>CM067371.1:40471784-40799284 GCA_034401795.1 Chaetoderma sp. LZ-2023a
TCTTGCGTTAACGTAACCCTTTAATGGTCAAGTTGGTAAGAAACCGACCTCTGCAGTGATCTTGAGAAATTCCCATTTGCAGGCTCAGAGAAGAATATTTTTGAAAATTTACCACTGGCATGACTGGATCGGTACTCTTCTTAGTCTGCGATTGGACACTGGCTAAACAGAAATTTGAATTTTCTTTACCATTACACATTTGATGAATGGCCATGCATTTGAAAGATAACAAAAATCTATTTATTGTAAATTTTCGTTATAAATTTACAATAATACTCTTTTTGGCTGCAAAAATCAAAATTTCCTTAAACAGTATTGGCGATTAAATGGTTAATTGAAATACATAGTTTTTTGAGCGCTTTAATACGCTGTTCACACACGAGGGTTCAAATATATCTCCTCCTAAAATGGTTGCGGAATTTTAATCGTATTAGGTAGAACGATGCTGATAGATGCAAGAACTTCTATCCAGAATTTAGATGGTTCGATTTTACTCGCGACCGTCTTTTTAATTTTTCAAAATATCACGAAATCCCTTAAATAAAGGACTACCCATCCTTAAGCAATGCCATGATCTCAACGAGACTTGGGTGGAACTGTCCTGGTGTCGTAGACTTCAACACCTGTAACGAAAATTTTGAATTATAACTTTATTTAGCGGTAATCTTTAATTCCAATTTTCTCTATGAACTCATTAGAATATTACTCCTAAATTGCCCGGCCACAATTTGTACTTTTAAAATTTAAATTTCCTTTTATTGAGAAAACTGTTGATTTCTCACAAGAAATCTATCGGTCTCTACATGTAGAACATGGCCTTTCTAACGCACCGTGGTCATAGCTCCTGCTTATCCAGGGACGTAAAGCTGTTTCCGTGACTCTCTTCGTGTCCTTCTTTCGTCGAATAGATAGATAGCTAGATAGATGGATGGATGGATGGATGGATGGATGGATGGATGGATAGATAGATAATTTATTTCCACAATAGGCCCTCGGCCCTTGGGTGTACAAATGATATAATTCAGTGAATAGAAAGAGCAAGGACTTCATTCATAATACTGTCAGAATCAGACGCTATCTTCCCCCGAAAAGCCAAGATTGCCTACTAGCAAATGTAGACAATTGCATAAAGTCAGATGAAATCTTACCGTGTGAAGGGTGCCATCTTACGATACCGTTCGTTGTGTTTTCCTGCGATTGCCTGCGTTTGTGGTAGGAAACAGTGTCTACGCGTAGCGTGGAAATCGTAAAACGTCGTAGAAAAAGTTGCGCCATGTAAGGCCAGCTTAAAGCGTAAAACCACTCCAACACGCAGGCAAAGTAGGCGGAGCTTAGCTGGACCTAGGTGTGGCCTAGCTAGTAATTGATCGCTCAAGTCACTCGGCATAGGATATGACGGCTTGGGACCACACGATTGTGGCTCTTTAAAACAGGTGGTCGTGGCGCCAAAATATCATCTGGTCTCTCTAACTGATTTGTCTGTAATCTGTTGGACTGCACTCCCGTCGTTAGCGCGTTATCTAACCAAACCATTGCCCAGGTTCAGGGCACGTCATCGAGATCAATGACAGATGACGGGATATGATGGGTCAGGAAGTGGTATTCTATCACCATGAACAATGTTGTAGCGCGAGACTCACGGTCATCCGATTCCCCGGAGGCTCTACAGAAGCCATGATTTTGTCAGGATGTAATGATCCGTGTTGCAGACTGACGAATGCGTAAATTAGTCAGGCATTCGATCCGTAGTTCTGCAATGACGGCCAAGCCGTAAATCCGGGGGTACATATTCCGATGTCGGTCATGGCCCGGCTCAGTAAGCAAACTCCTGGGAAAACCTAGTCTGGCTGCATTGTGTATATGCGTCTACCAATACGGTCACTGCGCGAGTTTGGAGGGTATAAGCAAATCGTAATGACCATAGCCACCAATTTAGCCAAATCGAGGAAGTTTTAACATGTCAAGATGTTGTTGCTATTAAAATGCGATCTGAATAAAATCTTATCAAAGCAGTAATGAAATCGTGTGTGTGTGTACATGGCTTATTGCCGTTACGGCCGTTCCGACCGACTCACGTTCAGCTTCGTATTAATTGCAGGAAGGTGATGTATATGCGTTTCAGTAATCACGTGTAAATTATTTTAATTACTCAAGACCACATGGCCGCCTTATGGTAGCGGTAATATGTCCTTGGTTTCTGATTCTACATGAGGTTTACGGCCATACCAAGGTTTGGCTATAATTCTATTAGAATTGTTTAGGAGCCGGGAAGTGACAGCATCTAAAGCTGGCCCCACACGGAGAGATTAATTTTATGATTTATTATGATGTTATACACTAGGCTTAGAAAAGATTTGCTACTACAAACGCGCGTAGTAGCAGGAAAACGCATCGCGCGACATCATTAGATACTACTCCTCACACACTAAGATTTCCTTTGATTATAACTACATGTATAAACACTATATGGAGGAAGGCGTACAATAACCTGGATAAAATATATTGAAATGGATGGATGTATGGATGGATACAATATTAAACGATACAAGATTCGGTTTTCTGTGGACCACACAACAAGTACTCGATAAAAAGACTACTGTAAAGCAGATAAAGCAGACTAATCGACCAGTTTACACAGCAATGGAAGGGTGAAATAAATAGATCATCGAAAGGAACGGTGTATAAAATATATAAGACAGAATGGTGTGTAGAAAGGTATTTAACAATACTAAATGAATATAACAGGATAGCGCTTTGCAAATTTAGAACCTCAAATCATCGCCTGCCAATTGAAACTGGCAGGTGGACCAATACACCAAAAATAGATCGTAAATGCACATTATGCAATACAAACGACATTGGCGATGAATACCATTACCGTTTTATATGCACCTATGTCTCTGATGATCAGAAATCATACTTACCTTTATATTATAGAAACAGACCGAATTACTTCAAAATGCAACAACTATTGGACACTAAAAAGCTAGCATTGCTTAAAAAATGTGCCTTTTTATTAGAAAAATTATGAAACATTTTTCCAAATGATAACACCTACAGCTAATTACCATGACTATGACAATGACAATATCTATAATCGGGGCAAACACACGGCCTATCCATACTACTACTACAACAACAACAACAACAACAACAACAACAACAACAACAACAACTACTACTACTACTACTACTACTACTACTACTACTACTACTACTACTACTACTACTACTGCTACTGCTACTGCTGCTACAACAACAGCAACAACGACGACAGAAGCGTCTGCTGCTGCTGCTGCTGCTGCTACTACTACTACTACTACTACTACTACTACTACTACTACTACTACTACTACTACTACTACTACTACTACTACAACAACAACTACTACTACTACTACTACTACTACTACTACTACTTTTGTTAGGCTCATGATGATAAGCAATGTAAGATCTGGTACCCATGGAAGATGCAGTCTGCAGGAATTCAGCAACCAGACAATTAACAGGGAAAGTGTGATACGGTGGGGGTGGGGGTGGTGTTGTTATACTTTAATTTTGTAAACCTGGCCCCACTCCTCGTTTCTCTTTCGGTTTTTTTGCGGAATGGAGGAGAACGGACGAAAGGTTACTCGTGATGACAGGGAAGGGTTGAGTGACTAATGGTGCATATATAGGGAATACTGCTGAACAAATGCGGACAAAGATTATTATGTTCATATGTCTATGTTTAACTAAGTTATTTTTAATTGGTTGTTTATGGTCGCAGGAGGAGGTGGGTTGGATGGTGGGGGGGGGGGGGGGGCGCTCTCCCACATTGTTTCCGGATATCGCCATCCATACTTATAAACAACGAGCATGACGCCGATGGCCGGGAGGTGACTTGCCACTGAGTTGGAATGTGGGTGGGCGCGTAACTGACACGATGTGGCGAATAGATATATAATATACAGATATTATTATAATGAGCAGTGTATATCTGAACATTTAATGTCCGACATGAACCCCACCCCACCCCAACCCCTAACCCCGCCTGATGACCTCAATAATAACAATTAATAATAATTATTATTGTTGTTATTGTTATTATTATTATGATAATATAATGTAGTAGTTGTGGTTGTGGTACCGTATTATGCTCGTATTATGTCTGTTCATATGTACATATGTTTATATGTTCCCACGCATACTTGTAAAAGTCTGGGTGTAATAAATGAAATGAAATGATTTTCTGCAATTGTCTACTTTTGCTAGGCAATCTTGGCTTTGCGGGAAATATGAAATATGATCATAGGTACTGATCCGAAGGTCTCAAATTGTATCAAAGCAAACGCCCTTACTCTAAACTAGGACTTCCAGACTGTATCCGTGATCCAGATAAACACACGGATCTAAATCGGATCACATTATGGATCTATGGATATCTCAGAAACCATTGGCCCGATTTGGTTCAAATTTTATCTGTCACTAGAAGTCAAGAATTTTAGCCGTGAACGAAAAAAAGGTGAGGGCGATGGTCTACAATCGCTGATTGCGCCTGTTTATTTATATAGTGAAATATTGGTTCAAACTTCTAAATTTCGAACCAAATAGAGTTGCGCGATGTATATATACCGTTCTATGCTTTGATTTACGCGAGGCTGAGAATAATAACAACAGTTGTAAGAATTGGGTAAGCTCTTTAAGACATGTGCTCGATACCAGAGGTTTCAACGATGTTTGGTTAGCGCAAGGAAATGATATTGACAAAAAACGGTTTCATCGAAGTCTATAAACAAAGGGCAATTGACAATTTCCATCAGGAATGGGGTGGGGGGGGGGTGAAGCTAGACACGGGTAGCAAAACTAGGCTATGCAAGCCCTTTGTTGATGGTGAATCATACGAAAGCTATTTGAATATGGTATCAATAACCAAGTACCGACAGTCCTTGTGCAGACTACGAACTAACTCCTACAAACTCCACATAGAACCAGGAAGATGGCATGAACCACTGCCAACCCCTCTCTCAGAAAGGAGGTGCAATATCTGCGACGATTTAGAAGATGAATATCATTTCATATTAGTCTGTCCAATTTATCAGAATTTAAGAATACAATATATAAAACAATATTATTGGAAAAACCAGCATCTTTAAACTGACAGAACTACTTCAGTCTGGCAATAGTTCATGCATAAGGAAATTAGCTGCCTTTATATACCATGCATTTAAATTGAGAGACAGATATATTTTACCTAGGCATCTCCTCCCCCTTATAGGTACGAACCATAGATATACCCAACTTCCCCAACACGTCATGGGGAATAACTGGCCATAGTATTGGCTCAGTGCAATGTTAGGTTGAGTACAGGCGGGTGAGTGGTGGTTAAATTCGCAATCATTTTTAGGGCTTAGCCTGACTCGTTATTCATAGATCTTAGACATGCTGAATATAACAATTATGAGAATCATGATGATGGCGATGATTGACGACGACGACGACGACGACGACGGCGACGATACTGATGATGGTGGAAATGATGATGAAGATGATGATGATGATGAGGATGATGATGATGATGATGGTGGTGATGGTGGTGATGATGATGGTGATGAATACGATGAAAAGTAGTGATAATAACGAAATAATTACAATTGTAATATGTACATTCTTATTTTATGTAACTTACAAGCAAGGGCCGAATGGACCTACATTGAAATAAACTATCTATATCTATCTATATTTTGTTATCGTTGTCATCATGACTTACACGGCTAGATACGTAAACCATACTGCGTCAGCAGCGCCATAGCCGCTCATACCAATTAACCTTTAATGCTCAGGACTTTGCAACAAAGAGAAGACTATTTTTTTTTTGTAGATTTACCACTGAAAATTACAAAAATACCTTTCTGTTGTCCTGCAAATAGACATTCCTCAAGCCATTTTTTGGCCAGTCTGGTCATCAAAGTGGTGATAGATAAGAAAATTCAAGGTTTTGCTTAGCCAGTGTCTATTCATAGGCCAAGAGAAAATATGTTTTAGGAAATTTACCACTGGAATGACTGGCTCCGTTACCGACCCAGTCATTCTTGTGGTAAATTGTCAAAAAACACCTTTTGGCCAATAATTGGATTTTCCTCAAGACGATGCAGTCGTTATTTTCATTCCTGTTCTTTTGTCAACTTTAGTGGTATTTTTTACCGTTAACAGATTGAATCCACGCACAGGGGCTTAAAGAATGGATCAATCAACCTATACATGACAGACTCATATGCCAGAGTATACTATGCACGTAACCAGGTAATTTGATCCTTTACATGAGTTTTGGTAGGTGACGATGACAGTCCATTCATACAACGCACACGCTCGGTGTCACTCTCTTATAGGTTTAGAAACACCAGTAGAGACCAGGTTAGCACGTTTGACTTGCACCATAGGATTGAAATACACAATTAGTACTGCACTAATATCCTCGTATTGTGCGAGAGTCAGCGCTACACAGTTTTTGGAAGCCAAGAGTAGAGTGTCTAATCATTTGCATTAAGGGAATAGTTCTATACAGAACATTGTGCTACAGCGAAGCCCATAATATGGCGTCTTTGAAAAAAATGTTTGTCACTGAACTTGGCAAACAATTTCAAGATCTTCTAGTTGTAATGTTTAGTGATAACTTTAAGTTACCCTAATAAATTAATCTCTCATACTATACCTTCGTAACATTTCATGGAGAAATCTGCTTGAAATATATATGTCTACAAATGTCTCTCATCGTTATTCTCGCTAGGTTCCTATCTTTGTAACCGATGAAGTTATTAGCTTACAGCTGTAATAATAACTCATGGGAACATTTGCTATATCTATCATAGTCGTGTTCGTATGTGGTGATTATATGCGCCAAGTTCACGAAGAATGCGCGTTGCGACGTTTCGTGGCTGAAATGAATCCAACATATATCTATACAAGTGGCCGCATAGCCGGATTAAGACTACTACTACTACTACTACTACTACTACTACTACTACTACTACTACTACTACTACTACTACTACTACTGCTACTGCTGCTGCTGCTGCAGTTGCTTCTGCTGCTGCTGCTACTGCTACTACTACTACTACTACTACTACTACTACTACTACTACTACTACTACTACTACTACTACTACTACTACTTCTACTACTACTATTACTACCACGACCACCACCAGATCCTAGCGCCAGTGCGTCGTCAAAGACAGGGTTCATAGAACTAATGCTTGACAATAATAAAAACTACTACTACTACTACTACTACTACTACTACTACTACTACTACTACTACTACTACTACTACTACTGCTACTACTACTACTACTACTACTACTACTACTACCTCTATCACTACTACTACCTCTATCACTACTACTACTACTACTACTACTACTACTACTACTACTACTACTACTACTACTACCACCGCCACCGCCACCGCCACCGCCGACGCCGACGCCGCCGACGCCGTTACCACCGTTACATATTTTGACACTAATTTGACTGGAAGCTGGTACTGCCCAAGGCAGCACCAGCTTCCATTCAAATTGATTTCAAAATATTCAACAGCTTACGTATATTATTACTGTAAAAGTGAGATAATGCGATTTCAGGTTCAAATGGGCGAAATGCGATAATTGTCTTTGATTTGGGCCGTTATCTTTTCGGCACTACATGGATCTAGCCGGCACTAATATGCGTATTTGTAAATTACATATCAAGTCCCCGTCCTCACAGCGGATGCAATTATTACGGCTGTATCTACGTATTAAGGTGAATCCAGGAATATGATGGGCGATCACTGCGTTGTAGCGTTCTGCCCCGCTTCAGGGAAACAGTCAGAGTACGTTCTTGGTATGTCGAACAAGTGAATCTATTTGTTGAATACTAATTAGCGAGAAATCCAACGGATCTCTACACAGTGGCGAGGTCTTAGGAAGTATCGTCACATAAAAGTATATGCACATTCTGGATCATCCCTAAAGGAAAGCTCTACACTAGCGGCGAGGGGAAGGGGAGAGTGTTTGACTAGACACTAATGTAAGCAACGGTGAATAAGGTCACGATCATTAACCCCTCTTGTGTCAACAGCGTATTAAAGCTCTCAAAACACTATTTATTTCAATTAACCCTTTAATGGCCAATACTTTTCAAGGAAAGTATGATGTTTGCAGCCAAAAAAAAGGATCTAAAAAAAAATTTATAACGAAAATTTATTAAAACAATAGATTTTTGTTATCCTTCAAATGGACATTCATCAACAAATTCAGATTTGTGCTTAGCCAGTGTCCAATTCACCTTTCCAGAGTATGCGCCCATCATATGACGTCATCTACGTGATGTGTATAATGATATCAAAATGGATGACGTCATGAATGATGTCGATAAGTACGCCACGAACGCATATTTGAAGACGGTCTATGCGTTGTTGTACACATTGTTTGCTTTTACTATTCAATAAATATTCTGTTGAATATTTTGAAACTAATTTGACTGGGTGCTGTTGCTGCCATAGGCAGCAACAGCACCCAGTCAAATTAGTTACAAAATATTCAACAGCTTCCCTGTATAGTTTTCAGGAAATTGATAGCTAGGGCATTCGGGGATTGATCAATCCCAACACGGCGAGGTATGGGTGGAGCTTAGCTAGTGATGAGCGGGGCATAGCTAAAAATGGAAAGGCCCATTGCAGACCAAGAGCATTATTTTATTTAATCTAGCACTGGAATGTGATATATTTCCAGTGGTAAAATTTCAAAAATGTCTTCCCTTAGCCTGCAAATAGACATTGCGTAAGAGGCATGACTAAGGCCACTACGTCACACTCACTGGCTGGACGACCTCTAGTGGTTATGTGTGGTAATCTGCCTGGGGGCATGATCTCTAAAAAGAAAAACAGACAGTAAACCCGCGCCATTAGACTACCTATTCCATTATGGATATTAGTAACCAATGTAGTTCATGACCCGTTATTCAGAATTGACGTTATAGTAAAATGTTATTGGCTTTGATTTAATGCTCTGATCATAGGTTAAATGTGTTTACGGATAATGTGTATCTCACGGGGGTACACGCTGGTCCGCCATGTTGCTCCACTCAGCCACATCGCATGTACAGGATGTGATGGAGGGCTGGTTAGCTGTGGTTCTCAGGGTTGCGGATCCCGTATCGCGTCTCTCCGGAAGGTACAAAGACCAGCCTCTAGAGCCAGTGGAACGTTCACGTTCCAGTGGGGCTGTGCGACCATTGCCGCCGAGATTGAATCTCACGATCTCGTCCCAACTGTTGGTGTCACCCGTATGACGGTCCATTAACCAATTTAAACTTACCGAAGGTACCACACAGACTCGTAAATCCTCAGAGGTATCCCGGCAAGGGAGCATCGCTAGGAGGCTGCCTAATAGTTTAATATAAACCAATTATACCCCTAACACACACACACACACGCACGCGCACGCGCACGCGGACACGCACACGCACACGCACAAAATATTGTTGTTGTGAGAGGAAAGTGCCTCATGCAGGCCTCCGTCACAGGAAAATGCCTTCAACGCCGAAGCGGAGGAAAAGAGCTGGCAAAAAGTGCCCCACTTTTGCTCAAACAAAAAGGTAAGTGCTGGTCAATCCTAGTGAAGCGATAATTAATGTGATGCACATTGGTTTACGTGAAGACGGGTCGGGTGATTTCCGAAGAATTCACAGGTCCCCGTCTCATATAGGTCCAAAGATACTGTATTGGTAGTTGCTACTTTATATATGCGGGACTTCTGCTACATTCTAACCTACCGTTTGGTTATTAGATACGATTCCAAGGTTTGGCCGCAAGTGGCAGTGATTCCGACCTATCTTTAGACACATATAGCTGACTGGCGAAGATGCCCAGCTTCCCGATGGTCGCCCTGCATAGCATGGTCCTCAGAAAGACAGCGTGCGTACATGTTATGGAGCAATAGCTCCCGAATCATATGACGATCCGCTCACCCTTGTCTTGCAACCACATATAACATCACTAGGAATGGTCACAGTTCACAAAAGTGGGTTAGAAAGCGCAATATCATTTATTGTGGGGAGTAAGAGGCACCCAGACACTACAACGAGTTGGATGGAGATTTGCATCTCGTCCGTCACCCGGGTGGTACGGAAGTAACATATTACCTGTCATTAGGGCTAAGTTCAAGAATGTCAAGAGATGCACTGCAGGTCAGTGTCACATAATATACAATATAATTTCTTTTCGCAGTGCTTCCTGCATAGGCGGGGGAATCTAAACTAACTGGTATCCGAAGATACTGGGGGAGGTGTATGTAAATCGGCACTTTAGCTATCACCGCTCGGAAATCCCAATAGTCTCCCAGAGTCTGATCCTGCTTACATGTCGATTGGGAATCCAGACACTTATTAAGCCTTGCGGCTGGAGGAGCATAGAATGAGACACTCACTTGATATTAATAAGAGGCCCTAAGGCAGTTTGGCCAATTTTACACAACCTAGCCGGTGTGTGGTGTTACGTATCCACTACAGCTGGAAAAGATGTGTACACAATGTGTCTCTTATGGAGAGATTGTCTCTAACTAGTTTTAAACCTATCCTATCGAGCTAGAATAGCCAGGTTTAGTCGGTCACATGTCAGGCTCGAACATTTGGAGCATGATCAGTGACCTCAGTGTACAATTGAGGCTGGGGGAATATAGTGATACGGATATAATGCTGCTGTATAGTATAGCCTAGCGTACTGCATCCTAGAGTTTTCATATAGAAACAAAACATAATAACTAGGATGGTGACTTGCCAAATACACAACTAACGAATACAGTACTAACGATATATCACAGGTCAGAGAACCTTACGGTGCTGTTGAGAGCACGTGGAAATAAAGATAATATGTCCAGTAAGAAACAGGAAGTATAAAAATACGGTCGAAAAGACCGGGCATGTACCTATTAGTCATCAGTACCATTTACAGAAATAATAATATGTACACTAGTATAGCTACTAGGGTACCTATTGGTCATCGGTACAGTAAGAGTTCGTAAATCATAGAAATTGATACGCCACAGTTGAGTAGCACGAGATGGCAGGATCTTGAATGCAGGGAAGATTTCCGCAGGCAGACTGTTGATGTGGCTCACTCTCCTAACGGTGAAGAAGCACAGTAAAGAAAGATGGCCACTAGATTGTCAGAATAACTGATACCTAATTTACACAGTGGTTGTAAAGTTTCCGTCCAGCGACGGTAGTTTGAAAGTTGCCCATTAACAAGGAGGGCTATATTTGTAATTAAATATGCATGTACAATAACTGGGTACATGGTGCGGCATACATTGCATAGCTCTTGCAACGCATCGAGCAGAGTCCCACCAGACTGTGGTCTAAAAGTTAATTAACACACGCGACGTGCAGCGCGGAAGTTTGATACCACTTTTCAGGGCGGTCCGGCAGATCCGGTGAGTCATCCACCAAGAATCAGCATCAGTTCTACATTCCATAGAATCACATCGGGCCCACAAGGCCCATCCGCAGGAAACTCCTTTAAGAAAGTTTCGGAAAGGGAGTTCTTATATTAATTTATTATTGCTCCTTGATGGCCGTCCGGGAACATCCAAAATTCGTATCACAGATGTCTTTAAGACTGCTCACCGGTGCAGGAGATCTCAAATCCAAAAGGCACTGCTGTGATGTAGGAACCACGGTCAGTTAGCAGTTCTCCCACGTCTAGCACTGCGCTGGTCCAGCAGTCTTCTTGACGGATCAGCTTCCATGCCGATGATGCTCTCGATTCTCAATTTTTTCGTCCCTTTTTACACTACTTGTGACGTCAGAGGCAGAATGCCCCAGCCAATCGGAAGGCAAATCACTATAGGGAAATAATCCATAACTATGACTAGAATCTACATAAATTCAGAACAATAACAAGCCATAGTCTTATGTTCTGTGGATATGATGATGATGATGATGATGATGATGATGATGATGATGATACATGGTAGAACAGTCGTGTTCTTAATCAACATTAGGACAGTATAGCTGACTGTAATTTATTTTTTGGCTTAAACAGCTCCATGTCTTGCGGAAATCAAGTCTACTGATCCCGTGAAGCTGGACTGCGTTTTCCGGGTGGGTGGACTGCCAAGCATCCTACTCTGTGGGTAGGACTAGTCTCATCCCTACCTAGACTAAACTTAATTATCACAGTACAGCTCAGTGGGCTTTCCTGCCCACCACCAGCAGGTGGGGTTGACTGTGGTGCGGGATGCCACCTCCTCTGTAGCAGCTGGCTCTCATATCTGAAGATTGACAGTCAACAGACGACCAGTGGAGTGTGAAATGGACAGGACCAATGATGCCCGAACGTGGTGCATAGAAGAGAGATGCGAATTGGAGTGGGGGTGGTGGCACTACTGGATGGGGTGCACCTTGGAGTGGGGGTGGTCATGTGATTTGTGGATTTGGAGGGGTACACCAAGTTTTGCAGTTTTGCTGTTCTTCAAAGCAAGCCAAGGCCTCATCAAGCTCATGCTATTTATTACATGTTCCACTCCACAAGAAGCATGGCCTGGGGCACTCTCAGCTTCTGCTTGTGGTAACTCTATAATTGGGGTAATAGCATGAAGTGGGTGGGAATGGGAAGAGGTCGGCAGAACAACTTTTCCGTCCTTCCTCCTTAGACAGCACAAACGAGAAAGTTTTCAGATACGACTTCCCAGATCTTGTAGACCCGCACTGAGGATGGAGACGGCGAGTACGTATCTGATCATCGTCCTCAGCATTAGTCATACGTTCACCAGACTCCTGGCCTGGTAGGAGAGGGTCCTCGGAACTAATGTCTGGAATACTTGTTTCCATAGAGACATCTGTCTGGGTACCGGTGTCACGTGGAACACCCAGTCCGAGCTCTGGCACTGGACCATCACTGATACAATGTTTAAGTCGATCGAAATGGATGACTGAGGTCAGGCCATCTGAGGCACGGAGTGGTACCTTCAGCGAGTCCACATAGCCTAGGGTACTGTGTCCTAGAGTTTTCATATAGAAACAAAACATAATAACTAGGATGGCGACTTGCCAAATACACAACTAACGAATATAGCGCTAACGATATATCACATGTCATAGGACCTTACGGTGCTGTTAGTTGAGAGCACACGGAAATAAAGATAATATGTACAGTAAGAAACAGAAAGTATAAAAAATGCGGTCGGAAAGACCGGGCAGGTACATATTAGTCAGTACCATTTACGGAAATGATAATATGCACAATAGTATAGTTACTTGAGTACCTATTGGTCATCGGTACAGTAAGAGTTCGTAAATAAAGAAAATTGATACACTGCAGTTGAGTAGCGCGAGATAGCACGATCTTGAATGCAGGGAAGATTTCCGCAGGCAGACTGTTGATGCGGCTCACTCTCCAGACGGTGAAAAAGAACAGTTAATAAAGATGTCCCGTAGATAGTCAGAACAACTGAAACCTAATTTACACAGTGGGTGTAAAGTTTCCGTCAGGCGACGGTAGTTTGAAAGTTGCCCATTAACAAGGAGGGCTATATTTGTAATTAAATATGCATGTACAATAACTGGGTACATGGTGTGGGATATATCGCATAGCTCTTGCGACGCACAGAGCAGGGTCTCACCAGACTGTGGTCTAAAAGTTAATTAACACACGTGACATGCGGCACGGAAGTTTGATACCACTTTTCAGCATGGTCTGGCAGATCCGGCGAGTCATCCACCAAGAATCACCATCAGCTCTACATTCCATAGAATCACATCGGGCCCGCAAGGCCCATCCACAGGAAACTCCTTCAAGAATGTTCCGGAAAGGGAGTTCTATTATTAATATATTTTTGCTCCTGGATGGCTATCCGGGAACATCCAAAATTCGCATCGCAGATGTATTTAAGACTGCTCACCGGCGCAGGAGATCTCAAATTCGAAAGGCACTGCTGTGATATAGGACCCGTGTCCAGCACTGCGCTGGTCCAGCAGTCTTCTTGACGGAGTCAGCTTCCACGCCGATGATGCTCTCGATTCTCATTTTTTCGTCCCTTTTATACTACTCGTGACGACAGAGGGAGAACGCTCCAGCCAATCGGAGGGCGTGCAGAAGCCAATCAGCGTGCAGCTAGATGTGGTGACGTGGCTATCACGTAAACAGCACATTCCCCATTCATTTAAGGCATACACGCGATCGCAACGTCAAAGCAATATTTTGATGATAATTTAAACAAGTGTTTTAATGATAACTCGGCCATTTTGGTCCGATTTTAAAATGGTAAAAAGTTCTGTAATCCTCGTTTCATTCTGGTCCTGATCGGCACCAAGAATGACGAGAATAGTGAGTGCAATTTGAGAAAATCACGAGTACTCTCTCGGTACACTCTCTCCCAATCCTGACACGTGTTGTCAGGGAAGCTCTGAAGTTTTTGCGGACTTAGCCATTTTAGTGAAACCTCTCTTATAGGGTTTTATACATGCATACTATCCTACTCAGGGGGGAGGGGGCGTGCCCGGAGCGCACCAGGAATGAAGGAAATTTCAATTTCCCTTTCTCCGAGATCTAACAATACTCACCATTCTATTACTTCTGATACAAGCTACCCTGGATAGCTGGGCCATAGGACTATAGACTTAGTAAGCTTTACCGACTCCTGGAACCGGGTACTCGGCTCCCAACCGCCGAGTACCCGTTTACCATGAAGCTAATATTGGTTGCATAGTCACCAAACAAGAGCTACCCATGGCTTGCCTCCGTGGGGCTGGGAGGCTGGGTCCATAATAGAATGGTGAGTATTGTTAGATCTCGGAGAAAGGGAAATTGGAATTTCCTTCATTCTCTTTCGATCAATACTCACCATTCTATTACTTCGGATATACACCAGATTTAGACAGTAACCTGGTGGGAAGGGGCAAGCCATCAATTGCTACTTTTTCCCCTTGGAGAAAGGGCTAGACTTAAACTTGATTAATGGAGACCTAAAAGGACCATCAAGTTAACCGAACCGAATCACATTCGCATCACCCCCCCCCCCCTTTTTCTACTAAGAAAAGGGAGAGAACTCACGAACATGCATCGCGCCTGAAACACAAATATGCCAAGAGGGTTACCTGCTCTTTGCATATATTAGCCTGGCAATGAGCATGAATATATAAGATGAATGAACATGATACATAGACAATACAAAACACTCTCAATCTTGAATTACCTCATGATATTTGGATTTTAGACGTGGTCCTCCAACCATTCACTTGTCCGGCTATCAGTGACACAAACTGGTTGACATCCTCTCGCTCGACCACGTCTGCTTCTTAATTCTTTCTTGCAAATGCCAAAAAGGGAGAAGAGCAGTGTGGTCGTATAGCTATCGTTTCAAAACAGCTAAAGCGAGTGGATTGGCGGATTCTGACACATCCCTCATATAGTAATCCATGAAAGAGGACTCACAGTGCCATTGTGCAACAGCCATGATGTCCTCTAACGGAACACCATTGTAAAGGGTGGTCGAGGTGGCTATTCCTCTAACATCGTGTGCCCCTGCACATTGCATCTGGTGCCAAGTCGCAATCTCATGGGTAGTCTGAATGCATTCGACTACCAAACGAGAGATAGAATCCATGGATGCGGCACCATATGGCTTCTTATGGCAGAACCACAGATGTCTATCATTTGACCGTAACGAGTCTGTCCATTTTGTGTACTTAGTCAAAGCACGGACTGGGCACCAGACACTTGCATCACGATCAAACCTAGTTAGTTTCGTATAATGATCGGTTTGACGGGATATCTCAAAGATTGATTTTTTGACATAAACTCTGCTCTTGGCAGTAGACGCAGACCCCCTCCGGAGACAATAAATCAGTCCCTCTCTGCTGAAAGTGCATGGATCTCACTGCACCTTCTAGCTAAGGAAGCTGCCAATAGAAAAACCGCGTTTAGAGTCAAATGCTTTGGACTAGCCGAACGCAACGGTTCGAAAGAGTGCTTGGCCAGTACATTAAGCACTAAAGATAGACTCCAGGCTGTAATGACTACCGGTTGTCTCGGTCGGAGATTGCTCATTCCCTTCACCATCACATTCAACTGGGCCACCTCTGGACCATCCCTGTTGGCTAGACAAGGGATAACTGATGCCAAAGCTGACTTGTATGCAGCAATTGTGACAGGAGCTAGTCCTGAAAAGAACAGCTCACAGAGAAAGTCTGCTATTTGCTGAATAGTGGATTGAAAGGTATCAATACCCTTTTCTTCACACCAGTCTGCAAATCTGTTAACCTTGTTGTTATATGACTTGAAGGTTGACCACCTTTTTCTCGCAGCTGCCATGAAATTCGCAGCTTGTCGAGAAAGCCCTTCAGACATGGAACGTTGTTTGATAACATCCACGCAGTCAATTTGAACATTTCGGGACGCTCGTGTAGGAAGCGTCCCTTGGCCTGGGAGATTATCTTCGGAATCTCGGGTAACTGCACTGGATTGTCCACCAGCAGATCTAGAAAATCCGTGAACCACGCCCTGCTGGGCCAAAATGGCGCTATTAGCAGGACCAGGCACGGTTCCTCCCTGATCTTCACCAATATCTTCGGTAGAAGAATGGTGGGTGGGTACGCGTAAGCGTGCATCCTTCTCCAGAGCGTCTGTATCGACGGCATTTGGATCTGGAATCGGCGAGACATAAGTCATGATTTGAGCATTTTCCTTTGTGGTGAACAAGTCCACGTTGGGTTTGCCCCAATGCTCGAAGATCCTGTGAAGAACTGGAGGGTTGAGAGACCATTCTGATGGCAGAATTCTCTGTCTCCGAGACAAAGCATCCGCCAAAATGTTCAATCGCCCAGGAATGTGAGCTGCTTTCAAAACAACCGAGTAATTCCTGCACCATGAATCAAGTGCCACACTTTGATACATAGTGTGGGTGACTTGGTCCCGCCTTGGTGATTTATGTATGATACTACTGTCGAGTTGTCCGATAATATCAATATCGCCTTGCCCCTGACTTTTGGAAGAAACTTTTCCAATGCCAGTTCCACTGCCATCATTTCCAACAGATTGATATGCAGCTGGCTCTCTTGGAGAGTCCATGTGCCCGAGACCTGGTGTTCTCCCAGGCAGGCCCCCATCCCTCCAGCGATGCATCCGTGTACACGGACTGCTGGGGGTGGGATAGGTGCAGCTAAACCCCTACTAGGAGATTCTGACGCTTTTTCCACCATACAAGATGAGACATTATTGGCTCCAAAACTGGCACCAGTTTTGACAGGGGTTCTATTCTCTGTTTCCACAGAGACATCAGATACAACTGGATAGGTCTTCGCACCAGAGCAGCGTACGGGATTACCTGCTCCATGGAGACCATCATGCCCAGAATCTGAAGAAACCGCCTCGCCTGAATGTGGTTTCCCAATCGAAAACTCCTGGCTAACAGAGACACCACTCTGGGCTCTGACGGTTAAACCCTGCCCTCCTCGAGATCGAATCGCATCCCTAAATAAACGAACTGTTGAGTGGGTGTCAACTCGGATTTCTCCTTGTTGACTATCCAGCCTGGATCTGAAAGTAACTTCAGAGTCAGGGCAGTATCCACCTCTAACCTGGCTGATGTGTCTGCTTTGATCAGCCAATCGTCTATATAGGTGTGACGCGCCATGTTCTCTTTTCTGAGAAACGCTGTCACCGCAAGGACCACTCTGGTGAAAACCCATAGAGCTGTCGACAGGCCGAATGGGAGGACTATAAACTCCCATACCTGATTCTGAAATGCAAATCTCAGAAACCTGTGACAACTCCTGTTCATTGGAATGTGGAAATGTGCATCTTTCAGATCGATTGATACACACCACATTCCCTTCCTCAATCCTGCCATTACCGACCTCGGAGTTTCCATCTGAAACCGAGGCGTATGGATAAACAAATTTAATGGCCTGAGATTGAGTATGGGTCTCCATCCCCCTGTGCTCCTGGGGACAGGAACATGTTTGAATAGAAGCCTGGAGTGTTCTGGTTTGCTGGTTTTATTGCTCCCTTCAGAAGCAAACCTGACACTTCGTTTTGAATGGCTTCTAACTTGTCTGGTTCCCTTGGTACGGGTGTCCAGACAGGTGCCAAAGACAGATTCTGTGGTGGATAATTCCACCACTCCGGCATGTACCCCTGGGATAACTATCCCAGGACCAGACTGTCTGACGTCACACCTCGCCAATCCTCGATGAAACGCATGAACCTTCCTTCCACCCACTATAGATGCATCGATGCCTAATGCGGGTGTTTGGCTCCCGAGCCGCTCCCCCTCTCTTGACGAGAGAGAGTGAGATCCATTTTGGTCTTGGCTTGGCCTGTCTAGCTGGCACCACTATTCCTGTCACACAGGTGCGGTCCAGGCCGGTACGAAGGGAGCCCTCGTACCCTCAGGTACGATCCGCTCTCTTCTTTCTGCCCTTTGAGGACTTACCCTTCCCAGTCCCCTTGCCCTTCCCGCCTCTCGGGCGATCAGGAGCAACATTGGGGAGGGTAGGGGCCTCCACAACCTTCTTGGCCTTCTTCGCCGGAGGCGGCTGAAAAGGTCCAGTAGAAGCAGAAGCAGCACTAGGCTTAGCTATCGTCTTGCTTTTGTGCTTCTTCTGTTTCTTAGAAGGTTGTTCGGTTAGCGGCTTGGCTACAGCCCCTGGTGCGTGCGCCTGATGCACTAGCTCTAGCTGCAGATTAACTGCCAACCGATTCTGTGCGATGCTGGCCATGTCTTCTAAGATGGCCCATGCTTGGCCACCAAAGAGGCTAGGGCCTGTATGTTGCGTCCCAAGAAGACGCTCCCTAACGGCAGTAGCTGGACGCATATGGTCAAGGACCATCTGCCTCAGACTTCGTCACACGCGCGTGCAACCTTGCCAATGCGTCCATAGACAGCACCAGGCCGTCATTAATGCATGAAAGCACCACAGGTGGCACAGGATGGCATGCCCCCGCTTCAGCCCACACCGACTGAAGAAGGCGATAAGAGTGGTTGACAGCACTCATTGCTGCCCTCACCCCTCATCACATAGGGACAGGACTTCGTCATGGTGTACCTGTGCTTTGTCCAGCAGTGCTGGGGTGGGGCCACCCGCTCCAGCCCTCTGGACAACCAGCACCCAGTGGTCATCCTCGGTGACCATTGGGACAACACCATACCTGTCATATTCCCCCCACCCCCCGTGGAATACAACACCGCGCCCGCATCTCCCTGGAGGCCGCAAGAAGCGGGCCCTTGGTCTGGAGTTGTTTGCTATAAATAGCATCCAACAACTCCATAAACCTTGGATCCAGTCCAATAGACTGGATCCGGGCTGCGGGCAAGACCCCCGTCCTAATCGATGCCACCGATGGACGGGGTGCATCCTCCTCGTCCGTGGTCGAAACCACAGCCGGGTCTACCATGGCTAGCCAAGCCAGGGCCTCTGACCAATCTGTCTCCGAGGAGGACACTCCCGTGAACACGTCACCCGTTGACATGTTCATGGCCCTACCAGCAACGGCCTCCCGGCTGGGAGCCATTGCTGATATGCCAGGAACTCCGGTACCGTACGGTTCCGCCACCACCGCATGAAAAACACCAGTCCATGGAGTAGGCCCACACGGAAAACCATGCGGACCCATAACGGTTGAATAACCGTGGCCAAACATGGGCGCCAACGGCACCCTATGTCTGACCACCGGACCAGGCGAGATAGGCGAGTACCATGCCTGGCCAGCCACACCCGTCACCATGTCGGTTGGCGGCAAACCAACCATCACAGGACCAGTTCCTGGTACCGGAGTGGCCTCAACCACGGGCGGAGCCGCTGCTCTGGCTTGCGCCAAGCCAGACAGATGGAGGATGGTTCCGTCCAGGACGGAATCGACCTCTATGCTCTCCACCCGTGGCATCACAGGCCGCAGCAATCTCTCCTCCTCGGTTTCCTCATCTTCAGACCCCGAAGAGTCGTCACTAGATGAGGAGACCGTGGTGCCATCGTGGCAGACGGCTCCCATGCCTGACGGACCGGCCACCACTACTGGACCACCCGAACGGAGGTGGCCGCAGAGAGACAGAGCCCATCAGGCTGGAGCCCAACGGGACTGCCAGGGGCCGTATGAGACGGCTCCCTATGGGGCCAGTCCAGAACCCTGTCCAAGGACAGGGTCCGAATCATACACGGGAAGAGACTGCCCTACAACTTTTGGCAGCAGGGACGCCACCAGCGTTGGCAGAACTCTCTGCACGAAGCCTTGCATAGCAGGACCAAACCACGCCGGCAGTGCCATCGCCGCCGCCTCCGGTTGCAGATGTGGAACGCCCCCAAGGGCTGAAACGGATGTTCCACGATTTGCTTTCGGACTGCCTGACCCCGCGTCAGACCCTGCCAAGTCCGTCTGGGCAAGGAACTTAACCATTATGTCGGACTACCACACTGCACAAACGTTACACCTACTGTCACGATAACATTTGGTACAACGGAAACAGACATGGTCCTTGAATAGAACCCTCACGAATTTATGGCACTCGTCACATGATGGCGGGGATGACTTGGCCTATAAATAAGCACACACCTACAATAAGCAAGCGGAACGAAACAGGAATGGAAGGCAGACAATTAATTTTCAAATATTTTGATCATAAATTGACTATTAACCCTCCCGCACCCCACCCCGCAACGTTACAGCAAAGATCGCATTGATTATGACGACAAGAACGAAGCGGGTAATAATACACCCATACACTGATCCTCAAGGATGTATAACGGAACCAGGAATCATATCGCATAGCATTCGGGGTATATTTATTAATCAATATAAATTATACTCCTAACGAAGACTAAAACGATATATGAAGAAGCAACAAAATGTAAACAAACTACTGTAGCACACGGTAAAACCGCAGACCACACATCTCAAATCACGAATTTTGAAACCACTGATCATTGCAAACAGATCGTGATAACACGCAAAACTTGAAAATTCCAAAGTTTTTCTGGTACCAATAAAGTACGCAGCACCCAGAATCAGATGCGCGAAGTAATGAAACATTTTCTTCTCATAAACATCCGAGCAACACGGGTGTGACGTCACCCGCTCGGATCTTACGGAGAACGACGTCAGCCGATTTTCATGTTAAAACACCGTAAAGCCAACACCTTATTTCATATCTGCCGATCGCCTGTTGGGGTTTAAAGGAAGGCGATCAATCTGGCATATTTCGTTGTTAACACACGTCCCAGATTCTTTAGGGTCAGAAATTGGAACATGCGACACAGACGAAATTTTGAAGACCTATGTCTTTTAACTATAGAATAACATGGAAATATACGACCTGGATATCATCGGCTCCTTCCATGGTAATCCAATATAATCCTTAGAGAGCGCACAAAGCCATCACAATTACACAGTAAAAGACTTAAATTAACTCAAGACTCCTACTGCACAAAAAAGCATGTAGCTCTTGTTGCTATGCAAACAAGAATGAGCTTCATAGCAAACGGGTACTCAGCAGTTGGGAGACGAATACCCGGTTCCAGAACTCGGTAAAGCTTGCTCAGTCGATAGTCCTAGGGCCCAGCTATCCAGGTTAGCTTGTATCAGAAGTAATAGAATGGTGAGTATTGATCGAAGGAGAATGGTCGTCCCGCATCCAGCCTAGCTGGGATGATCCGTACCCAACCAGTCGATCCGTGCGACACCACCGAATATGTTTACTAAAGCTAACAAATACAACCAACAAACATTAGTGGGCTATTAATTTCTATAAACCTTATAATCAAATGCAGTGAAACTGGCCAGGTCCCCTTCTGGGTGACGGTATTGCGTCTGGAGACACTGGCTCTTGGAACCATCAATCTCTTAGATTACCGATTGTCCACTATTCGTTGCTGTCGCTGCCTACTGTGCAAATCAAAAGCCGGCGGAAGGATTTACTTCACCACTGCAGACGAGCACTTTCGGCGAAGGGTTAATTTGCATAGGCATGCACCTGTAAAGCTTGCATGCGTCCTTGCACTTTGAAGTGAGATATTCACAAATGACACATTTTTATTGTGAGTAAACCACCCCGACCACGCCATTAGGCTTCAACAATTTGTATAGCGCATAGCTAGAAGGCCAGAGTTCACTTTTCCCGCACCTTGGGAATGCGATTACATATTGATTTATCACCAAGATGGACATATAGCGCAAACGAATTTAGGTCCTAAGGATTAGACACGTCAACCGGATTAGCAAATGGTCAACAATGTTTGTTTTAAAACTGCGATAAATGCTAAATAGCGACACACCCAATAAAAGCGGCGATATTCCATTAAGGGGTGTCTGCCTTGTTTTCTGGACATTAGTAACAATATTGTAATGATGTTGGCCAGGGCCCGAGATGATAATGGATCTTTGTCTGGTACCCCTGGATCTAGGAGGTGTATATAAGCTAAGCCCACTCCGTATGCGGGAGAGAGAGAAAGTATGGAAACTGTCAGTGACAAGGGGTTGAAGTTATCAAGTGAAACTGTCAGCAAAAAGATCAGCCCGGCTCAGAAAGAAAAAGTACGAAAAACTGTCCGACACAACAAGTTGGAGTGGCCACGTGAAACCATCAACAGAAAGATCATCCAGGCTCGAAAAGAAAAAGAATAACCAATAAAGTAAAGATAAAAATATTGCTTACTTAAAGTTCTCATCTATTCATAAAAGATATATATCCTAGCAAAATTTTGGACTATTTGTTACTTTATGGACACTTTAACTAACTTGGAGTGTAGCCGTCATTTTAGATAGATATTTGCGGACGCCGTTATTTCAGACTCTATTGTCTTCGACGGTGGTCAATTGTTCATATAAAACATTCTCGTAATGCTAATGTTGTGCATTGTTTTGCTGGCTTGCACGGTGAGCGCATACTAAGCATAGCACAGTACAATACTAGTTTTATATTTCCTATTGTGCATATAAAAACAAATGTAACTATAACAAGTTTACTGAATACTGTTGCTGCCTATAGCAACAATAGCTTTCCAGCAAACTAAATAATCAGCTGATAATACAATTGTCACTAAGCAAAGTTTTGATAACAATTTGCCTGAAAATCGTTGATGAAACAACTTTCAAATATAATAAGGAAAAATTAGTTACCTCCCCGGGATGTAGAAATAACTTTCAAACAAATTGTTCTCAAAATAACCAGCAGGGCAGTCAATGTTGCAAGACCTACTGAAGATATTTCGAACAAATTTATTGACAGTCATTTCTTACTCAGGCAGCAACAGCGTTGTGAAATTTTTATCAGAATAATCAGCCGGCTTTCTTTTTTGTTAGCCAACAGATGCATACACAATAAGTTAGGTCTATATGATATACGGAATTGAGCGAAACCCAGTCTCAGATATGCTCGAAATTCTGTTCATTTCATTGTCAATCAGGAGGTAAGCATATTATTCTATTCACGCTAGGCATGTCAGAGGCGATTGCGCATGTGGTGGTGGACTGCTTGATCTTTGTGAACATATTTCACTCTGAAATACGCATATGATATAGGACTAACTAATTGTGTATGCATTTGTTAGCTAACAAAAAAGAAAGTTTGCTGATTATTCTGAGAAAAATTTCACAACGCGTTGCTGCCATAGTCAGAAATGATTGTCAATAAAGTTGCGTGAAATATCTTCAGCAAGTCTTGCAATGTTGACTACACTGCTTATTATTTTGAGAACAATTTGATTGAAAGTTGTTACTTCTAATGGGCACAATAGTTTCAATAAACGTGTTATAAATATATTTGTTATCATTTGCACCATGGGAAATATACACAACAGGTATTGTTATACACATGTATGCGCTCACCTTGAAGCCAGCAGAAGAATGACTCACATTAACGTTACGAGAATGGTTTTATATGAACAATTGCTCACCGGCGAAGACAATAGTCTGAAATAATGGCGTCAGCGAATATCTATCTAAAATGGCGGCTACAGTTCTCGTTGGTTAAAGTGTCCATAAACTAACAAATAGTCATACTTTTAGCCAGGATATGTATCCTTTAAGAACAGATGAGAACTTTAATAGTAAATATAAGTTATTGATTCTCTTTGCCTGAAACCGCCGCGTCTGAACCAAGTAGGCAACCACTCAAAGACTGGAAATTGGAGGAAACCTCGGCTCGTGAAGACCCTCTGTAATCGGTGACGGGAGCCGGACCCGGACAGACATTGCTAGGCATGCTTTGGTAGAATTTGCGGGGACAGTCAGTTGGATGAGCCAAATTTCGCTTCGCCCGACCAAATTTCTCCGTCATTGTTTTGAAACCCATTTGACTGGAAGTTGTTCCCATCCTCGTGCTAACGCACACCACCAAACTAGGACGTGTGCTTGGGCCAGGAAATTTAGGCGCATAGAGGATAGATAAAAATTCAGTTTAATTCTACTTCGATTTCCCCAGATTTTATAGACATTTTAGAAACTATTTGACTGGGAGGGTTCCATCCTTGCGCTAACGGAATCACTGCTAAACCAGAACGTGTATTGTGGACCAGGAAATTTGGACGAATAGAGGTTAGATAAAAAATTCAGTTTAAATCTATCTCGATTTCCCCCGATTTTATATACATTTTAGAAATTATTTGACTTGGGGCTGTTTCCATCCTCGCGCTGACGGAATCACTGCTAAACCAGATCGTTCACACGGGTTGGAGACATGCAATTGGATCGATACTGGCCAGATAAAATCCAACCTTATCAAACCTCATTCTCCGCCACTATTAAAGATTTTATAAAAAAATTCAACTGGAAGTGTTGTTCCCAAATTGGCGCCTAAGAAGCCCATGTGAATAGGGTCGTTCACGCGTGTTCGAAACAAGCAAATTTGGATCAATACAGGCCAGATAGAATCCAGCCTTATCCAACCTCATTTCACCACCACTACTAAAGATATTTTAAGTAATTTGACTGGAGGTTGTTTGCTTCCAATTGGCGCTCAGGAAACCCATGTGAATAGGGTCGTTCACGCGTGTTGGAAACAAGCAAATTTGGATCGATACAGGCCAGATAGAATCCAACCTTATCCAACCCGATTGCTCCGCCACTACTAAAAATATTATGTATAATTTGACTGGAGGCTGTGGCTTAATTCCAATTGGCGCTCAGAAAGCACGCGTGTTGGAACCCAACAATTTGGATCGATACAGGTCAGGTATAATCCAACCTTATCCAACCCCATTTCTCCGGTACTACTAAAAATACTATAAATCTGCTGGCGGGTTGCTGCTATTTCGTACTACCAAGGTCACGCCCGTCCGGTTCGCTTCGCAGGTGTCCATAGCATAAAATTAGGCAGCATACAGGTCAGCCCAGATTTAGCCATAACATAGATTGTTCCAGTCCTTAGGAAATATCTAGTATAAATCTGCTGGAGGGTTGCTGCTATCTCATACTACCAAGGTCACGTCCATCCGGTTCGTTTCGCTGGTGTCCATGGCATAACATTAGGCAGCATACACGTCAGCCCAGATTTAGCCAGAACATAGACTGTTCCCGTCCTTAGGAAATATCTAGTGTAAATCTGCTGGAGGGTTGCTGCTATCTCGTACCACCGAGGCCACGCCCATCCAGTTAATTTCACTTGTGTCTATAGCATAAATTTAGGCAACGTACAGGCCAGATAGATTATTACCGTCCTGAGGGAGTATCTAGTATAATTTGACTGGGGTGCTGTCACCGAAAATCGAGTACCTGGGACCCGGGGGACAATCTTTTATGGGTACCGACCAACTTCACGTGGTCCAGTAGTACCCGTCACCCCCTGGCAACTTGTTTTGCTTATCTGGCTTCGATAAGCAACCAAGCAACTTCGTGGTCCAGCTGCTACCCTGTCACCTCTGGAAATTGCTTAATCTGGCTTCAGATAAGCAGTAGCTGTCATAATAAGTCAACTTCTTTCGGCAAGATTAACTTAAATCAACTTGGCCAGTCAGACCGATCACCCTGGTAGCTTGAATCAACTTTATTGAGCTAGACAAATTTAAAGCCAACTTCTTTCGGCAAGATTAACTTAAGTCAACTTGACCAGTCTGACCGATCAGCGAGGTAGCTGGAATCAACTTGACTCAGCAGATAAATTTTAAGTCAACTTCTTTCAGCAAGATCAACTTAATTCAACGTAATCAGTTAGACCAATCAGCCAGATAGCTTAAGGCACCTTTACTCAGCAAGACAAATTTAAAGCCAACTTCTTTCAGCAAGATCAACTAAAGATCAACTGCACACGGCCCAATAAAGGTCGAGCCACATCAACCAAGCTGAAAGCAATTGGACTTAGTGCCAATCAGAGTAAAAAGTAACGATACCTGGCGCCGACCAGACTTGAAGCAAGCGAACTTAGTGCCCTCCAGACAGAACCACCTAGATGTATATCCTGCTAAGGCGTGATACCGATCACAGTACGAGCTTACTTAATATTTATATATATATATATATATATATATATATATATATATATATATATATATATATATATATATATATATATATATATATATATATATAAGCATTTAAAGAGAGCATATACTTAGTTAAAAACTTTATTGAATCAATTACCTGTGTGACTTTAATCAATACAGACAATTGTTAGAATACCAACCCTATCTCCTTGTTGGGTATTTCTTTTTGTATCATTTAGAATAATCCTGCACAATAGCGCTATAACCAACCAGACGGACATAGCGATCTACTAGTCCTATTGGTCAACCTACCTGAATATTGGTAAGTTAGTGCGGTACTATTGTCATCTGTAGGTACACAACTTATATTTGTAAGGCGAGGCCTTATAGCTAGGGGTTGCAAATTATAATATGGCAGCAGAAATAGATAGGCATATTGATTCTCAAACAGACACTGACAACGCAGACTACCTGTCCACGGCTGAGGAACCTACGTTCTCCACCTACCTCGAAGATTCGCCAAGTGGGGAAGAGGGTAACAGGGTTGAAAAATGTGTCAAAGATGCACTGACCCATGGAACTTGTAGCAAACGAACAGTCCGCCCGACATACACTACCAAACACATTAGGCAAACTGCCGGATCTTCGCGATGCAGCTGGTGGCAGTATACACGACCACAGGATCAGCAGAGGAGTCAGCTTATTTAAGCCCTCCTGTGCTGAGCCCGTACATGCCACCCACCCCACCCCCTCACACATGCCACGCATGCACTCCCGCGCCAACAATGCACATGTTATGCACCCTTATCACGACCACTCACCGACCGACACACATATGACCAATAGAAGGTTATCCCCCCCCCCACCAATATACAACCGACGACGACCACCGACCGACCGCGCTACAATTTCTCAAATGACTGTTTTACCAACCTGGCCATTAAAGGGTTAAATTGACACAAGAGGGGTTAAAATACTCTGAAAAACAATATTACCCAAAAATTATTACTTACGTAATAAATACGACGTTAACCCTCTTAGTAGTACCTAGGGAAGTTACATAAAATGTTATTAAAATATCACTGACATAATCGGCAGCATGTGCAAAATCACCTAATTATATAATACTATGACTTAAATATATCAGGCTAAAAACTTACGCTTGGTGTGGTAATATCGGCTAATCTTATTATAATAATCCTATTAAAATATATAAAAGAACACTGTCGTAAATATTGTTCAATATTCTTTTACAATATGTAAGTACGTAACTTCCGGGATATTGTTGAAGCGCACAAATGTCGCTGGTACGGTACTGGGCCAGTATCGGCTCGTATCAGCCCGGTATTGGTCGAGTACCGTCCCAGTAGCCCGCGTTACCAGCGAATGGTTATGACACATTCTGATTGACGTATCATTGATCCGGTGTTTGTTTGTATCGATGACATCATCAGCTTATTGTTTGCGGGTTTGGGGGAGTGGGGTGGGGGTTTTCCGGGGGTGGGGTGGGGTGGGGGGAGCTACTATTATCGTCACAAGCTCGTCATACATTGCTTTGGTATTAGTTATTATTTAAAATGGCATTTGCTCACCAAACCATCCACCCCACTACAGCCTGATAATTTCAAATATATTATCGTCCAGTGTAGCGCGGTCTGGTGAATATCTTGGTGTTTATGGGCGATACCAGGAATTTGTGAGGGTCGGGTGGGGGTGTGGTGGGTGGGGGGGGGGGGCTGGGGTGGGGGCGGGGTGGGGGATGGGGGCGGGGGTGTCCGATAAATTATTACCCCCTCAATAGTGTCACATGACCAAATGCTTTTATTTGATTGGTTAAGATCAGGGATGGATGATCTGGTATTTCTCTCACGCGAGGGCAATACCGCATGGTACCCACCCCACCCAACCCACCCTCACCCCGAGCGAAAAACGTGTTTTGGTTTTACTGCGCAGCTAGCCATAAAGCTCATTATAATATTACGCGCCCGCTTCGGAATTATTGAATTTCAAGATTTCAAGTGACTTAATTTCAAGACAACTATACGGGAACGCTATTGCATATTTTAAAACTAATTTGATAGGCGTTATTGCTGCAGCAAGGTTGTATATCCCGCAAAACACGTGTAGTCGAATAGCGAATGCATTATTCGACAAATAAATCATAGCCATAAAAACGGCGAGTTAATTGTCGATCGCGATCTTGTACATTTCTTCGTGACGTGATAATAATGATCCGCGTGACGAGCGTGTTACATACGGAAATCAACATACCGATGTGAAATGGATTACTCATAGAATTAATTGTAGAAGTAATTAGTCTATGGTAACCCCATGATCAAATTATTCCGGATTAACTCTCTAACGTGAACACGACCATAGACGCTGTTTTTGGCGTACAGCCAAGGCAAAAAGTGTCAATTTCACTCTTGCAGAACTAGCCTAGAGATGTCTAATTCAAGAATTGCGTATATAGAGAATCTGGAGCGAGGTCACTTTTCATATCACTATTATGGACCGAGTTGAAAATTATCAATTTGCACGAGCTTTAGCGAGTTCAAAATTGATAATTTTCAACGAGGTTCATAATAGTGATATGAAAAGTGACCGAGTTTGGGATTTTATTTATCATATAAACTGTAATTTTGAAATATTTGCCAATAGTTGCTGATGTGACTTTTATTTGATTTCTCATTGTTGATTTTCGTGAAATCGATACTGCCGCTGTGACGCACCACTACTTGATAACAGATACTGGCGGGTTACAGGCTGTTAACAAACAATTATATTTCCTGAGCTACGCTCGGGAGATACAACGCTTGTGCGTGTGGTAACAGCCTGCACCCCCGTCAAAACACTGGTGTAACCAATATGTCCAACTCCCTGAGGAAGTGCGGAATTTTTAAAAATGCGATGCTTTGAGAAGCCCTCTGAGGCGCAATTTCACTATTACTTTTGCAAAAAGAAAACCTAGACTAAAAAACAATGAGAGTGTGAACTAGGATGCTGTAGCTCGCAGGGGTTACGCGCGGGTCAGTTCTGCTGCTCCACTCCGTTTCACCGCATGTACAGGATGTGCGGGAGGGCTGGTTAGCTATGGTTCTTGGGGGGTAACGGATCCCGTACCGTAACTCTCCGAAAAGTACAAAGACCGACTTCTAGAGCCGGTGGAACGATAACGTTCCAGTGGGGCCATGCGACCATTGCCGCCGAGATTGAACCTCATTGTTTCATCCCAACTATTTGTATCACAGGTGTGACGGTCCATAACTCAATTTAAGAGCCTGGAAATGATAATTAATCTAAAAATATATACTATGCAAACAATGGTACTCGTTTGCTAACACGGGAGAGAAAATATACAGTACATAGAACTAAGTTGGTGTCTTGTTAAGGTGGATTCATCAGAGGTACCTCACTGACCCGTGTATATCCATGAGGTATCCCTGCAAGGGAACTTCCTAACGAGGCTACTTATGTAGTTTAATATAAACCATTATACCCCTAGCAAAAATATTATTGTGAGAGGAAAGTGCCTCACGCGGGCCAACGTCACAGGAAAATGCCTTCAACACTGAAGCGGAGGAAGAGAGCTGGCAAAAAGGGCCACTCTCTTGTTCAAACATAAGCTAAGTGTAGGGTGAGTCATCCTAGTGAAATTATAATTAATGTGATGCAGGCTGTGTTACGTGAAGATGGAAGCGGATGATTTTCGAAGAATTAAAACGCCGTCATTTTATGTAGGTCCAAAATACTGCATTGGTAGTTGTCGCTTTATTTCTGCGGCCCTTCTGCTAAATTCTAACCTACCATTTAGTTGTTAGATTTACTTCCAAGCTTTGGCCGCAAGTGACAGGGATATCTACCTATCTTTTGAGACATGCACCTAAATGGCGAAAATGCTCGATTTCCCGATGGTCACCCTACAGAGCATCTCCCTCAGAAAGGCAGCGTGCAGACATGTTACGGAGTGACAGCTTCAGAATCATATAGCGATCCAGTTACATATCACACCGCAACCACATACAACATCACTAGGACAAGTCACCATTTACATAAGCAATTTGAAAAGCGCATAAAAGTTTTATGGCGGGGAGTAAGAGGCAGATATCCATCTCTAGTGACCTTCCTGTGAGGGCGTGGTAGGTTCCAAGACTGCACCCGGTCACTGTACGGAGTTGGATGGAGATCTGCGTCCCATCCATCACCCGTGTGCCGGGGAAGGATCATTTGAGATCCGGCCCCGGGGACTAACGTTTGCCTGGCATTAGGGTTAGGTTTCAGGATGCCCAGAGATGCACTGCTGACCGGTTTTTAATAATATCTTTTCGCTGTGCTACCTACTTTGGCAGGGTTGTCTATGGTAACTAGTATCCGAAGATTGTGGCCTAAAAGTTAATTAAACGCACGACATGTTGCGTGGAAGTTTGAATACCACCTTTCAGCGTGGTTCGGCAGATTTGACGAGTTGTCCACCAAGTTTCACCACTCGTTCTACATACTGAAGAGATTACATATGGGCCACGAGGCCCATCCGCAGGAAGGCTCCTCTAGGTGTTGGTAGTGAGGGAGTCTTCTATTCAATTAGTTGCCCCAAGATGGCCGTTCGAGCTTTGATGCGGATGTTCGATTGCTGACCACAGAATGAAAACTGAATTCTGAGAGGCACTGCTGCGGTGTAGGGTACCACAGTCAGTAAGCAGATGCCCACGCCTAACACTGCTCTGGCCACACAACCTACCATTTGCTCTCTCTCTCTCTCTCGCCGAAGTGTGGTCTCGATTCTTGATTTTTCGCTCCTTTTATACTACTCGTGACGTCAGAGGCAGAACGCCCAACCAATCAGCGGGCGATCTATAGCCAATCAGCGTGCAACTAGGAAGGGTGAGGACGCTATCACGTGATAGACATTCTCCCCCATTCAATTTAGTACATACACGCGATTACGACGTCTCGGTAATATTTAGAAAATAATTTCAACGAATTAATTTAGGATGACTCGGCCACTTCTGGTCCGATTTTAAAAAGGTAAATAATTTTGGATTCCTCGTCTCATTCCGGTCGACGAGAATTGAGTAATTTAAAGAAATTACGTGCACCGACTCGGTACACTTTAGTATGCATTCTCTCCCAACGCTGACACGTGTTGTCAGGGAAGCTCTGACATGCGCGCTACACGACCTCACGGACGTTCTATAGAACCCTCTACCATATGGCTTTATGCACGCGTACTGTCCTAACCAGGGGGGGGGGGGGCGTGCTTGGAACGTGCCCGGAGCGGTCGCTCCGTACCCAGTCGAGCTGGTACGGTCCGTACCTGTCTGGCCGATCCGCACTACACTGCACACTCGATTGTACGCCATAGCAAACCTCTATGCTTTCATAAACTTGAACGTCCTGCCACCACACCCACACCACCACACCCCACCACCCTCACCCCTAGACTACCACTTGGACCGTGGGCGGAGCCTAATGTAACCATTGTCTTGCAATCCACAATATACTATGGGCAACTAACATACCAAATTTGGTTTAATTCCGCCAACCTTGACATTCTACCGCACCCCACCCCAACTTCGCTCTGCCCTCATGCAACCCCAGGGGCGGAGCCTAAGGTAAATGTTGTCTTGCAGTCTAATCGGTAACTCACATAACAGATTTGACTGAATTCCACCAAGCAGTTTGTGAGGAGACAGTCAGACAGACAGGCATACAGACGGATGGGGGTGGGGGGGGGTGGGGGTGGGGATTGCAATATCCCGTCCCCATTTTTTCATAGTACATTGTATTTCATGCAGACATATTGCGGGTGGTGGTGTTGATGAAGGTGGTCCGTGGTGGTGAGTGTGTACATGGATCTATGCCCCCTCTTCACGCTGCTCTAATATGACCTAGATGCTGGCTACTGGTCGGGTAGAATCAGAGGAATCTTAGGCGATTATGCAACGTTGCGTTTACTTATGACATGTTCTCTTTCACCCTCTTGATCAAGCATTATTAGCCCTTTCGCCGACAAATCCCGGATAAAGCATAGGTCTATTCAGTATGATATAAAACATATGATGTTGAATAATTTGAAATTAATTTGACTGGAATACGTTGCTGCCGTAGGTAGCAACGGCTTCCAGTCAAATGAATTTCAAACCATTCAAAAGTTTTTCTGTGTGGTTGCCTTGAAAATGAAAATCAGATAGGGGAATGCATTAGTTGGAGGGTTAATGAGTGTTTCTGGACATTGGTCAAGTCTTAGCTCACAACAACTGTACCGACTTGAACGCTATCCTAGCAAAGTCTTGGTATTAGTCCAGATTCGCGACACTCGTCGTCAGGTGAGACGAAGATACTGTACTGTTAACGCGCTTCGACGTTGTAGTAACCTAGGTAACGACCATAGCTCCCGGATTTATAGGAGTTGTTCCTTCGTGGTATTCAATGTGTTAATAGATATTATTCGGACACAAATAAATCTGGTAATATAAATTTAACAAAAATTATCTTTTGTTCTGCGAATGGACATTTGTTCTGAAATTCCAGCTGTCTCAATTTCAAAATAAGTGCATGGAAACTGGTTAATATTTCGAATCTTATGTGGCACCAACAATCTCATTCAAATTAGTTTCAAATATATTCAACAGAATATATTCTTCACATTATAAAAAAAATTCTCGTTTCGGGTCACTGATAGTTGAATGGTTAAAACCTAAATAATAATAGGCCTATTAAGGACGTCTGAAATTACACGCAGCAACGTTTCGATATTGTCATTTGTAATCCGCGCAGGTAAAAACCTTGAAAATATAATAGTATAATTAAGAAAAATCAATCCCACTTCGGAGCTTCCGTATTGAACTTCACATCCTTATCTGCTATCCTTCGGGGACCGTTCACGGGAAAATACATCGCAGACTTTCCAGTGTACAAGCGTGTGAGATCGATACCTCACTCTTGGACCAGTGTTTGACATTAGATTTTCGCTGTATTTGCTGACGGCTGCAGTTCCAGCCGCCTCTAGTACAGAATTATTGGCAAGTTTGCTAGAGAGACGAGGAGAAGCGTCTTTGCTATAAAGCTAAGAGAGGGAGAGAGAACGAGTATTTGTTCTTCTCCGAGAAGTTGTAGTCTAAGGCCCCCGCTGCGTTAGACGTATGGTTGGTGAAGACACTGGCTCGTTGTAAAACGCTAGGGGAATTTCTTTGACCTAATTATTGGATTTTACCTGTCGTCATTTCAATCTGATTTTCTTAGCGTTTTTGCTCAAGATTAGACGTTTTCTTTGTGGATAGTATTTAATAGTTATTACGCAATAAAATGTAGCTGATTATTTTTTCAAATATTTAGCTGAACTTTAAGGCAACAAAAATCTTCAACCAATATATTTGTCAAAATAATCGGGATTTTGTACTATTTATTTCGTTTGAAACCACGTGTTTGGCAATTCTGAATACGATTTTGATCTTAACTTTATAATCCTTGAAATTACAGCATCTCAAATTCAAGACAACTTACCAAGAAATTTTTTTCTTTTTTGAAATATTTTGAAACTAATTTGACTGAAAGCTGTTGCTGCCATAGGCAGCAACAGCTCCCCGTTAAAATAAGTTTCAAAATAGTCAACAAAACATTATTTCCATCATAAAGAATTTACCGTTCTATGTCTTTAAGGGTTACATGGTTATCTAATATAGGCCTACCATCTGTTTAGAGTGTTGACGGGAGATATTTCTTATACTAGTTCCACCGCTAATAATATATATGTTTCATTCGTATGGATTCTAGCTGATACACGCTACCTAGCTACTGTGGTTTGCAGCGAGATAGAGAGATAGCCAGAAGTAAACATTCCCTTTGCGTGGAAGTTGGAATACGTATTAAAGTGCCCGTAATCAATCCTACCGACAGAATATATACTTTTATAAATCCAATGGTTGTACGTCCGTCCTAGCACCCTGTAAGATTCGGTGAAAGATTGTGCTTGGTGTGTGTGTGGGCGAGTAGGGGTGTGTGTAACCGTGTTATGCCAGCAATGGCGACTATAAACTCCCGTGTTGTTCTAGTGGCTGTGGACGAAAGTGAATATTCCGAGAGCGCCTTCGAATGTAAGTATTCTGCAGTTTATTTTAATACTATTTACATTAATTCAATTCAATTTCAATTCATCTCTATTTCGATAACTTCTGAAGTGCACGAATATTTGTATTCATGGCATGTTGTCGTCGTCGTCGTCGTCGTTGTTGTTGTTGTTGTTGTTGTTGTTGTTGTTGTTGTCGTCGTCGTCGTTGTTGTTGTTGTTGTTGTTGCCGCTTCTGGTGTTTTCGTCGTCGTCGTCGTCGCCGCCGCCGTCGTCGTCGTCGTAGTCGTCGTAGTCGTCGTCACTGTTGTTAAATAATAGTACTGGTGGTAGTAGTGGTGGATATGGTGGTTTCTAGGTCAAGTTCGACTGGCTTGCCATAGTTAACTATAGTTAACTAGATCACAGTATCAAGCGATTGCCGAAAATACAAAATGGCGGACACCCCTCGTTTGCCACGAATACATGCGTATACAAGTGTAAATATTTCATTAAATAACGTAGGTTGATGAACCTATGCTTTCCCATCGTGTGACAATGTTCCCAAGCCTCTATTTCCCCTCGCTTTATTTCATACGGACGCTTTTTGACGTCTGACCGGACAAAGATAACCTATTTTCGTAGGCCATCAAAACAGACGACAAAAATGGGTTAATGGAGACTGGTACCCGGCTCCACATTTTCTGCTATAGTAATTCAATGGGGAATCGGGTACCAACGAACTATAGTTAACTATCCAGCGTTCGGTTGGGCACTGCAACTGTGCATGTTCAGTAAACCAGCAAACTGAACACGGTTAGCCAGTCAAAGTTGACCATGATTGCACTCTATTTTAGACATAGGGCCTACTACCAAAAAACACGGAGACAGAGATAACTTACAGAAATGAAGATCGGCATAGCCTAACTATTATTTTGAATCGCTGCGTAATGATATTAACCATTTCACAAACACATCCCTGAAAAAGTATATTTTTTACGATATAAAAGTTATTCTGTTAAATATTTTGAAATTAATTTGAATGGAAGCCGTTGCTGCCTAAGGCAGCAACGTCTTCCAGTCAAATTAATTTAAAAAAATTCAACACTTTTCCTGTATGTTAGAGATAGAAATGAGACTTGAGCGAATTCATCAGTGAAACGGTTAAGAAATGTACAGAGTGAAACTATTTATTATGTTTCTAATTATTGAATAGGAGTTTCATTGTAACTGGTTCGTATTCTAATGATATTACGGGGTTTCATGAAGACTGACTGAATAAGCCGAGGCATGGGTTGGTGAGATTAGGGCAAGTCTGAAGGCTAGTATAATAAATATAAATTTGACAGGATTCGTATTTGCCATTTGAGCTATTGTTGGGTTGAAAAGTTTGGTGGAATAATTTGTTCGGTAGTAATTAGATAATAATTACTAAGAAACGCCGAATAACGAAGCCATAAACTGCAGAGGTAGGTGAATTGCAGTAATTGCATGTTTTGTTGAATGATACATACTGGTGTCATTACTGTTTCCCAAATGACACCAGTATTTATCATTAATCATTTGTCTTGACTAATAAACGCAAGGAATTTTTCAGGCGTGGCAGATAGATTGAGACAAGTACAAGTATAAATTGGATAGGCTTCGTTTCTGGCATGCTATTGCGGGAATTTGTAAGCTGAGCCTTTCGCTGTGATTACATAACACGTGTGTAGTTGCGACATAGGCTGGCCCGCATATGCCTTATGTAATCCTCATATGTTTTTTGTAACTGAGTGAATACAATATGAACATGAACATGTCGCCGCTACGTGACGTTCACACCTATTATGTTATGAATTTATTTAACGATCTTAGCACCTAATGGACCTTTCCGGTTTTAGCCATGCCCCGCCCATCTCTAGCTAAGCTCCACCCACACCTTGTTCGTGTTGGGATCGATCGATCTCTGAACACCATGACTATCAATTTCCAAAAAACTACACAGGTAAGCTGTTGAATATTTTGAAACTAATTTGACTGGGTGCTAGCGCCCAGTCAAATTAGTTTCAAAATATTCAACAGCATGTTTATTAAATAGCAAAGAATTACAAAGACATACACTTCATACAACGTGTCGGACCATTTGAGATTTGATAACGGGCTATATGGAACCCTTTGTGACGTAATGACGCGCTGCGCTGATTATGACGTCATACGAGGTCTGATGATGGATGGATACTCTGGAAAGGTGTGAATTAGCAATGCTGCATTTAATTGCTAAGATTACCAAAATGTGACCGATCGCCCTGACGGACGGACGAATTCTATGTGAGCGCTATAGAAAAGCGGGAGTGGGTGGCATATCTTCAGCTTTTTGACCCGAGTTTTTAGTCTCGTGTGCTTTTATTTTTTTATTTTTTGTGCGTTTTGTGGGCAGTCCTTTTTCATAGGATTATATCCCTTTTTATATTTATTTCCAATCAATGTCTTTCATATATCCTAATATAAATGAATAGCGGCGACGCCGCCAATAGCCGCGAGGTGCTCAGTAACTACACACCCCACCCCACCGCCTACCGGTACAACTGGCCCTAGTACAATACAATGCAATACAATACTAGTAATATAGATCCTAACCTCCCCGATCCGGGTGTAACTGATCCGGATGTGACAGATCCGGGTGTGACTGATCCGGATGTGACTGATCCGGATGTGACCGATCCGGGTGTGCCCGATCAGGGTGTGACCGATCCGGTTGTGACTAATCCGGGTGTGACCGATCCGGGTGTGACTGATCCGGGTGTGACTGATCTGGGTGTGGCTGATATGGATGTGACTGATCCGGGTTTGACTGATCCGGGTGTGACTTCGATGGGGTTATTGTTAACTTCTCAAGTTACTGGATGGAATCTTTGCAGTATTTGTGGCAGTCAAATTTGTTTCAAAATATTCATCAGCTTACATGAATAGTTTTCTGAAAATTGATATTCAGGGAATTGAGAGATTGATCGATATCAACATGGGGGAAGCGTGGGTGGAGCTTATCTAAAGATGGGCGGGGCATAGCTAAAACTGGAAAGGTGCATTGTTGCGGGCGTGGCTTGCATGATGATGGTTTATGCGGCAGATGATGATGTCGTAGTTGGTATACCGGTTAGCACGGGGGTTTACGTACTGGTAATGGCGCTTTGGAAATTTGTCACCGAAATGACTGTTTCGGTTAGCGAGCACGCCCGAGCCAATCATTCCAGTAGTGAATTTTCAAAAATAGTCTTCTCTTGGTCTGCAAAAAGGACATTTTTCAGGACAACAGCATAAGCCGTTTTTGTCCAATTTCAGCGTTAGCCGTTCCTGCTCCGGCAGTGGTCTTGACAAATGTCCATTGGTATACCAAGAGAAGACTATTTTTGAAAATTTATCACTGGAATGACTGGCTCGATAACCGAGCCAGTCATTCCAGTGGTAAATTTTCAAAAATAGTCTTCTCTTGGTCTGCAAATAGACATTTTCTATGAGAAAATTGAAACATTCGCGAGCAAATTCATGGGTTAAAGGATTAAATGGTTAAGAATTGGATGAGATAATAGCATATCTAAGAGACCATATTTCCTAGCAATCAGTCAAATTGGTTTCAAAATATTCAACAGCATGCTAATTAAATAGTAAGGACATCCAAGTCATACAACCTGACGGACTATTAAGCGTTTCCGACGGACTAAATCGAGTCATTCATGACTTAATGATGCATGGATAAACTCGAAAGGCCCATTAAACGTTCGTAACTAACTTATCTACGCCATTTATGACGTAATTGAGTATGACGTCATCCTACGTGTTCCCCAATTAATTATGATGTCATATGATTGATGGATAAACTTGAATCCTCCTTTGGAGTGTAAGCCATTGTGGCCTTAGGTTCAAAATATTCAACAGTAAATTTTACTTTGTCTTGGAAACATGTAGCCTGGAGAGAAGACGGCTTCAATAATTGCTGGACATGTCACTCAGTGCTTTCCTTACAATACCTTCACTAATGAGACATATGACACTTTGAAACCATAGCGACCGAATAAGAGAATCTCTTGCGAACCTGTTGTCATTAAAATAAATATGGGTTATTACGATTTTATTATTTTACATTTTCCTGAGGACAAAAACGTGTAATATTGTAGAGCGAGAATAAGACTGAGCGTAGTGAAACCATGGATATCGTATATACTGGCTAGATGGCTCATGCGCAGACCCTCACTATGGGGATAGTTGTCGCGATATCGCATGACCGGATGTTTATTGACTGGCTGGAACAGACGGCCAGCTGCATATATGGCCTTTAAAAATGACTAATTTATCTTTTGGCAATTTGAAGAGAAATTGATAATTCGCAAATTTACATATTTTTATTAGAAATAAAATTGTATTGATTATATTAATCCGACACTGTATTCGACTACATAATAGGTTTAGCAAAAACCCATAATTTGGAGACTACACATCCGGTGAGAAAATACTGAACTCTGAAATGCACCTTTGAGAGGGTCATGAGCAATCTAACCAGTAGCCTATATACCATATACCTTTGAGTGAAACGTCGTGTTGTTAGCCAGTTCAACACTACCAGCTAAATACCACAATGCGAATATGTAAATTTAAATTTAAATTAAAAAAAGTACATTACAACAAGTCCTAGCTCGGAATGGAATGGAGGAATCCAGTTTTAGCTATGCCATGCCCATCTTTAGCTTATCTCCATCCACTCTTTTCCCGTGTTGGGATCAATCGATCCCTGCACTCCCCGAATCTCTATTTTCAGAAATCTATAGATGTAAGCTGTTGAGGGATTTTCATGCCTATGGTATCAACAGCGCCAAGTCAAATTACTTTTAAAATGCTCAACATAACTTTCATTAAATAGTAAAGACATACAATTCGTTCAACTTGACGGACTATTAAGCATTTATGACGGACTAAATCACGTCATTCATGACGTAATTTATTATGACGCCAGCCTACATGTGACGTAGATGATTATGATGTCATATGATTTGTCTATAAATTGTATTCCTCTATTGTTGGCAGGTGTATGACGTCTAGTGTATATTGTCAGGCGTTACACAGGTCAATGTCTGGTATATATTAATATCATATGATGACTACCCCCTGATAATCCAGGTTACTGCATCGGGGCTGGACCATTAGCGGAACAATACGGCCTCGTATTGGCCTTGAACTAGCGCAGTAACCTGTATTTTCAGGCGATCTCTTTACATTCTGGAACAGATATCTACATGGCCGTATGTGGTGTTAACACGTTGTCGAAGCCACGTACGTACTTGTTAATATTGATAACTGAAGCTTCATAAAAAGACAACCACAACTGCTGGCATTTCTCATTTATCAGAAGGGCATTCTTCTAAAGTGATTTGGGCCTACATATATTAACGTTCGTTTGCTACGGTTCTTGTACGCCCAATGGTATGCGGGGTAACCGGAGAAGTTCCTGAAAATCGATCGAGATTTGGCAGCAGCAATTTTGAATCCAATTGCTCTTAAATTATTCAACCTACTATTAGCTATAGGTTGTTTTATGCAGCTATTACCTAGCCTATCTCGTTACAGGGAAAAGACCCAAGTACGAGTTAATAAATAGATACAGATCAAATCTCAATATATTTCCTGCCGTGTTTCAGTTAATTACCTGCTACTAATTTTCATTTCCCTAGAAGACTTATGCGACTTTATTTTATGCGAGTCAATGGATCCGGCAGTTAACCCATGCACCTCACATTAACAGTACATTCAAAATCAACCAATTTGCCATTGTCGTAAAATATGAATAATATAAAGTAGTTTTCATTTCTGCGCCGGTGCAGCAGTTTATGATACTACTGCTCTCATGCAATATTTAGGCTGTATCGCATTAATCTAACGTGTTCGAAGCATAGTGGCAAATTCCATCAACCTCCATAACTCAGCAGGCCTTGGGTTTGATAAAATAAATTTCCTGCGCTGCTGTGTTCTCAAAGTACCTTTTCCCATCTTATATGTGCATGCATAGGAAGTGCGCACGTTGTCTCTCTTAATTATGCATGCCAATGGTTTAAATAGGAATTAGTAAAACACAAGATCGACATCAGATTGCGCAGTCTTCCATATGCCCATTCCCCGTTCAGTGTAGAGTAGCAAATTGAGGTACATTAATCTTTTCCTTTCTTAGTTTTAGTGCAAAAGTACTGTGGCCATATCATCAACTGTCTTGTGTAACCACTAGACTCTGAAACAGACTCCACTTCGGAAACTAGTCTTGTCCGAACCAATGTATCGACTTAGAGGGAAGGTAAATGTCCGCCAGTTTGCGACAGATTTCTGATGGCTTTCATACGCAAATTCTGGAATGTGATGTCATACTAATACATGTAATAATAAGGTGTGATGGTATATATTGATTTCATTGCGTGGAATACAGAAACACATGTGTTCAAGGAGACGGAATCCAATTTTCCTGCTATAACACCAATTCATGAATCCATTTCCTCACTCAATCATATGCCATCATAATCAACTGCGACGTGTATGCTGACGTCATAATCATGACGTCATGAACGATTTGACTAAGCCCGTCTTCAGCACTTAATAGTCCGACACGTTGTACGAAATGTATGTTTTGCTATTTAAGAAACATGCTGTTGAATATTTTAAAACGAATTTGACTGGGCGCTGTTGCTGCCATAGGCAACAACAGTACCCTTGTCAAATTAGTTCCAAAATATTCAACAGCTTACCTGTATAGTTTTCTGGAAATTGATAGTCATGGAGTTCAGAGATCGATCGATTCCAAGATGAGCGAGGCGTGGGTGGAGCTTAGCTAGAGATGGGCGGGGCATAGCTAAACCTTGAAAGGACCAGTAACCATGAAGGTCTTCTCTGTCAATCTTCGTGCTTTAGTAATACCAATTTTGTACAACTTACTGATGGGATACCAATCAGGGTAATCAGCAATGTATTGGGCTAGATCATCTAAGAATGGGCTTACTGCATTAATAATCTAGATGGACATTTATCTACATTGCATATTCTAGTAGAAGGCTGTTGGCGTGCGCATAAATCTGATTGGTCGAGAGGGTCGTGACATCATCTCATTTGCATATTAGGCCACACCCATGCCCATATATAGTCATCAGGGCTTGACCTAATTTTGATAGAGTTGGGGCGTGGCATTTAAAAACCTATAAAAATTAGTCATGCCCCCAATTACAATTGAGCATGAGTGTGTGGCTTAATATGCAAATTTTAAGACAATTATAAAGCAAACTGCCACATGTTTCAGAAGAATCGGCAGACTATTCCTTACCTTGCAAAGAATTTGTTGTTTATTGTCTATGCTTGCTAAAGGGTTAACTCAGCTAACCTTTTACCAATCGAACACAGATATTTTCAGACTATTTACGCCTGCGTTATCCTCATGGTAATTCTATAATTGATAATTCTTGGAGATAATTATATATCTGCGAAGCCATATATTCTAGACAAGACAGTGCCAAGACTGGTTTGATGACTCTCGAAGATGTTAATCAATTCCTCCCTTCCGACGCTTTGAAACCATAGTGGCATCATGGAGATCTATTGTGAATCTTCTGTTATCAGAATAAATATGAGTGATTACAAGTTTAGTATTTTAGTTTTCCTGAAAACGAAAACGTGTAATAATGTGCAGCCACACTAAGCCAGTGGCTATAGTGATACTACATATTATTAACCAGTTTCACATTCACATCTATGTACCTCAACATCAGTATAAATCGTATATGTAGGCTGATTAATATTTTGAAATCAAATCAACTTTAAGCATATGAGTTGACAGCAATCTGCATCATCAGAATCTCGTTACATTCTGACAGCTGCATTGCTGCGTGTGTTATTGACATGTGTTAGAAGCCACATTCTTGTTAATGTTGATAATGGGAGCTTAATAAAAATAGAAAATTGACTACTGACACTTCTCATTCATCGGAGGGGTATGTTTAACAAAAGAACAATTCTAACATTGATCCACATTTCAGATAATGATTGTCGAGATGGATAACCTGGCTTTTTTGACAAATGTAGGGCGACTGGACAGTGAAACTTAGTTATGTTCAAAACGTGATTTGATAAGTACTGATCGTGTTGTGGGGAGGGGGGGGGGCATTTCAAGTCGCTATCTCAAGATGTTTATCACAACCGACTAAATCTTCCTTTGGAGTCCATGAACAAAATTCCACTTTCACCAAGCATGGTCCTTTTCTACATATATTTGTCTAGATATCTTTGAAAGATTGATTAGTTAGGATGCACAATTTTGCGATTTCTCAATAGATTGCGATATTATCTCGAACCATATCATGTATCCATATAATCATGTTTATCTAGACTCATGCTTACGGCGGTGCTTAACATGGTCGTATAGGAGTTAACTAGAAGTATGATAATACACATCTTGAATGGCTAGCATCAGTAGCATGTGACGTTTCCTGAATGTAGGCGTGGTTCAAAACACATTAAAATGTATTTCTTTGCATTGCAGGTTCCTAACTGTGTTAATGTTTGTAAAGTGTGCTCAAATAGGTGTCGTTTGAATAGGTTAGATGATGAAGTTTGCTGAGTATGTAGTCATGCTTGTATGAGACTGAAATCTGCAGATTGTATCATGAGAAGGGAAAGAGGTGATTAATACTTATGCCGAGACATGATAGAAATCTGAACAGAAAAACGTGGCATAATGTGCCAATTATATGTACCAGCTTGTGCTATAGAAGGTTTTACGATACAACTGATGATTGACAATGTACATTTAGATAGTGCTGTCTTATCAGTGCAGAACATACATCAGTTAAATATAGACAAATGTTTCACATACAGTAAATTCTCTATAACAGACAGTGTATGGATTATCAAAAAACTGCCACTTAATGCAACTAATTTGCAAGAACACATACAATGGGCATAGCATTTCGAGATCGTTAGTTATGTTGCCATACATTGGCCCATGCCTTATCCCTGCCTAACCTGAATGAATGCAATGTACACACAGATCTCGTGATACATGGGAGGCTCTCAGATTTGTCAATACATCACTACAGTCATCTGAGATGTACGGTGACCATTTAAACCGTTATCTACAAGTAGATAACATTAATGCCGGAAAGAAAATCAATATTTCTTTAGATAGAGAAAGGTTATTCATTCAAATAGTCAAACTATTAGAAAGCATTGTGTGGCATCAAACTAATAGTTTGAAGGTGTAAAGCTAAACGTTTGCTTTTAGTACTTCATATGTAAATACTGTAGATGTATTATTATACACTGTACATATTTATTAATAAACCTTTCCAGTTTTAGCTATGCCCCTCCCACCTCTAGCTAAGCCCCACCCACACGTCGCCGTGTTGGGATTGATCGATCCCCGGATGCCCTGACTATCAATCTCCTGAAAACTATACAGGTAAGTTGTTGAATAATTTGTAACTAATTTGACTGGGTGCTGTTGCTTCCTATGGCAGCAACAGCGGCCTGTCAAATTAGTTTCAAAATATTCAACAATATATTTATTAAATAGTAAAGACATACAATTCATACAGCAACGCATAGTTCGTCTTCAATTATGCGTTCGTGACGTTCTTATCTACGTCATTCATGACATCATAATGACGTAATTGATTGTGATGTCATTCTATACGTCACGTAGTCTAGTTGATTATGACGTTATATGGAGGATGGATACAGGGGAAAGGTCCGATGTTACATACCATGTTTCATTTCACGCATCACAAATCCAGTAAATAGTCTGTTTGATTGATTGGAGGTAGAGTGACGCATTATGGGATTGATCAGATGAGTAAATTGAGTTGAAGGCTAATAGTCACCACACCGGAACACTATATAATTTTTACTATACAATTACCTGCGCTCGCCAGCATTGGCAGAAGCTCATCAATTCGTTCGCACGCGCCACCTCTTTGAAATAAACATGTCAGAAAAACAGCGGGACCATACACAAATTTCGACCGGGATCCACAATGCAAATGTTTGCTGTCAATATGTGCCAGATGAATCTACTCCCATGGGGATAATAACGATTTCACTGTAATATAAATTCGAGAGTTATCTAGTGAAATGGCCCACGATTAATCAATGAGCGGTGTCCTCTCGCAAGAGGAGGCGATTGAATAATAAAACCGTGAAAATAAATGTCTAATTCCCATCAACATTGAGTACCGTGAGAAAATAACCCTACATCATAATGATTATAATACTAGCAGTTAGTAGCTTGTGGAGTTGTCACCCCATTACCTCAAGGAATATTTGATAGATAGATGCAGTTAGTCTTTATTGTCATTATCTAGATGAAAATCTACATAAACGTTTCCATGGTAGGCACTTACCTTTGGAGCCCCAAGACCGCGCTTCCTTAAGATTCATGGTTGATCAATATCTCTATGATAAAAACAAAGATGTGTTTTCTCAGAAATACGTCTCAAAGACAATGCAACATATTAACAAAATCTGTTTCACACCTCTATACGTGGACATAGACTAACAACATTTATTAAACATCTATTGGTCAAGATTTCTCAAGAACATTAAAAGTTTCGTTTAGTATATACCAATTTGCAAATCAAAAAGAATGTTTTAAAAATATATTTGCCACTGCTGGTAAACAAGTGGGACACATGATTTTTTGGCTCCATGATGCCAGCTCCAATCAACAAATGGCGTTAGTGTGCGTGCATGCGTGCGTGCGTGTGTGCGTGCATGTGTGTGTGCGTGGGAGCGAGCGGGCGGACATGCGTGCATGTGTGTGAGTCATTCATGTCTAATGAGATCTCCTTCGATACGAGATCTAGAAATGATAATCACGCGTACAGAGTGGCCATTGGCGTAGTCATTCCCGCCCTCATTTGTGGGAGTTGAGTGGGAGGAGATAGAGAAACGCATTTTGAAAGGGCACGAGAGGTGCACTATGCATGCAAGAACACATTATTTCACACAAAACCTGATGCTATAAAGCTTATAGTTTTCTATATGACGAACAGTTAACAGAAAAATAGTTCCTCTTGGAATCTGTCTTAAAATTCAAATCATATGCACACCAAATGAGGACAAGAATTTGTTGACATTGCGTATTTGCTGATATCGCAGAAACCCCTGGATGGATCGAGTCGATTCTAATGTCTCTATCAAGCACGTGATACAGGGGTTAAGATGATATCAAAAGCAGCACAATTCACAGTGGCGCGTTTACAATCCACTACGGATATATACTATCTTCAGACCTATTTGGTCTCCGAAGTGGAGTCTGTGTAACCATCTGGTCGGTTTGATGATATATCAAGATGGCCGGTCATAATGTTAGAGGCGTATTCTCGATATGAAGCCACCCCGCTAAAGATTGTATTCATGTGTGTATTCCTCTGGTAAATAGTTCCTGCTACAATTATAGTTATTACATGCGCGCGTGCATGCATGTGAGAGAGAGAGAGAGAGAGAGAGAGAGAGAGAGAGAGAGAGAGAGAGCTAGCGTGCGTGTGTACCTGCATGCGCGTGTGCATGTGTATACCTGCGCGTGTGTACTCATTTCGTGAATAGTGCATAGTTACAAACATTGTTGCATGTTATTTCTGGATATTGTCATATGACCTTGCTATGATATCATCTGATATCCACTTATTGCTGCAGATGTCTTGTTAGCACCATCCTGGACAGGTTTCTGGCCACATGCCAGCTGCATTTGGCTTTCATCTACTACCACAATACATGTATTTTCCCTGCATGCATGTTTCGTCATAGAATGCGAGCAGATGCTTACTCATCTGGGTAAGTTTGTTTCTGTTTGATTTCCAGCTTGTAATATCCGAATGGTGTTGATATTTCAACACATTAAAGATGCATATTCACTGTAAAATTTCTGAAAATAAAATTGTTTAACTTATACACTTTTAGAGGCTTAAACTGCGAGCCTATGTTTAATGAAACGAAATAAATCTTAGCGTATGATGATTCCATTCCATAGCAATTAATATAATCTTTTAAGTTGCGAAATTGAACGAAATTGAAATAAAGGCCCGTGCCGCTATTTCAATTTCGCAACTTAAAAATTATATTAATTTAAACAATTTTATTTTCAGTAATTTTGCTGTGAATATGTACCTTTAATTCTTGAACCTTTGGTCAAATTAAAGACAACTGAACACGAAAGCTGTTGAATATTTTAAAACGAATTTATTAACTTTTACATAGTCATTACCAGCTTCCAATCAAATTAGTTTCAAACTTTCAACATAATTTGAAAATAGGCGTTGCCTTTAAGCGAATGCAGATATCATTTATTGTTTAAATAAATCGGACGAATTTGTATAGGGTCGAACTGTCCCAAGTACCTACATTTGAACCTAATGTTTCATTGCGCTAGCAGGGCATTCCGGAAAATCCAGTCCACATTATTTATAACAATAGTTAGGCCTATTGTCAGCATACCCGCCGGCATATTTGCATCTTTTACGTAACGCATTTAGCTGCACCAGTCCAGGGACGTTATAAAATTTGTAACGACATATCACGGTGCTCCTCGCAATTGGGGGAAATACAAACAACAACGTTCATAGTAACAATGACGTCATAGAGAAATATCATCCGCGAGAATGTTCAAATCACGTTTATCAAGATATAAGCTTAAAATGGGAATTAATGTATGTCTGCGAGTAAATACGTGAATGCACATTCCATTCGACTGCGAAAGACATAGTATCAGGTCTTAAATTTCCTGTTACAGCGCTAAATGCATAGGAAATTGACAACCACGACATTCCACGGCCATGGGTGCCAGTGACTTGGTGTGAAAAATAATATGAGACAGTGGACAATACCTCATAGTTGCATTTACGTAGGCATAAATAGGAATAAATATATCCTCTACCTGGTCGTCTTTATACTATTTAATCTTTTTGCATTCTGAAGTCAATCTAGTCGTGATAGCAATATCACACACGTCAAGCTGAATACAAATAGGGTAACCACACGCATAATGAGGGACTATATCCCACAGTGCAACAAGGGCCCATGAAGAAACCACAAAATCCATAGGTATCGTATATACTAGCGAGATTGCTCACGCGCCAACCCTCGTTATGGGCTAGTTGTCATGAAGCCAGTGCCGTAATCCACAGTTGTCAAGCAATGACAGAAATTGGTGACTCGCTGATAGGTGGCGCCATAGTTAATCAATTAATTTGCATAAAACATACATAAAATAGTAGAGGCCACAACAAACAACATATTGAGTGATTATTTATTTATAATAAATAAGAAAAATAACAGTTTTCCAAATTTTTCATTCCCCATCCACTAAAAATAAAATATTTTGGTGACGATGATACAGCTTTTCTTTGTGCCTAGAAAATAAGGAACGGGACCGTTTTTACCATGTTTCTACCAGCCGTATTAACTAAGGGTACTTAAGTGTAAATGCCTAAATAGAACATAAGGCCAAGAATGCCTAAGTTTGAATTCCCCTACATTTGAAGTATATTTAGCCGCCTCTCTAGGATGATGGCATAGAATAGGTCTTCTAAATATGTGCTAGCAGTTAGGCGAGAATCTAAGTTATGTACTCTTCAACATTACAGCCCAATATCATTTATTGTGAAGGTTATGAAGGTAATGATTAAAATAAAAATGTTGAATGTGGATCGTGGGCAGATGTATGGGAATGCTCCTGGCCCACTAAGTAGGATAGACTGGGTCCAGACCAGACTAGTTTACAAGCTGAAATCTGTGTAAAAGTCGCATGGACACCATACCATAAAAAGTTGAGCAAATAGCGCAATTCGGTAACCTCTACGGGTGTGTGGAAGACTGTTGATTCTATTGGTGAGACCCCCAATATCTGGTAAAATGCATCATCAACTCTGACCTGTAAGTCATGTCTTCTGTTAGATGTATGTAGTGCAGGAAAATTATTTTGAGAATGCTTGCTATTAATTTTTGCGTCACATTTTGGCATGCCACTATACTAATATAATATCATATTAAAGGTGCATATTCACACCAGAATGATTGGAAACAAAATTGTTAAAATTGCATACTTTTATAAGCTTAAATTGTGTGCATATGTGTAATGAAACGAAATAAATCTTAACATATGATGATTTCATTCCATATAAATGAATAAAATTTGTTAAGGCGCGAAATTGAAATAGAGGCACGAGCCTCTATTTCAATTCCGTACCTTAAAATAAAATTATATTCATTATATTACATATAGGCTCAGAGTTTAAGCCTCTAAAAGTGTATAATTTAAACAATTTTATTTTCAGAAATTTTACTGTGAATATGCATCTTTAAAGTGTTATATCACATTTTCATGGTAAAGAATGTTACGGGTCGATCCAATTTGTCCGAATATGTTTGACGTAATACATAATAATCACATGCACGCCACATGTAGACTGGCGTCACAATCATAATTGACAGAGGAAACTTCGTCATGAAGCTGGAAACGTTCGTCAAGTGTACGAAGTGTACGAAATGTATGCCTTCAACAGATTTACCATATACTAAACCATTTGTTGACTATATTGGAACTACTTTGACTCGGTGCGGTTGTTGCCTAACACGGTAGTCAAATTAGTTTCAAAATATTCAACAGCTTACCTGCATAGTTACCTTGATATTAGGATTTTGATAAGTCATTGTTCAACTCGTATAAATCTATCCCAGCACGCACAAAATACAGGCAGAGCTTAGCTAGAAATGTGCGAGGGTGTATCTAGAAATGGATCCTTACATTGCCTGCTTTACCGAGGGATGTGATTGGCTGGAGGGGATTATTCAATCAGCCAGTCACAGCCTTGGGCACAGCAGTCATTTGGCAGACACTTGCTCATCGGTGTACCACAACAGCACCAGATTAGTCAGGGTATGCTTCTGGAGGTGGAATCCAGTTAACACTGATTAACCACGAAGGTCTTCACGGTCAATCGGCACGCTTTATTAGTCCAATTTTGTACAACTTACTCATGGGATACTGCTCCGGGTAACCGGCAATGTATTGGGCTAGATCATCCAGAAATCAGTTCACTATTGTAATAATCTAAATGGACATTTATATGCATTGCACATACACTTTACGATATAATATCAAAATTACTTTTAAATAGAGTAATCCAGTTTTAGCTATGCCCCACCCATCTCTATCTAAGCTCCACCCACGCTTTGTCTATGTTGGGATCAATCGATCACTGCACTCTCAGAACCTCAATTTCCAGAAAATTAAACATATAAGCTATTGAATATTTTGAAATTAATTTGTTTGTTAATTAGTAAAGGCATAAAATTCTTCCAACTTCTCAGACTATTAAGCATTTGTGACGGACTATCGCGTCATTCATAATGTGATTGATTATGACATCAGCTACATGTGGCATAGATGATTATGACGTCATATGATTGACTGAGAAACTGGATTCCTCAATTGTAGTGGTGCACAGAAATGAAATGATGGATCAACTCCCCACCACAAAATCGTTAACTCATTAACCCTTGAAGTAAAAGAGGCTCATTTTAAAATACAATGGACCTTTCCGGTTTTAGCTATGCCCCGCCAATCTCTAGCTAAGCTCCACCCACATCTCTCTCGTGTTGGGATTGATCGATCTCTGAACTTCCTGACTATCTATTTCGAGAAAACTGTACAGGTAAGCTGTTGAATATTTTGAAACTAATTTGACTGGCTGTTGCTGCTGCCTTAGTCAAATTAGTTTCAAAATATTCAACAGCATTTTTATTAAATAGTTTAGACATGCAATTCTTACAACGTGTCGGACTTTTAAGTGTTAAAGACGAGCCATATAGAATCCTTTATGACGTAATGATTATGACGTCGTCATACACGCCGCTTAGCTGATTATGACGTCATATGGCGTCAGTGCTCTGGAAAGGTCCATTATAAAGCACACTGTCACATATGTTTCAAAAGAATCAACATAAGAGTCCATATGTTGTAACGAATTTGCGGTTGCTTGTCTATACATATTAAATGGTTAACTCGGGCTAACTATTCACCAAACGAACACAGATATTTTCAGACTATTTAGAGCTGTGTTGTCCTCGTGGTCATTCTATAATTACTAATTCTTGTAGATAATTAAATATCTCAGACGCCGTGTTTTCTAGACAAGACTGGCTCGAGGACTCCCGAAGACGTTAATCAAGTCCTTCCTTCCTGTACCTTTGCTAATGAGACACGAAGCTTTGAAACCATAGTGACAAAATAAAAATGTGACCAGAATAAATATGGGCTATTACAATTTTATTAAATTCGGTTTCCTAAGAAGAAAAACGTGTACTGTTGTGCAGCTGGACTAAGCCAGCGGCTATAGTGAAACTATATATTGTTAACTAGTTCAACATTCGCATCTATGTACCTCAGCGCCAGTACTATTCGTAGAAATTCATCTTAGAAATTATCTTTATTGATATATCAGAAGATATCGAGAGAATGTCAGTAAAAGTATGTCATACAATCTGCTCATATTCCACAAAATTGTATTGCTACAATGAACCTTTCCCGAGTATCCATCTATCACTCTGATGTCATATGACGTCATTATCAGTTAAGCGGCATGTAGGATGATGTAATCATTACATTATAAATGATTCTATATGGCTCATCTTTAACGGTTAATAGTCCGACACGTTGTATGAATTGTATGTCTCTACTATTTAATAAACATGCTGTTGAGTATTTTGAAACTACTTTGACTGGGCAGTGTTGCTGTCGTAGGCTTACCTGTATAGTTTTCCGGAAATTGATAGTCACGTAGACCGCAACACGAGTGAGATGTGGGTGGAACTTAGCTAGGGATGGGCGGGGCATAGCTATAAATGGAAAGGTTCATTGGATGAGAAAAAGGCTTCGATAACGCTCGAGTACTTACTGTAATCTGTTATTAGTTTTATCATCAGACAATGTGTCATATCGTCGACTTTCGCAGAGAGAAAATCTACTAAGATCAACTTTGATTTATTTCGACAAACATTTGCACATAACTGATCAAAACGACAAAATGGAAATCTTTTGCGAACCTTCTGTTATCAGAATAAATATGGGTTATTACAAGTTTATTATTTTAGTTATCATGAGGTTAAAAACGTGTAATAATGTACAGCTAGATTAAACCAGCGGCTATAGTGATACTACATCTTATTAACCAGTTTGACATTCACATCTAAGTACCTCAATGTCAGTACAAATCGTATATACAGTATGATTAATATTTTAAAAGCAAATCAACTTTAACCATATACATTGACACGTGTAAGACAATTTCATCTTTGTATTATATCACAGGGCATTGTTACAATTACAAGTACATCATGATATCTGTTCATATTCCACAAAATTGCTTTGCTACCATTGGAGAGCAAACTCTTTGTTGATCAATAATGCTCGAGTACTTACTGTAATATACTGTTATACTGTTATTAGATTTATCATCAGATAATGAGTCATATCTGGGATATTCGCAGTAAGAAAATATAGAAAGATTACCTTGATTGATTTTTAAAACATTTGCACATATAGCTGGTGAAATCGACAGATTTGCTTGATTCCAATAAAACTGTATTTAACCCCTCGTGTGTCAACAGCGCATTAAAGCACGCAAACTACTATTTATTCCAATTAACCATTTAATTGCCAATACCTTTCAAGGAAATCCTGATTTTTGCAGCCAAAAAGAGTATTTTTGTAAATTTATAAGACAAAGGGTACACCAAATGAATTTCTGTTATCCTTCAAATGGACATTCATCAAAAGTGTAATGGTCAAGAGAATTCAAATTTCTACTTAGTTAGTGTCCAATTGCCGACCAAGAAGAATATTATTGAAAATTTACCACTGACATTCCAGTGGTAAATTATCAAAAATGTTCTTCTCTTTGCCTGCAAATGAACATTTCTCAAGATCACTGCAGATGCCGATTTTCACGAATTTGACCATTGAAGGATTAAGTTAGCACAAGAATGGTTTAAGAATTGTTGCCATAAAGATGAAGTCTGGTGCATGCTATCAGGCATTGCACTATTCAATGATATATCATGGATAGCTGGCATATATTCACATCATATGATAACCACCATCCTAATAATCCAGGTTACTGGACATGACTGGAACATAATCAGGCATATAGGCCTGCTATTGGCCCAATAGCAATCCAGTCATCTGCATTATGAGGATCTCCTTAAATTCAGGAACTGGCAACTGCATTGCTTCGTGTGTTATTGACATGTCTTAGAAGCCCCATTCATGCTAATGTTGATAATGGGAGCTTAATAAAAATAGTGCTTTGACTGCTGACACTTTTTATTCATCATACCGGTATGGTTTAACAAAACCACAATTATAAAATTGATCCAAATCTCAGATAATGATTGTTGGGATGGATAACCTTGCTCTTTTGACAAATGTAGGGTAACTGGACAGTGAAAACAATTTATGCTCGAATCATTCGATGAGTAGTACTTATCGAGTGGTGGGGGAAGCTTTTTCAAGTCGGCTTGCAAGATGTTCATCACATTCTACTAAATCTTCCTTTAGATTCCATGAACAAAATTCCATTTTCACCAAGAGTGATCCTTTTCTACATGTATTTGCTTAGATATCTTTGAAGAATTTATCGGTAAGAATGCACAATTTTCCGATTTTTTCGAATATCACGATATTATCTCGAGCCATATCATGTCTCCATATTAATCATGCTTATCTAGACTCGTGTTAGTGTAGTGCTTAGCCTGGCTGTAATGGAGTTAACTAGCACTATAGTACTCATCGATGAATGGATATCATGTGCACTTTCCTTAATGAAGACTAGGTTCACACGCATTAAAAAGTGTTTGCTTGCATTGCAGGTTCCTAACTTGAAGCAAATATCCAAAGCTAAATTTGATAATGTTTGTAAAGTAAAGTGTGCTCATTCATATACGCGTCGTTTAAATAGGCTAGTTGTTGAAGTCTGCTGAGCATGTAGTGAATCTTGTCTGAGACTGAAATCTGCAGATAGTATCATGAGAAGGAAAAGAAGTGATTAATACTTATACCAAGACGTCATTCACGACCTCATTGATTATAACGTCATCCTACATGTCACATAGTTGATTATGATGTCATATGATTGATGGATAAATGGGAATGGTTCATTGACTGTACACGAAATATTTTTCTATCTTTATCACATTGCAGAGATGTGATATATTTAACTGATGTATGTTCTGCACTGGCAAGACAACACTATTTAAATCAACATTGCCAATCATCAGTTGTATCATGAATCCTTCTATAGCACAAACTCGTACACACATTGCTATATTGTGCCACGTTTTTCTGTTCAGATTTCTATGTTATTATACAATTACCTATGCTGGTTAACATCAGCAGCAGCTCATCAATTCGTTCACAAGTGTCACCTCTTTGGAATAAAAATGCCAAAGAAACAACAGGACAATAGACACATTTCGACCATGTCCCATATTGTAAATCTATGCTGTCAATATGTACCAGCCGATCCTACTCCCTTGGGGATAATAACGATTTCACTGTAATAGAAAGTCCATAGTTATCAAGTAAATGGTCCACGATTAATCAATAAACGGTTATCTCTCAGAAGAGGCGGCTGTTGAATAATAGAACTGCGCAAATGAATGCCTAATTTCCGCCAGCATCGATTACTGTGAGAAAATAACCCTACATCATAATGAGTATATTGCTAGCAGCTATTTGCTGATGGAGTTGTTACCACATTGCTTCAAAGAATAGTTGATAGATGGAGTGCAGTCAGTCTTTATTGTCATTATCTTGATGAAAATATACTAAGACCTTTCCATAGAGGACAACTGCTTTTGTGGCCTAAGATGATGCCTCTTTAAGATGTCTGACTGTTTGATATCTCTATGATAAATACAAGTATTTCTTATATCAGAAACACGTCTCAGAGACTATGTAATATATTAACAAAATCCGTTTGAATCCTCGATTTATCGACATAGACTAAGAATTTACTAAGCATCTAATGGTCAAGATTTCTAAAAAACATTAACATTTCATGCTTAGTGAATACCCATTACCCAGGTCAAAGAAAAATCTTTAAATTGACCACTGCTGGTCAAGTGGGACCCATGGTATTTAGATGCTATGATGCCAACTCTAGTCAACCGGCGACATTAGTCTGTGCGTGTCATTCATGTCTTCATGTGAAAATCTTCAATACGGGATCGAGAAAAGAGACATCTGTGTAATGAGTGGTCATTTGCATAATTCGAACCTCCAACTCGTGTATAAAGTGAAATGCATCGTGAACGGACATGACAGGAACAGCTTATAGTCTTCCATATAACGAGCAGTTAACAGAAACATAGTCCTTCTTAATTTGTCTTAACAGTCAAATCGGATGCACACCAAATCAGGACAAGAATTTGCTGACATCGCGTATTTGCTGATATCACAGAAACCACTGGATTGATCGAGTTGATTCTAATGTGTATATCAAGCTCGCGATACAGGGGTTAAGCTGATACCAAAGCAACACGATTCATAGTGGCGCGTTTACAGTCCACTACGAATATAGACTGTGTCCAGACCTATCTGTGTGACGGTCTAGTCGGTCTGATGATATATAAAGAAGGCCGGTCATTATATTAGAGGCGTATTCTCAAGAAGCCACGCCTCTAAAGATTGTGCGCATTTGTGTGTCGCTTTAACAAAAAGTTCCTGCTAAAACTATAGTTATTGTATGCATGCGGGTTTGCGTGCGGGTGTGCATTCCGTTCATGAAAGGTGCATATTTGCAATAATGTTGCATCTTATTTCTGGATATTGCCATCTGTTTTTCGTGATATCAACTTATCTCCACTAATTGCTGCAGACGTCTTGTTGGTATCATCCAGGACAGGTTTCTGGCCGCGTGCCAGCTGGCGTTTGGCTTTCATCTACTACTACAATATGTTCCCTGCATGCATGTTTCGTCATAAAATGCGAGAAGATACAAACTTGTATGAGTAGCGTAGAATAGGTAGTTTGTTTCTGCTGAATTACGAGCTTGTAATATCCGAACGTTGTTGATATTTGAACACATTAGTTCTTGATCGTTTGTTTCACGCTAAAGACAACAAAACACGAAAGCTGTTGAATATTTAGAAACTAATTCGACTCGGGCTGTTGCTGCCTAACACCCAGTCAAATTAGTTTCAAAATATTCAACAGCTTACCTGTATAATTTCTGTCAAATTGAGATTCTGATAATTCTGTCTTCAAAGTATATAAATCTACCCCAACACACGCACAAAACGAGTAGAGATTAACTAGAAATTGGCGGGGAATATCTAGAAATGCATCCCTCTATTGCATGCTCTGTTAATGGATGTGATTGCCCGGCTTAATGACTTAACCTCTCAGGCGGTCACAGCAGGCATTTAACTGACGCATGCTCACCACTGCATGTACGATAGCAGCACCAGCACAAGATTAGTCAGGGTGTGCTCATGGAGACGGAATCCAATTTTCCTAAACTAACACTGATTAACCGTGAAAGTCGCTCCCGTCAATCTGCCTGCTTTATTAATCCAATTTTGTACAACTTATTCAAGGGATACTGATCCGGGTAACTGGCAATATATTGATCCAGAACAACCAGAAATGAGCTTAGTTACGATAATAATCTAGATGGACATTTATATACATTGCATATACTTTACGATATAATATCAAAATTACCTTTCAATGGAAGAATCCACTTTTAGCTATGTCCATCCCATCTCTAACTAAGCTACACGCACGATTTTCCTGTGTTGAGATCAATCAATCCCTACATTCTCTGAATCTCAATTTCCAGCAAACTAAACACGTAAGCTATTGAATATTATGAAATTAATTTGACTGGAGCTGTTGCTGCCTAACGCTTACCGTTATAATTTCTGTCAAAGAGGGATTCTGAGTATATAAATCTACCCCAACACAGACATAACGTGGGTGGAGACTAGCTAGAAATAGGTGGCGAACAGTTAGAAATTATCCCTCTATTGACTGATGTGTTGATGGATATGATTGCCTGACGTAATGATTTAACCCATCAGACAGTCACAACATGCATTTAACTGACTCTTGCTCACCACTGCATGTACAACAGCAGCACCAGCACACGATTAGTCAGGGTGTGCTCATGGAGACAGACTATAATTTTCCTAAGCTAACACTTATTAACCCTGAAAGTCACTCCCGTCAATCTGCCTGCTTTATTAGTCCAATTTTATACAACTTAGTCATGGGATACCAATCAGGGTAATCAGCAATGTATTGGGCTAGATCAACCAGAAATGAGCTTAGTTACAGTGATAATCCAGACGGCCATTTATATAGATTGCATGTAATTTACGATATAATATCGAAGTTACTTTTTAATGAAGGAATCTAGTTCTAGCTATGGCCCTCCCATCTCTATCTAAGCTACACACCTGCGTTTCCTATGTTGAGATCAATCAATCCCTACATTCTCTGAATCTCAATTTCCAGAAAAATAAACAAGTAAGCTTTTGAATATTATGAAACTAATTTGACTGGGTGCTGTTGCTGCCTATGTTACTATGGCAGCAACAGCTCCCAGTCAAATAGCTTTCAAAATATTCAACGGAATGTTTATTAAATAGTTAAGACATACAATTTGTACAACGTCTCGGACTATTAAGCTTTTGCGATAGACTATATCGTGCCATTCATAGCATAATTCATTATGTCGGGCCTACATATCACGCATTTGATTATGACGTCATATGATTGATTGATAACCTGGATTCGTAAATTGCAATGGTGCAAAGAATTGAAATGATGGATCAACTCTCCACAACAAATTCGTTACCTGTAACTAAATAACAGAGCACCAATTTAAAGACAAATATGAAGCAAACTGTCATATATGTTTCAAAATAATCGACATAATAGTCCGTACATTTGAAAGAATTTGTTGTTTCCTGTTTATAAGAATTAATGGGTTAACTCGAGCTAACTATTCACCAATCACAGATATTTTGAGCCTGTTTACGGCTGCGTCGTCCTCGTTGTAATCCTCTAATTAATAATTTTTGGAGCTAATTACATATCTCGGAAGCCATATTTTCTAGACATGACAGTGTCAAGACTATTGCGACCCTGCTGTTATGGAATCAATGTGGGTAATTATTGCGATTTCATCATTTTAGTTTTCTGGAAGACAGAGACGTGTGATATTGTAAAGCAAGACTCAGCCAGCGGGCATAATGAAACTTCAAACAATTATCCAGTTGAACATTCACATCTAAGTACCTCAATGCGAGTACAAAATCTTACATGTAAGCTGATTAATGTTTCAAAACTAAATCAACTGTGAGCTGTTGGTGCTTCAGACATTAACAGGTTCTAGACAATTTCATCTTCGTGGTCACATCACAGGATGGTGGGACAAGGATATTAGGAGTACATCATGAAATCTGCTCATATTCCATAAAATTGCATTGCTACAATTTGATGAGGAAAATCGCTTTTTTGATTAATCGTCTGACTTGATTTTTTTGGCTAATGACATATTCAAGGGATTATATCTCTGGGCCTGCCAAATATTCTGAAAACATTTTCACTGAAAGTTGTTTGTAGTTAAACTACCAATAACTTTCAGTCAAATTGTTTTCAAAATATTCCTCAGGTCCAGCGTTTTTGTTCAGTGAAAGCATTGTCTGGTGGCTTGCACCAGCGAGGCAGCTAATAATGCAATAATGCACAAGTACTTAGTGTAATCGATTATGATTTTTATTATCAGACAATGAGTCGTGTTTGCGTTATTCACAGGGGGAAAACGTATCAATATTAACTTGATTGATTTTGACAAACTTTAACTTACAACTGATGAAAGTCAGCAATTTTGCTTCATGTTAATAAAGCCTTAGGAATTGTTGCCACATGTGGGAACTATGTTGTCTAGCAATGCATGGGTCAATGATATATCATGGATGTCTGATATATATTTAGCTCAGCTGACTTTTTAGTCAACTGATCTATAGCGATCACTCGTCATCCCGCATCCAGCTATTTGTCTGTCTATCTGTCTGTGGTTCATCAGCAAGGTAGCACATCTTGTTATTTCTGGATTTAGATCGATCTTTGGTAATAGGTTTCTATTCTCATCTAATTTATCCATTATGCCAATAACATTGATTTAATGAAAAACAGTGGAGTTAACCCTCTTGAAAAATTTCAACAGTATTGGGCCCAAGACATTACTTTTATTCGAGTTATTAGCTTCTATCTGAGTGTGTTTGTACCTATATACATAAGGTAGTACCATATAAGAAGTAGGTCAGCCTGGCCTACTTTATTGATAATATATGTCAAAGGTGAATTATCCCATTGGAACAAATAGTAAAATATTTTGGCTTTCATATCCAGTAACGAACCTGAGCAAGATATGCTCCTTTAGCCAGCAGCAATTGACACTATGAGTATGAAGTGGCCCTGCCTTCAACTAGTAAAGTTATGGCCCTTGCTATATTTCTAAGGCAGAGAAGCCTAAAGATCGATTTGAAATATGCATATAAAGACGCCACATGTATAAACAAGGGCCATAACCCTGGTTCACTAAGCCCCTATGAACTATTCAACTCTATTTCGAAAATACATTTGATTTTCGTCAAATTTTGATAGATTAAAAGCAAATTTAACCGATATGTTTACTTCATGAAATATCTATTTTCTCAACGAACATGAATACGCCACACCTTGAAAGAAGGGCCATAACTCTGATTCTTGTAAGGCGTTTTGTCATAAATGAACTCAGGATGGAAATATTTGAAAACAGAAATATTTTTTAAAACAAAAATATTTTGGACATTTTTTTTAAATGGCTGCCAGGTTGCACATTTTGGTAAAAAGTACCAGTTGTCGTTTTTTGCAGAAATAACCTCAGGATGAAAAATACTACAAAAACGCAGTTTGAAATATACTGACGAAAAATGTTGCCACCAAATTTTATTTGCTCCAATCGACTTGAAACTTGGTGAAGATCTAGGCTCTTTATAGAGTTGATCATTAACAGCTTTTCTATGTTCAATGTGTTTCCATAGTAAACCAGCGGAATTTCCAGTTTGAATATTTGAACTGGGACTACACCTAGAATTTATATCACATCATAGAGGCACCGGATATGTTCAATGATCATATAAGAAAAGACTTTATAATATCACTTAATGGCAAGACATCAAATATTTAACGATACTTCAGTAAATGTGTTCTAGTTATGTATTATTATTATTATTATTATTATTATTATTATTATTATTATTATTATTATTATTATTATTATCCAATTCAGGAACGAAATTATCTTAGGCAACCTTTCGAACATGCAGTCTCAGTATTAGGCAGCTGAACAGCAATGCCCTTTGGCATCTTGTCATATGATTTGATGACTACTACCCTGATAATCCATGTTACTGGTTCAGTATTGGACCAATACCACATCGATACAACACAATATTAGCCCAGTAATCTACGTTATCAGGATCTACTTAAATTCTGGAACTGACATCTACATTTCTTTGCAATTTGTTGAAAGGTCTTAGAAGGCGCATTCCTGTTAATATTGATAATTGAAGCTTCATCAAAACAGAACATCAGCTGCTGGTATTTCTAATTTATCAGACAGGTACGTCTTCTAAAATGAATTTACCATATTAGATGTATTAGCGCTCTTTGGCTACAGTTCTTGTATGGCCAATGTCATACGCCGTAACTGCTTTTAAATTATTCAGCCTACTATTAGCGCCAAGTTTCTTTTTTCAGCTATTACCCAGTCTATCCTGTTACACAGATAAGACCCCATTACAAGTTAATAAATCGATGCAGATCACATCTCAATGCATTTCCTTCTGAGTCCCAGTTAATCACCTGTTACTAATTTTCCTTTCCCTAGACGACTTATGCGAATTTATTTTAAGCGAGTCAGTGATCATGGCAGTTAACCCATGCACCTCACATAAACAGTCCATTAAAAAACAACCAATTTTTCCGTATTGTAAAATATGAAATATAAATTAGTTTTCATTTCTGCACAGGTGCGCACATGTGCACGAGTTTATCTTATTACGACTCTCATGCAATGTGTATGCTGTTCAGCATTATTAATCTGAAGAGTTCGAAGCATAGTGGCAAATTCAACCGACATCCATGATTCAGCGGACCTTGAGCTCTAAAAAATATGTCTACACTACTATGATTGCAAAGTGTATTTTCCCCTCAAATATTTGATAAGCACCGAGTATGTACGAGTTGTTACAATTGACGATGACGCATGTTAAGCAGCTAATGGTTCAAATAGAAATTAAGAAAAATCACCAATACATACAAGTAGCCAACAGATTCCAGAGACTGCCATATAGCGGTTCCAGTCTTGGTTAACGAATTGAGTTATGATAAAACCATTCTTGGCGTGTTTTGCTGCCAAACTGCGGCGACCATATACAAGCACTGTACTGTTACATGTAGTCCATTTAAGAGACTTATCAGGTTGGGACCCAGTCCATCTTCGTAGTGTGATTTCCAGGCTGATTTCTGCCCGGTTTATGTATATTTCTAATGCAATTAATAGTAATCTTTTGATATTATATCTTAATTATATCGTGATGTCATATTGGCAAGGATTCGCATTGGCTGATGTTTCAATAAGTGGAATGGAGGAATCCAGTTTCTCAGACAGTCATATGACGTCATAATAAACTACGTCACGTGTATGCTGACGTCCTAATCAATTACGCTATGAATGATGCGATAGTCCATTACAAATGCTTAGTTGTGCGTCAAGTTGAACGTATTGTATATCTTTAATATTTAATGAACTTTCTGTTGAATATTTTGAAACTAATTTGATAGGGCGCTGCTGCTTCCGGTCAAATTACTTTCAAAATAGTCAACAGTTTAGGTGGATAGTTGCCTTGGAATTGGAATTTTGTGGATTCAGTGTTCAAAATATATCTAAATTGATCCCAACACATCCAAGGCATTAATGGAGCTTGGCTAGAGATGGGCGGGGTATCGATACGAGTTGATTCATCTATTAATAATGAAGGTCTTCCACGTTAATCTGTATACTTTATTAGTTCAATTTTATACAAGTTGCTTAAGCGATGGTGCACAGGGTAATCGACGATGTCATCCAGAGTAGACTTCCTACGCAAAATCAGTAACCCTTTAACACTTGAATAAACGGTTTCTCAAAATAAAAATACAAACACAGGAATGCTGCTTGGATATTTTGAAAGTAATTTACATCGAACACGTTGCTGCAGCAACCGTTCCCAGTCAAACTAGAATCAAAATAATCGAGAGAATTTTTCTTTTCGTCGTAAAGAATTTGATGTGTAGGCCCTGTGGAGTTTAAAGGTTTACTCCCCCCTTTAACACTCATATCAGCCAAAACAGCCCATTTGCAGACCAAGAGAAGACTATTTTTGAAGATTTACCACTGGAATGACAGGCTCAATAATCGAGCCAGTCCTTCCTGTGGTAAATTTTCAAAAATAGTCTTCTCTTGGTCTGCAAATGGACATTTTCTATGAGAAAATTTAAATTTTCGTGAGCAAATTCACGGGTTAAAGTGTTAATGTGGTCATTTACGTATCTATAGGACTTAAAATTAAGCCTCTAGTGTTTGCACTGTAGATATCCTCCTCTACGTGAACTATTCACCAGTCGAACCCACTAAATTGTTCAGTCTGAAAATGCCAAATGGTGTGTTTACCCAGTAAATAGTTAACTATAATTTATTAAAGTTAGCGAGACAGATATGCACGAGACTCACTTTCAGTCAAATTGAGAAATCCAGTTTTTGCTTTTCCCCGCCCATCTCTAGCTAAGCTCCACCCACGCTTACACTGTATTGGTATCGACTGATCCATGCATTACCTGGATTTCAATTTGCAGAAAATTATACAGGTAAGCTGTTGAATATGTTGAAACTTATTTGACTGGGTGCTGTTGCTTCCTAAGGCGGCAACAGCGGCCAGTCAAAGTAGTTTCAAAATAATCAACATAATGTTTATTAAATAGTAAAGACATACAATTCGTACAACATGGCTTAGTCCGTCATTAATTACGCATTCATAACGAACTTATCTACGTCATTCATGACATCATTGATTATGACGTCATCTTACACGTTACGTAGTTGATTATAACGTCATACGGTTGATCGATAAACTGGAAATGTTCATTGACACACACCATGTCTTATTTGTGCACATCTGCGTTAAATGTTTAATCAATACGACAGACAATTCAAACTACTTAGAGCACCTGCTAGCGATAGTTCTCTATGGACAGATAAAAAGGGTGAAAACACCACGTGTAAATGTTCACTGTATAATTGGTCTGTATTACCAATACGGCGTACATCAATCCGATATATCATATCTCTCGATTGTGTTAAAGATACATAAATATTTCACCTATAGTCAACTTTCTATCTCACGGGCAACGGATGATACATACATAGGGCATGCCACTTCGAGATCATTAGTTCTCTTGAAATCAAGAGCTCGTAATGTGCTCCATACACTAGCACAGTATGCACGTAGGTGCCTGAATGCATGTGGATTATGCTCAAAAGTTACAAAGTGCTCTTGTCCCACAAAGATCTGTCGATAGACATCAATTGCCTAGCATTCAAACACAAATATAGCTGTATTTCTGACTGGATGTTATCGCTACCATACATTGGACGTTGTTTAATTCCATCATAACCTGAGTGAATTGACTAATCAAGTTTCTCAATCTATCATATGACGTCATAATCAACACGGTCACGTGTAGAGTTATGTCATGATCAATTGCGTCATGAATGACGCGATATAGTCCATCACAAACGCTTAATAGTCCGTTCAACAAGTTGTACGAATCGTATGTCTTGTCCTATTTAATAAATATTCTTTTAGATATTTTGAAACTAATTTGACTGGGCGCTGTTACTGCCATAGCAACAGTTTGCCTGTATTGTTTTCTGGAAATTGGGATTCAGAGATCACAACACGGGCAAAGCGTGGATGAAATGTAGCTAGATTGGCAGGGCATAGCTAAAACTGGATTGTTCCATTGACTAGGCAAATGATTCTTGTGCCACAAGGGAGGCTCTCACGTCTGCCAATTTGTATTCTAAAATCAGCGAGTGAGATTTGCAAGGGGAATTTCAACCGTGGATAGAAATGGTCTCAGAGTTGGAAAAGGCAGAATTGTGAAAACAGAGAGGACCTACCCTTGTGATGCTTTGGTTAAAAATATTCATCCTCTTTCATAGAATATTTCATCAAAATGAGAATAGTGTCAAATAGAAAATCTATATTTCTTTAGATAGAGAATGCTTTTTGATTCCAATAATCAAGCTATTAGATAACATTGTGCGGTATCAAAGTAATGATTTGAAGGTGTGCAACTGTCAGCCATTTTTTTTAGCTTACTAAACTGTTGATTTTCGAAATCAATATTTTACAGTACTCCATGTCACGAGGCGTATTACGTTTAAATATTATTCCCTGCATATATTAATTAACAACATGGCATGTTTCATTTCAGACAACACACATCCCACAAATAATGTGTTTGATTGATCGGTGGTATAGCGATGCATTATGGGATTGGTAAATTAAGCTGAAGGCATAATAATTGTCACTACACCACAGCACTATAATACTTTTTATTATACAATTACCTACGCTGGTCAACATCAGTGGACACTCATCAATTCGCTTCGCAAGTGCCATCCCTATGTAATAAACGTGTCATAGAAACAGTGGGTCCATACACACATTTCGACCATGCCCCATAATGAAAATATCTGCTGTCAATATGTGCCAGCTAAATCCACTCCCACAGGAATGATAACGATTTCACTGTAATAGAAAGTCCATAGTTAGCAAGTAAATGGCCCACGATTAATCAATAAACGGTTATCTCTCAGAAGAGGCGGCTATTGAATAATAGAACTGCGCACACGAATGTCTAATTTCGGTCAGCATAGACTACTGTGAGAAAATAACCCTACATCATAATGATTATATTGCTAGCAGCTATTAGCTGATGGAGTTGTTACCACATTACTTCTAATAATAGTTGATAGTTGGATTGCAGTCATTCTTTATAGCCATTATCTTGATGAAAATATACCCACACCTTTCCATAGAGGACAACTAATTTTGGATCCCTAAGATGGTGGTTTTTAAATTTTCTGGCTGGTCACTATCTCTATGATACAAACAAGTATTTATTATATCAAAAACACGTCTCAGAGATTGTTTCAATCGTCAATTCATGGGCATAGACTAAGCATTTACTAAGCATCTACTGGACAAGATTTCTTAAGACCATTAAAATTAGTGTTCTATATGGCGAACAGTTAACAGAAAAATAGTTCCTCTTGGAATTGGTCTTAAAATTCAAATCACACACACACCAAATGAGGACATTTGCTGACATTGCAAATTTGCTGATATCACAGAAACCACTAGATGGATCGATTCGGTTCTAATGTCTCTATCAAGGACGTGATATAGGGGTTAAGATGATACCAACGCAACACAATTCACCGTTGTGCGTTTACAGTCCACTATGGATATAGACTGTCTTGAGACGCATCTGGTCTCTGAGTGGAGTCTGTGTAACATAGTCCAGTAAGAATCGCCATGATTTTGGTCGAACCCGGACATTTTAAGTAACAAGCAAATTTATGTTTCAAAGCTGCCTATATATATATACCATAGTGTCTGCAGAAAAAATTCCCCACGATTCCCACATGGAGAAAGTAGGTTATTTCAAGGTCAAAGAGGTGACCTCTAAAACAGATTTTTGTTGGTTCATAAGCTATTCTTTTAATAACTCTGGTTATACTGGTAGTATCTTAATCAAATTTGGGTGAAAGATTAGCAGTTAGGTTCCGAACATAGGTGCTAAATCTTTCGTGAAAAAGTCAAAGGTCAAGGTCACAGCGTTTTCGGTAGCATTTTTCAAAATTTGCTTACTCACGTCTCACTGGGAATACCTCGATGAATCATTGCTTGATTGTTGCTCACATAGTCATATTCATGTCTAAAGAATTTGGAGTCAAACGGTCAAATGCTAAGGTCACAGTGGATAACTTTCTGCACCATTTTTAGCATATTGTTAAATACATATCGTTTGAGAAATATAGGTTCCGGGGTAATTTTAGAAATCGGCAATTTAAGTAAATTATATAAACCACATATTTTATACGGTTGAATTTGTTTGTCGTCTGCTTGTTAGACATAGTCTTTCCCTCGTGTTTATATTGCATGTTTGATATATTTCGGTATTATTGTCCATGCTGTCTCGTTGCGAGACGAAGTAAAACTCGGATTTTGCTCGGATCAAGCACAGATTGCACTTGTTCTTTTTTCATGCTCGTACGTTCTCCAATTTCACGATTTACACTGTATGACCTTTGATTTCTTTTCATTCTCGCATTGTTGATCTTATAGCCTGTGTGTTATTCTCTATTCACCCGTTTTGGCTTGCTAATCTGAATGTGGAGCTTGTGCGGGCTAAACAGCGATGGCCGGGCTGAACACGCCCTGTATCCTTTGCGATGTAGATGTACAGATACATGTCAATGGCAGAGAACTTGGTGCTAAGGTGACACAAACCCTAAATGAAGTTTCATTGAAACGAGCTAAATTACCACGTTGTAATGACCAAAGGTTGTTGATATTTCAACACATTAATTCTTGATCATTTGTTTCAAGCTAAAGACAACGAAACACGAAAGCTGTTGCATATTTAGATACTAATTCGACATGGACTGTTACTGCCTAACACCCGGTCAAATTAGTTTTAAAATATTCAATAGCTTACCTGTATAATTTCTGTCAAAGTCGGATTCTGAGAATTCAGGCTTCAAAGTATATAAATCTAATCCAACACACGCACAACGCTGGTGGGGATTAGCTAGAAATGTATCCCTCTATTGCATGGTGTGTTGATGGATGTGATGTGATTGCCTAGTGTAATGATTTAACCCATCAGCCAGTCAGAGCATGCCTCTAAAGATTGTGTGCGTGTATATTCCTTTGGAAAATAGTTCCTGCTATAATTATAGTTATTGCATGTGTTGTGTGAATGTGTGTGCGTGCATTCGTGTGTGTGTGTGTGTGTGTGTGTGTGTGTGTGTGTGTGTGTGTGTGTGTGTGTGTGTGTGTGTGTGTGTGTGTGTGTGTGTGTGCGTGCGTGCGTATGCGTGTGCGTGCGCATGTGCGTGCACGCACGTGCGTGCATGCGTGAGTGTATTCCATTCATAAATAGTGCATAGCTTACATAATTGTTTCATCTTATTTCTGAATATTGCCATCTGACATTGCCGTCATATTATCTGATCTCTACTTATTGCTGCAGATTATTTGCATCATCCTGGACAGGTTTCTGCCTGCAAGCCAACTAGCGCTTGACGTTTGGCATTAGGCATTCATCTACTATGACAATATGTTCCCTGTGTGACAGAAAGACGCTTCACGTATCCAGAGTTAGTCTTTGACCAATCAGTATTTTTGTTGTTTGGTTTGTAGTCTAGTGGACGAGGTGTCAAACTGATCAACTAATAATTGTAAACAGCGTTACCTCTTATCCTATAATCTTATTACCACACCATCTGAAAAGTGTTATGATGGTGGCATTAGAGCAATGGGTGAAGTGCAGGAAGAGGAAAGAAAAGACTTGTTAATCTAACAGTAAGAAGGGAATGAGATTTAGAAATGTAGTGGGGGCATTTTAGCCCACTATCATTACTAAGAAATAATTCCCATGTGAATTCATCAAACCAAATTTATTCTATATTTGTAAAATAATTCCCAAATGGATACAGAAAACCAAATCTATTCATTCTATAAAAAGGATAAAGACTAAATGATGTTGCTTCTCATAATCTACCAGCATTCCTTGGGTATTAGTTTAAAAATATGTAACAAGATTTTTTCTTTAGCATTTCAAACTCACGTGTATAATCTAATTTTACAGGGATCTACATACAAGCAGGTAAAATTTCATCTCAGAAGACATCTTAATAACCAATGCTTTAAAAGAAACAAAACACAAAAAACAAATTAGCATTCCTTCTATTCAACATTCGCGTGACAACATTTAACGATTAAGGACTGAATAAATTGTAAGGCGAATGACTGAATTGAATGGAATGAATTATTCTATTATTAGCATTTTGCCTATGATGAAAGACTGAATGGGTCATCAGAAATTTGATTATTAATAATAAAATTTGTTGAAAATAATCAAATCATAGACATCAGATATACTTAATGATAATTATTAAATGAATATGGGCCCATAGATATATCTATAATGAATCTATAAATACTACTCTGATACGTCATACGAATACATTTATATACAATTAATGTGTATGGATGCGTGCGTGCGTTCGCTTATGGGCATTGGCTGCTGACTTAACCAAATCCAGTTCAATAATATACACCTGTGCAAAAGTTAAGCACCACCCTATTTTTACGCACATGCGAGGGTATATTCATGTGCTATGAAGAAAGCAATAGCATAAACATTTATGTACCCATCCATCTTAGTGCAAGAGGTAATAATGCAACTAGAGGAATGCTGATTATGATGGTGGGGAAACACTATGTTTTTGTTTGAACTTGAAAACGAGGCCTGAATATGGTTACGTTGACACAACTGACAACTATTGCCCTACAGTTGACACACGTGGCTAGATTGTCATTAATGGTGTCTGAAAACGAAGTTTAACATCTGTGCACGAGTTTGAGACTGTCATTATTAATACCGGGTATATCCACCTTGTGCCTGGATGACGGCCTGGACACGACGTCTCATGCTGGTCACCAACCGACTGATACGCCATTGTGGTATTCGTTGCCATTCAAGATGGAGTGCGTCTGTTAATTCCTGTAGGTTCTGCACAGGAGGATCCCTCCTTCTCACCATGTTTCCCAGAATGTCCCAGATATGCTCAATAGGGTTCATGTCAGGGCTCCTTGCTGGCCATGGTAGGGTTTCGATGGCATTCTGGCGGAGGTATTCATGTACAGCTCTAGCACGATGTGGTCGGGCGTTGTCATCCATGAATATAGGGTGGGTTCCAGGTGCATGATTTACAAAATGAGGGACCACAACTCTATCCAGTATGGAATCTTGATATCTTTGTCCATTTAGTGTTCCAGGTACAGTCAACAGATCCAGCTTACAATCAAATGAGATGCACCCCCATATCATAACGGAACCTCCACCAAATGGAACTTCTTCCATGATGTTACGTTGGTCGTACGCCGTGCGTCTGGACCTCCATACACGAGTTCGACCATCTGTGGCATGAAGCAGGAACCGACTTTCATCGGACCAGTGTACCCGTCTCCAGGATCTCATGTTCCAGTGTCTTCTTTCGTTGCACCACCTCAGACGCTCCTCTTTGTGGTGTGCAGTGAGGAGAGGACGTCTGACAGGTCTCCTAGCTTTCATGCCAGCAGCATACAGTCTCCTTTTGACGGTAGACATTGACACTCTATTGCGCGTTTCCCATTGCTGGCTGAGCACTCTGCTGTTGGTGAATGGAGATCTCCTAACAAGGCGTACTAGGGCTCGATCATCACGGGCAGTAGTCTTCTTCGGTCTTCCAGATCTAGGCCTGTCCTTCACCTCGTTAGTTTGCCCATGTTTTGCAATCAAACGACTGATTACAGTATGGTTAATGTTCAGCTGTCTGCCAATCTCTCTGCATGACATACCAGTGGTATGCATGCCTATGATTTGCCATTTCACACGATCACTTAACCTTCGTCTTGCCATAGCGGTTCACAATCAAGAGCCAATTCTCTCTGTACAAATAAACCACGGTCATGGACACAAAATTCCTAATCTTGTCGCCTAAATCTGTATGTAATGTTCTACACCTCAAACTGGACTTTTACATAACTGAACACGTGTGCTGTTTCCCGCCACGCACGGACATCAAGCGGCGTGAAGTCATGCATGCATGTGCATTTCGTACTTGGAATTATGTCAGCTAACGCGGGGACAAAAAGTATGGCAGCCTAGTTGTACCATCATGTTTCTACGTTCTATTGTTTTTGCTGGTGCTTAACTTTTGCACAGGTGTATAGATAAATAAAAAAATAAAATAAATTGATTATTCATATAATTATTAGAAAGTGTTCATTTTATCTAGCGGTATTTTCAGTCTGTCCTGAGTTTGATGAGAAAATAACTATCTCCGAAAAAGTTCAAATTGAAAACTGACGAATGCGCGGAAATAGGCACTACAGCTTTGATTAATAAATAAATATAAATCCTCCCGTAATGACGATTAAATATTTACCAATCTGTGCATGAAGCCCCCCCCCCCCCCGAATGTGAACGAATCCATTGATATTTAAATGGTCGAGTCTTTTCCTTTGAGATTGACATTTCTACAGAGGGGCATCCAAAATGACGTCACCGTTTTAAATGGGTAGTCTGTATAATGGCTTTCTGAAGATTTTCGATGAATCAGAATGGTGTGGGTGGTGATATGATGACCAAAACGATTCAGTGGCATATATTTACTGTACGAAATGTTAATTCAGGACTGATATATGGCGACAACTATCTATTGGATACATGTTCCGTGTGGTTGTATTTCTGTATTGAACTGGGTGACAACGATGTTGTGATGACTACGCTACGTGATTGCTACGTATCGTATGGCCAACGATTATGATGATATCATGCAATTTTCATTATCTTAGTGAAACGGTTTATGAACTATGAATACTGTGGAGTGAGTTCAAGATTGAGGCCTGAAACACGAAATGCTTATTGCCAGTTGCTATGGTTACTAATATAAAACATTCTGTATACTGATAATATCATTTTGGTAACCCTCGTACCATGCCTAAACTTCCGTGTCACACAATGAATGTACTCACGGTATTGGACATGGTTACGACGTTATTCGAAATTGACGACGAGGTTGACGAACAAGATGATGAGGAAGACGATAATGATGACGACAATGAAACGCGATGATCTTCACGAGACTGACAGTAGCTGGCACTTGCTCATTCTCGCTTCATGATTTCAACATCTGTACATTATTTACAAGTGAGCCAGGCGATCTTCTTCAGATTTCAAACATTGTCCATTACGGATCTTGTGTCTCCCTTTTTAGACGACTGACTGAAGTATAAACCGTGCAAAGGCCTCGAGTGAGTCCAGTCATATGACTGAGTAATTTATCTAAAATCGTATTAGCGAGGTTAAAGGGACTCTACGCTGTAAACATTACAAACTGATTTCATATTTTTAAAATCTACATGTATAAGACTGACCATATCAAATAGGTAATAAAATGTTGAAAGGCCTATAGCCTATTTATAATCTGATTATTATAAAACCTCATTTCACAAAATCTCATTTCCATTATATTCGTTGTTTTCATGGCATGACCCCTGAAATATCCTAATGGAAATGTGCGATGAGCCGAAGCATAAACCTACCTAAATAATCATAAATGAGACAATTGTCAACAAGTAGATGAGAGAGGGAGGATGGGGGAAGTGCGGAGGGTGTGGGTGGGGTGGGGTGGGTGTGTGTGTGGTGAAACAAAGAAATGATAACTTGAAATAGGAAAACATTTCAATGACTACATAGTGCAGATAATTGAATGATGGGCTAGAGTGTATGTTAGTATTGAAATGTTCATTCAGATGCTGCACCTCTGATATCATCACCGTGCCCACCTTACAATCCAACCAATCTATATGCCCATACGCCTACATGTACTTTTCACACGTGACTTTTGAATCAAATGATCCCAAAGTCATGTGATACCTCTTAACACCTGCATGCATGTTTCCTCAATGAATGCGAGCAGATAAGCTCTCATATGAGTAGCGTAGAATAGATAGTTTGTTTCTGCTAAATTTACCACGTTGTGATATTCTAACGTTGATGATATTGGTACACATTAATTTCTGATCATTTGTTTCAAGTAGAAGAAAACAAAACACGAAAGCTGTTGATTTTTTCGATACTAATTCGACTTGAGCTGTTGCTGCTTAACGCTTACCGTTATAATTTCTGTCAAAGAGGGATTCTGAGAATTCAGGCTTCAAAGTATATAAATCTACCCCAACACAGACATAACGTGGGTGGAGACTAGCTAGAAATAGGTGGCGAACAGTTAGAAATTATCCCTCTATTGACTGCTGTGTTGATGGATATGATTGCCTGACGTAATGATTTAACCCATCAGACAGTCACAACATGCATTTAACTGACTTTTTCTCACCACTGCATGTACGACAGCAGCACCAGCACACGATTAGTCAGGGTGTGCTCATGGAGACGGACTATAATTTTCCTAAGCTAACACTTATTAACCCTGAAAGTCACTCCCGTCAATCTGCCTGCTTTATTAGTCCAATTTTGTACAACTTAGTCATGGGATACCAATCAGGGTAATCAGCAATGTATTGGGCTAGATCAACCAGAAATGAGCTTAGTTACAGTGATAATCCAGACTGACATTTATATACATTGCGTATACTTTACGATATAATATCGAAATTACGTTTTAATGAAGGAATCTAGTTTTAGCTATGGCCCTCCCATCTCTATCTAAGCTACACCCATGCATTTTCTGTGTTGAGATCACTCAAGCCCTACATTCTCTTAATCTCCAGAGAAATAAACACGTAAGCTATTGAATATTATGAAACTAATTTGACTGGGTGCTGTTGCTGCCTATGTTGCTATGGCAGCAACAGCTCCCAGTCAAATAAGAATTTTCAACATAATGTTTATTAAATAGTTATGACATATAATTTGTACAATGTCTCGGACTATTAAGCTTTTGTGATGGACTATATCGTGCCATTCATAGCATAATTGATTATGGAGGGCCTACATGTCACGTATTTGATTATGACGTCTTATGATTGATTGACAACCTGGATTCGTAAATTGCAGTGGTGCCAAAAATTGGAATGATGGATCAACTCTCCACAACAAATTCGTTACCTTTAACTAAATAACAGAGCACCAATTCTAAGACAAATATGAAGCAAACTATCACATAAGTTTCAAAATAATCGACATAATAGTCCGTACATTTGAAAGAATTAGTTATTTCCTGTTTGTAAGAATTAATGGCTTAACTCGAGCTAACTCTTCACCAATCACAGATATTTTGAGCCTATTTACGGCTGCGTCGTCCTCGTGGTAATCCTCTAATTAATCATTACATATCTCGGAAGCCATATTTCCTAGACATGACGGTGTCAAGACTGGCTTGATGACTCCCGAAGATGTTAATCAATCGTTTCCTTCCCGCGCTTTCGCTAATGAGACACGACACTTTGAAACCATAGTGACAAAATAAAACTCTATTTCGACCCTGCTGTTATCAGAATCAATGTAGGTAATTATTGCAATTTCATCATTTTAGTTTTCTAGAAGTCAGAGACGTGTGCTATGATGTAGCAAGACTCAGCCAGCGGGCATAATGAAACTTCAAACAGTTATCCAGTTGAACATTCACATCTAAGAACCTCAATGTTAGTACACATCTTACATGTAAGGTGATTAATATTTCAAAACTGAATCAACTGTGAGCTGTTGGTGCCTAAGACATTGACAGGATCCAGACAATTTCATCTTCGTGGCCACATCACCGGATAGGGGGACAAGGATATTAGGAGTACATCATGAAATCTGCTCATATTCCATAAAATTACATTGCGACAATTTGATGAGGAAAAGCGCCTTTTTGATTACTCATCTGACTTGAGTTTTTGCAGATGACATATTCAATGTATTATATCTCTGGGCCGGCCAAATATTTTGAAAACATCTTCACTGAAACGTGTTAGTAGCTAAGCCACCAACAACTTTCAGTCAAATTGTTTTCAAAATATTCCTCAGGTCCAGCGTTTTTCTCAGTGAAAGCATTGTCTGGTGGCTTGCATCAGCGAGGCAGCTAATAATGCCATAATGCACAAGTACTTACTGTAATTGATTATGATTTTTATTATCAGACAATGAGTCGTGTTTGCTTTATTTACAGGGGGAAAACGTATTAATATTAACTTGATTGATTTTGACAAACTTTAACTTATAACTGATGAAAGTCAGCACTCTTACTTCATGTTAATAAAGCCTTAAGAATTGTTGCAACTTGTAGGAAGTGTGTTGTCAGGCAATGCATGGGTCAATGATATTTAGTATATATTTAGCAGTCAATTGATCTATAGCGATCACTCGCCGTCACATGTCCGGCAATTTGTCTGTCTATCTGTCTGTGCGTCAACAGCAATGGTAGCACATCTGGTTATTTCTGGATTTAGATCGATCTTGGATACTACGTTTCTATTCTCATCTAATTTATCCATTATGATAATGACACTGATTCAATGAAAATTTTCTACAAAATCGGACCCAATGGCGAAAGCCATTACCTCGGTGTTCCGTTTCGAATTTATTCGAGATATTAGCTTCTATCTGAGAGTGTGTGTACCTACATGCATAAGCTAGCACCATATAAGAAGTAGGTCAGCCTAACCTAGTTTATTGATAATATAGTACAAATATCAATTATTCCATTGGAACCAATAGTAAAATATGTTGGTGATAGTTTCAGGAGTCTTTCGTATCCAGTAACGAACCTGGGCAGATATGTTCCGTTAACCAGCAACCATTGACACCATGAATATGAAGTGGCCCTGCCTTCAAATAGCAAAGTTATGGCCCTTGCTATATTTCTAAGGCAGAGAAGTCTATGATGAAATTACATTTTGTGTCACGCTTCCTCATTTCGATGGATTAAGACCATATTTGCCAGATATCGCCCTTTAGGCACAGTCTGTTTGAGCTATCAAGATAATGTTGTCAGGCCTTTAAACAAGGGCCATAACTTTGGATCCTTCAGTCAAATATCTGTTTGAAATATGCATATAAAGAAGCCACACGTCTAAACAAGGGCCCATACCTCTGGTTCACTATGACCCTTTAAACTATTGAACCCTATTTGGAAAATACATTTGGTTTTCGTCAATCTTTAATAGATTAAAAGCAAATTTAAGTTTACTTCGTGCAATATCTATTTTTCGAAATGAATATGAAGAAACGACGACTTGAAATAAGGGCCATAACTCTGGTTCTTTTAATGCATGTTGTCAGAAATGAACTCCGGATGAAAAATGTTGAATAAAATAACTTTTGGAAAAAATAATATTTTTTAAAACGATGGCTGCCAGCCAGCCATCTATCGTTCTATCATCTATCTAATGTACATTTTGGTAAAAAATACAATTTTCGTTTTTGACAGAAATGACCTCAGGATGAAAAGTTCAGCAAAATGCAGTTTGAAAAATACTGACAAAAATGTTGATGCTAAATTTTCTTTGCTCCAATCGACTTGACACTTGGTGAAGATCTAGGTTCTGTATAGACTTGAACATTAACAGCTTTTCTTGGCTCAATGTGTTCCCATAGTAAACCACGCGAAGTTCCAGTTTGGATATTTGAACTTTGACTACACCTAGCGTTTATATCACATCATGAATCACCAGATAAGTTCAATGGTCACATAAGAAAAGACCTTATTATATCATGGCAAATGATATAATAATGTTATAATGGCAAGACATCAAATATTTAGCGCTACTTCGGTAAATGTGTTCTAGTTATGTATGTATGTATGTATGTATGTATTATTATTATTATTATTATTATTATTATTATTATTATTATTATTATTATTATTATTATTATTGTTATAGGAAATTCTCTTAAGCAACCTTTCGAGTATGCAGTCTCAGTATTAGGCAGCTGAGCGGCAATGCCCCTGGGCCTCGTGTCATATGATTTGATGACTACTCCCCTGATAATCCATGTTACTGGTCCAGTACTGGATCAATACCACATCGATACAACACACTATTAACCCAGTGATATGCGTTATCAAGATCTACCTACAGTATGTCTTTAAAAAGGAATTTACCATATTAGATGTATTAATGCTCATTTGCTACAGTTCACAGGGTAACTGAAGAACCTCCTGAAAATCGATTGATCGTTGGCAGCAGCAATTTTGAATCCAATTGCTTTTAAATTATTCAGCCTACTATTAGCTGCAGGTTGTTTTCTGAAGATATTGCACAGTCAATCTTGTTACAAAGATAAGACCCAAGTTAATAAATCGATACAGATTAAATCTCAGTAAATTTCCTGTCGAGTCCCAGTTAATTACCTGTTACTAATTTTCCTGTCCTTAGGCATCGTACGCGAATTTATTTTAAGCGAGTCAGCGCTTCCGACAATTAACCCACGTATCTCACATTAACAGTACATTCAATCTCAACCAATTTGCCATTGTCGTAAAAAATGAAATATAAAGTAGTTTTCATTTCTGCGCAGATGCAGCAGTTTATGCTAATGCTGCTCTTATGCAATGTTTATGCTGTACCGCATTAATCTAACGTTTTCGAAGCATAGTGGCAAATTCCATCAACATCCATAATTCAGCAGGCCTCGAGTTCGATCCGATAATTTTCCTGTACTATTGTGTTCTCAATGTGTCGTTTTCCTTCATATATTTGATATGCACATAACATGTACCAGTTGTTACAGGTGATGGTGACGCATATTAGCAGCTTATTGTTTAATGAGAAATTAGCAAAAACACGAATCCATACACCATCTTACCAAGCGTCCTACAGATTCCACAGTGTTCCACATATCGGTTTCAGTGTTGGTTAACCAATGGAGGATTCCAGTTTATTCATCAATTATATGACGTCTTAATCAAATTACATGATGTGTAGGATTAAGTCTTAATCAATTAAGTCGTGAATGACGTATATAAGTTTGTCACGAACACTTAATTGATAACGGACTAATCGTTGCTGTACGTATCCAGTTTTAGCTATGATCCGCCCATCTCGAGCTAAGGTCCACCCGTGCTTTGCTCATGTTGGGGTTAATGGATGCTTGCACTTGCTGAGTGTCAGTTTCCAGAAAACCATACTGGTAAGCTGCTGAATATTTTGAAACTAATTCTACTGGATCGTGATGCTGCCTATTGACGCATACACCGTGCCATAGAGTATTGCGTGTTGCCTCGCCAGGCGATGAGGCATCCACACCGATTCTCCTTGCCCATATATCGGCCATTGTAATGTTGCTATACTGCGTCACTTATGGAGGAATCCAAGCTCCGCCCATGCTTTTCTCGTGTTGGGATCGATCAATCCCTGCACTCCCTGAATCTGATTTCCCAGAAAACTATACGGGTAAGGTGTTGATTTGTTTTGAAACTAATTTGAATGGGTGCTAATGATGACTATGGCAGCAACATCGCTAAGTCAAATTAGTTTCAAAATAGTCAACATAATCTTTATTAAATAGTGAAGACATACAATTCGTAACGTGACGGACTGTTAAGCATTTAAGACGGACTAAATCGCGTCATTTATATCGTAATTGATTATGATGTCAGCTTACATGTGACGTAGCTTATTATCACATCATATGAATGACTGAGAAATTGGGCTTGGATGCTGAGTTTGAACCCATTAGCCAATCCCAGCCTTCCAGGCGCTCTGTTAGAGATACATAACCACTATAAACTCTTTACCATAACACATTATACATGACAACCTGCCTATAGCGAGCACCTCTTGCTGATCCATACAGGCCCAACAATAAACATACATGCATTGTCTGTATAGATAACACGAGTACACATTTTTAGAAAAAACGTTTGCATGATTAATCAGGGTGTGCTCCTGGAGACGAGATTACATTTCCATAGCCTAACACGAATGGATACATCCGATCTGGCACTCAAGTATATGATGTCATTAGCAATTACGTCAAATGTAGGCTGACATCACTGTCAAAATGCGTAGTAAATGGCGTAGCTAAGACCGTCATGAATTTTTAACCCTTACCACTCTGGTCTCAAAACTTTTAATTTTCAAATTAAATTAAAAGATGAACTTGTGTTTATTTATCAACAAATTTGGTGGAAGATGGTGCAACATCATCCACCAAAATTGTTGAAAAATGTACACCGGTTGCTTTGCTATTGATGCAATAAAAGATAGAATATTGTTCGTACGTTCGCACGATCGTTCTGATTGGTTTCCGGACAATAACTTGGTTTTCCCTGTACCGATTTAAACCAGCTTTGGCATACTGCTTAGTAATACGATACCTAGGCCATGTTCCAATTCTATCAATTTACGTAGACAATACCCGGAGTTACCCCACTTGAAAAAATATAAACGTTAATTTGACAGTTTCCAGAAAATAACTCGTACTATACTAAACTAATTCGAACCAAATTCATAGCTTTGTGTTACCAAAGCGAATGTCAAGTTTGTGTTCCATTACCTTTCGACAATATTTGCCAGAGTTATCACCCTTGAAATATACAAACTTCGTTAATTCGGCAGTTTCCTGGCAATAACTCATGCTAGACACATTTTTAACCAAATTGAGAATTTAGATTAATAGTGCTAGTAGTCAAGGGCCCGGCTAGACGCGTCGATATTGTTCCCCTGTCAAAATGATTGATGGGTATAGGTCACGAGGTCAAGCTCAATTGTTGGAGAACAATAGCGACGCGTCCAGCTGGTTTCCCCCCCTCCTCCCCCCCCCCCCCCCGGTCAAAAAGGATTGATGGGTATAGGTCACGAGGTCAAATGCAATGCGCTATCTAAATGAGCGGGTGGCCGCTATTGTTCTAAATGAGTGGGTGGCTGCTATTGTTCATGCAAGTGCTCGCTCTAAATGTCCGGCTACAGGCTATTGTCTGTTATAACATATGCATGTTAATGCATAGATTACTGTGTTTTTAAATAGGTATTGACACGTGCGTTGATCGTGTTCTTGCTGATCGTGTTTAACGTATTAACTAGGTGGGCGGTGGCGCCCCCCACCCCACCCCCCCCCCCCCCCCGTGGTTAAAAAGATATTTTGAAACTAAGTGGCCCCAGTAATTTAATTAAAAAAGAAAATCAGAGTGAAGTACACCTTTACACGGGCAAGGTATAATTAAACTAAGCGATGTTGTATGTATAATATTATATAGATAATAATCATGTATATATCTTATTTAAGGAGATATACATCTTTAAAGTGGCGGTCACTTAATTATTAAATTTTCAAAAAAATGTTGCGGCCACAATTTTATACAGGCGACTGCACATTTATACATTTATACATGCGGCAACATTTGTATGTGTATGTACATGCCCGGACACAGTAATATTTTCCTAGTTTTATTACTCTTTTGTGGAAACAACGCTGCTGATCGCTGTTGAATGTTTTTCATAAAATACGTCTTTCATATCACAGCCTTTAAAATACATTAATTATACTGCATGAGAGCGTGCAGCTTGCTGCGATGGAGTCGAGTGTTAGCACTTGATTATTTGAGTGCACTTGCATACATAAAAACACATTGTGGTGAACAAATGACATGAGATTGATATTTGGCAAGATATTACAATGTCCTCGCTTGGAGTAAAGTTTTTTAAAGTTTCGATAGTAATGGGGGTGGGGGGTTGGAACCCGCTCACTGGCTATTGTTGTTTACCACTACAGATTAACGCATTTTTAATTCACCGTGTTCATACGTTAACAGTAGTAAGTGCATTGTGGGGAGTTGGTTGGAGACCGAATGCCTTATCATTCATGACATTACATTTCAACAATTAAGAGCCACATTATGAGCATAGTAGCATACTCATAAAATGCTGTTTTCTACAAGTCAAATATAAATATATCCTCTTGTGCTACACAGCAGTGATACGTTATAACCATGTTTTTTTATTATATAATTCAGTCAAACCTGTCCTAAGCGACCACCTCATGCTACACCATTACATGGCCGCTATAGACTTTCTTAACCCTTTAACCCTTTAGCCCTCGAATTTCTTCAAGAAAATTTCAATTTTCTCATAGAAAATGTCAATTTGCAGACCATGAGAAGACTATTTCTAAAAATTTATCATTGGAATGACTGGCTCTGCTGGCTATCCATTTGTCTAGATATAGCGCCAGCAAACACCCACCACCAATTACCTACACCAACCATCACCAACCACCTCTACCACCATCATTATCACCACCAACACACACCACCATCACCACCACCAGCATCAACACCAGCACCCACTACCTTCACCACAACCACCACTAGCACCACCACCTGAACCACTACCACCACAACCACCAGTACCGACATACACCACCACCACCACCACCACCACCACCACCACCACCACCACCACCACCACCACCACCACCACCACCACTACCACCACCACCACCACCTACACACAGCACCATGCATTAGCCCCAGCCCATCACCAATACCCATCCACCCACCCACCCACACCAATCGAATTTCTTCATATTCATATTTGCAGACCTATAGAAGACTATTTTTGAAAAATGGCATATAGGTTGGAGAGTGTATGTCAATGAGGGTTTAATAAAGGTCTCGCTCGTATGCACACGTGCCTATGTCAGCATGAATGCATTATGAGTACTTAGTCAATGAAGCCCCGACAGCAAAAGTATTATGGCTGGCTATCCATTGTCTGGACATTGTGGCCACAACCACCTACTACCAACACCCATCACCACCACCACCATCACCACCACCAACACCATCACCACCACCACCACCACCCTTCTACCACCACAGCACCACTACCAGCCACCAGCTTCACCACAACTGCCACTAGCACCACCACCACCACCACCACCAACAGCCACCACCAACCACTAAGCACCAACACCCACCACCAAGCATTAACCCACCACCACCATCCACCACCACCCATCAACCGACACCTACTTCATCCACCAACCACCAACCCCACCACCAACATCAACAGCACCCACTCTGATTTGTATATTGAGGGATGTGGGGGACCCAGCTGGATATATAGCTACAATCATCAAATCAACACGCGCATAAAGAACCAATGTTTTATTTGTATCCATATTTTTACATTGAAGAAAATATTATATATGATAAAACATATAGTTTCTGTAGCATAAACAAATAGTCAATGTTCTGGAGATCCATTTATCGATGGGTAGATCGATTCCTTATGGATCTGATGCGTCAACGACACAATCATCATCATTATCGTCAGCATCTAGATTGTTCCTTATGTACATATTGATCAGAGACGGTCTTTTTCGAAAAGCTGAGAAGACTGCTTCATCGTATGCGTACCCCTCGGTGATAAAATCTTTAGTTTCCTGACGAATTATTTTAATGAGAGTAGAGTACTGTAATCTTCTCCACTGGAACATTATGTCTATACACTTTGCAACTAAAGCATCCGCATAAACGGAAATAGACACATTTCCTACACCATTTGTGTCTGTGTTCACTTCACCATCCTCATCTTCTAAACCTGATTGTTCAGCGTCTAAAACCTGCTTAATATTTTGGAATATGGTGAATAGTTCCTGATTGCCTAATGGCTTCATTTTCATCTTCACCTTCATCTTCACTCTCAGACTCCACTGAGTCATCACCGGCTTCACTCTACAACTCCATTGGCTCAGCATCTTCACTCATCATCTCTGTCATTTCTTCATCTTCCATGTCTAGATTTTCGCTATCTTCATCGTCATGGAATCTGATCTTATGCTGCTTCAGGTCATTTGACCTATCAAAAGTTGAATCTCATTCAAAACATTTACATCTCGGCATATTGATTATAGGACAAATCTAGCAAGCATTCAAGGTTCTCCAAAGAAATCTTCTGACTGCCTAAGGCTACCTTACTACTCTGCAGTTAAAATACACATCCAACTACTTTGTGACATTTAAACTGGACTGAGAAAAGGGATTGAATTTGAACCGTTTATAGGATTATATGTACTGCAGCTGCAAATCCGCAACATCTGGCCATAAATCCGCAACATGCGGCCGCAAATCCGCAACATGTGGTCGCATGCATCCGCAACATGCGGCCGCAAATCTGCAATATGTGGCCGCAAATCTGCAACATGCAGCTGCATGATGTTGACACATGCGGCCACACACGTACGCATGCATTTTGGCATGCATGTGTGTCCGGACATGTACATACACATGTTGCCGCCTGTATAGATGTGCAGCCGCCGTTATAAAATTGCGGCTACAACATTTTTTTGAAAATTTAATTATTAAATGATTGCCACTTTAAAGACATATATCTCCTTAAAACGATAGATACATCATTATTATCTATATAATATTATACATACAACATCGCTTAGTTTACCTATATATTACCCGTGTAACACTGTATTTAAAAAACAAATTAAATGACTGGGAGACGCCGCTCCACCCCTATCTCAGGCAAGTGATTATTTTTAATACTAATTTGACAAAGAAAGTTTCAATTCGTGCTAGTTTCAAAATATTGAACAGATACCAACCAGCTTTGCGCTATTGTTCATATTGCGGCCGCATATTCCACAATATGCGGCCACAAATCTGCAGCATGAAGCTGCATGTTGTGGACATATGTGGCCGCTCATGTATGCATGCATTTTGGCGTGCATGTGTGCCTGGACATGTACATACACATGTTGCTGCATGTATAAATGTGCAGTCGCCTGTATAAAATTGCGGCCACAACTTTTTTTTTGAAAATTTAATATTTAAATGACTCCCACTGTAAAGACCACTCCTTAAAAACAATAGATACATAATTATTATCTATATAATATTATACATACAACATCGCTTAGTTTACCTTTATATTACCCGTGTAGCGCTGTATTTCGCTCTGATTTTTTGAAAATTAAATAACTGGATCACTTAGTTTCAAAACATCTTTTTAACCACGAGGGAGGGGCGAGGGGTGGGGTGCCGCCACCCACCTAATTAATATGATGATACAATGATACAATGAAAGGACATCTGACAACAGGCCTCAGGCCTCTAACGTCAGGAATAACAGTTTCACATCGGTCAACTAGTAGTGATGTAGAATTGGAAACACATGTAGGTTTAGCTTCAAAGTTGAAGCGCATAGGGTGACTTTCCCAAAGTTTGTCCAATCTATGTTTAAAAGAATTAATTTAAGGTGCGCTGATGACATATTCAGAGAGTTTATTCCAATGATCAGTGCACCGCAATGGGAAGGAGTACTTTCTTATGTCTAGTCTGGGTCTAACTTTCATGAGTTTTAAGTTATGGCCTCTTGTATTAGTATTTGTGTTGTGAAGTTCAATGAAGTCTGATGTTCCTTGGTCATATTTGTTGTTGAGATGTTTATATATCTCTATCATATCGCCACGTAATCTACGAAATGCCAAGGTCGGTAATTTCAAAGTTTGTAGGCGTTCACTGTATGATAGATGGCGTAGGCCAGGAACGAGCTTGGTGGCTCGTCTTTGAACATTTTCTACAGCATTTATGTGTTTTTTCAAATGTGGGGCCCAGACAACATTAGCATATTCAATATGTAGTCTAACGAGGGCCTTGAATAGGTGAGTAAAATTATATTTATCTATATAGCTAATAGTATGTCGGATTAATCCCATTATTTGGTTTGCTTTGTTTATCTTTGCATTTATGTGCTGGTCGTAATTTAGCTTTTCATCGATTATTACACCAATATCTTTTTCAGTAGGGGAGTATGTTAAAGTATGGCTGCATAAGTTCATTGTATAGGAGTGTGGTTCTGTTTTTTGGTAGAGATTTGCATATATTTGCATTTATCTGGGTGAAGTTTTAATAATGAATCATCCGTCCATGAACACATCGAATTTATGTCTTTTTGCAGTGAAACGCAGTCTGTTGTATTAAAAATTGATCTGAAGAGTTTTGTGTCATCTGCAAACAGGAACATTTCAGAACCACAGTTAACTGCATCAGGAAGATCATTGATATATATATTATGAAAAGAAGTGGTCCCAAAACAGAACCCTGTGGTATGCCCCTTGTGACCTATGTTGTTTTAGAAGGGACCCCGTTAATTAATACCTGTTGCGTTCTACCGGTTAAAAATGCCTGTATCCAATCTAACAATTTACCTTCTATGCCATATATAGACAACTTTTTTATGAGACATTTGTGAGGAACCTTGTCAAATGCCTTCATAAAGCCGCAGTAGATAACATCAATCATCCCGCCTTTATCAAGTGTCTGCAGACATTTTTCAAGTACATTTAGCAATTGCAGAACAGTAGATCGGCCACCGAGAAAGCCATATTGTTTATCTAAAAGCATTTTATATGTTGAACACGATCAGCAAGAACACGATCAACGCAGCATGTCGATATCTATTTAAAACACATTAATCTATGCATTAACACGCATATGTCAAAACAGACAATAGCGTGTAGCCAGACATTTAGAGCGGACACCTGCATGAACAATAGCAGCCACTCGCTCATTTAGAACAATAGTGGACACCCGCTCATTTAGAACAATGGCATACAGCATACACCTGCTCATTTAGAATGATAGACTCCACCCACTCATTCAAATCAACCAATCAGAACGCAGTAGTTAAATAGGTAAAGAGCTCATTTGCATAACAATAGCAGACAACGTACCCCTGTACTACTAGTGTTAACCCCTCTTGTGTCAACAGCAATTAACCATTTAATTGCCAATACTTTTCAAGGAATTTTGATTTTTGCACCCATAAAGAGTATTTTTGTAAATTTATAACAAAGAATTTCCAACAAATATTGATTTCTGTTATCCTTCAAATGGACATTCATCAAAAGGGTAATGGTCAAGAAAATTCAAATTTCTGCTTAACCAGTGTCCAATTGCAGAGCAAAATGAGTAATTTTGAAATTTTACCAGTGAAATGACTGCCTTGGTTACCGAGCCAATCATTCCAGTGGTAAAATTTCAAAAATCTTTTCACTTAGCCTGCAAATGGACATTTCTCAAGATCACTGCAGAGTTCGTTTTTGACAAACTTGACCATGAAAGTGTTAAGTTGGCACAAGAGACGGGGGTCAAGTTCCGGTTTTGTTAGTTTCCATCAATAACGGCCAGAGTAATCACCCTTGAAATATACAAGCTTCCTTAATTTCACGTCATTCCTTACCAGAAACACTGTAATGCAAGCACATATACTAGTTGCACGGATCAGGCAAGTGAATTGTCCAGATTCCTGCATGGTATTTTAATAAAAGCAGGAATCCGTTGGATTTATTATTGCTTGCAATGCCTTGTTTACTATAGTTAGTGAGTCAGATGTGTGCCAGACTCACTCTCATTCAAATTGACACACAACATGTCGTATTTTGCACATCTGCGTTAAATGTTTGATCAATATGACAAATAATTCAAATTACCTAGAGCACCTGCTAGCGATAGTGCTCTATAGATAAAAAGGGTGAAAACACCACGTGTAAATCTTCACTATATATTGTATATGGGTATAGTAGACGACTACCACTGCCACCTATACTCTGCCTTATGGAAGTGGGTTAACACGAACTGTATAGTGTCATGTTAATTCCAATAATTAATACTTCTTGGAGACGATTACATATGTCAGAAGCCATATTTCCTAGGCAAGATGGCCTTGATGATCGCTGGGCATGTTAATCAGGTCTGTCCCTCCACTAATCTTGTTAATGAGACACGACGCTTTGAAACCATAGCGACAAAAGAAGAATATCAATTCCGGACCAGCTGCTATCAGAAACAATATGGACTAATACGATTTTAGCATTGCCGTTTTCATGAGGACAGAAACGTGTGATATTGTAGATCAATACTAAGCCAGCTGTCTTAGTGAAACTTCATATTGTAAACCAGTTTAACATTCACATCTAAGGACCTCAATGCCAGCGATGTAACATTTTGAAACTAAATCACATTTAAGCTGTTGCTGCTTTAGGTATTGACAGCTTCCAGAGAAAAATTATCTTTAATGATACATCACCAGATATTGGGACAATGGCATTAGAAGTACTCGCAGGGAGAAAATGTACTAAGATCAACCTTGATTGATTTTGACAAACATTTGCATATAACTGCTGAAAGCCGGCAGATTCACTGGATTCTACTCAAACGCTAAGAATGAAGGAATCTAGTTTTAGTTATGCTCCTCCCATCTCTAGTTAAGCTCCGCCCACGCTGCCTACATCAAGAGCACCCGGCAACGGCATGTTTATTAAATAGTAAAGACATACACTTCGTATAACAATGCTTAGCCCGTCATCAATTATGCGCACGTGACGAGCTGATCTACATCATTCATGATATAGTTTATTATGACGTCAGCCTACACGTCACGTAGTTGATTATGACGTCATATGATTGATGTATGAACTGGAATCAGGTTGCCAAGTGTAAGAAGTCTAACGTATGTTGCCAGATATTGGACGGACTACTAATATATCATGGACAACTGGCATATGTTCATATCATATGATGACTACTCTCCTAATAATCCAGGTTACCAGGCCTGGGACTGGACCAATAATATGCCAATATGGCACATACCGGCCATATGACCTGCGTTTGTGCGGTCTTATTACATTCTGGCATTGACATTTACATCGCTGTGTCTATGTGTGGAATGTCTTAGAAGCCATATTCTGATTAATGTTGATAACTTGAGCGGCATAAAAACAGAAGATCGGCGGCTGGTACTTCTCATTTCACGGGAAACAACAGGTCTAACTGTAATAACATCTCAGATCATGACAGTCGAAATGAATAACCTTGCTGTTATGATAACTGCCGGGGAACATGGAGCAGGAAAGAAGAAATGATAGAAATCAGCCTTGCGTTCGAAAAGGTAATCGCTTTCCTGTTCGAACGCACAATGTACCTATTGCACGCAGCGGCTTGAGACAGAGAAGGTTTTATCATACAATCGATGAATATTGAACGTCTGAATTAGATAGTTCTGAATTACCGGTGCACAACATACATTAATCATATGTCTGGATTGTGTTAAAAATGGATAAATATTTTATCTACAGTCAACTATCTCTTTCTAGCGGGCGATGGATGGACCATCAAAATGTTGTGACCAATTTGCAATGGTACATACAATGGGCATGGCGTTTCGAGATCTATAGTTCTGTTGAAATCGAAAGCGTGCACTGTGGTTCATACACTAGCAGAGCAAGCACGTACATGGCTGGATACACGTGTCTCATGCTAAAAGGTCACACAGTGCTCTTGTCCCACAAAGATCGGACAATAGACACCACTCGACTTGCATTCAAAGACCAAAATAGCTGTATTTCTGACTCGGTATTATCGATACCATATATTGGAGTCTGTTTCATTCCCGCATAATCTGAGTGTATTGAGGAATCCAGTTTCTCAGTCAATCATAAGACGTCTTAATCAACTAGATCGCATGTAGGCGGACACCATAATCAATACGTCATGAATGACGCAACGTAAATATTGCGTTTGATTGATAGGTGGTATAGTGAGGCATTATGGAATTGATCAGATGGGTAAATTGAGGTGAAGGAGTAATAATGGAGGATTCCAATTTATCAATCAATCATATGACGCCACAATCAAATACGGGACGTGTAGGATTACGTCATAATCAAATACCTCAAGGATGACGTAGCTAACTTCGTCACGAACGCTTAATTGATGTTGGACAAAGCGTTGTTGTACGAATTGTATGTCTTTACTATTTAATAAACATGCTGGTGAATATTTTGAAATTAATTTGACTGGGTGCTGTTGCTGCCATAGCGCACAGGTATCACTTTCTAGAAATTGATAGTCAGGGATTTTAGGTATGGACCGATTCCAACGTGGCCGAAGTCTGGGTGGAGCTTAGCTAGAAATCGGCGGGGCATAGCTAAAACTGGAGTTCTCCACCGCGGCACTATATCATTTTAATTGTACAATTACCTACGCTGGTCAACATCAGCAGAAGCTCATCAATTCGTTCTGAATGGATCTTTCCGGTTTTTGGCCCATCTCTAGCTAAGGTCCACCCACACCTCGCTCGTGTTGGGATCAATCGATCTCTGAACACCCTGACTATCAATTTCCAAAAACTACACAGGTAAACTGTTGAATATTTTGAAACTAATTTGACTGGGTGATGTTACTGCCTAATGCAGCAACAGCGCCCAGTCAAATTAGTTTCAAAATATTCAACAATATTTTTATTAAATAGCAAATAATTACGGTCTATATGGGAACCCTTTGTGACGTAATGAATGCGACGTCACCATACACACGCTGAGCTGATTATGACGTCATACGAGGTCAGATGATGGATGGGTACTCTGGAAAGGTGAATTCCCACCCCTTTGTAATAAGCATGTCAAAAAAACATCGAGACAATACACACATTTCAATCGTGTCCCAGAATGCAAATGCATGTTGGCAATATGTGCCAGCTAAATCCACTTCCACGGGGATGATACCGATTTCATTGCAATAGAAAGTCCATAGTTATCAAGTAAATGGCTCACGATTAATCAATAAACGGTTATCTCTCAGAAGAGGCGGCTATTGAATAATAGAACTGCGCACATGAATGTCTAATTTCCGTCAGCATCAATTACTGTGAGAAAATAACCCTGCATCATAATGATTATATTGCTAGGAGCTATTAGCTGATGGAGTTGTTAGCGCATTACTTCTAAATAATATTTGATAGATGGTTGCAGTCAGTCTTTATTGTTATTATACGGATAAGCATATCCCCAAACAGTTCCACCGTGGGCACCTACCATTGGAGCCCAATGCTGGTGGTTCTTTAAGATGTGTTAAAGGTTGTTAGCTCACATGGCCAGAATGTTCAAGTGAGCTTATACCATGGCGACCGTCCATCATCCATCCGTCGTCCATCCGTCTGTTTATTAACTTTTGCTTTTAAAACGTTACTTCTCATTAACTGATTGGTGGGTTTTAACCTAATTTAGCTGGAAGGACAATATGGGCGTAGGCTTCAAAACCTATATACATAATTTTGATTGCTCTTTTTGCCGGAGACCATCTTTGATTTTCTGAAATCTTTTTAGCAAATTGGTTAAAAGAGTATTTCTCATAAACTGCTTCGACGACTTGAACCAGACTTGGCTGAAAGGATACTACGGCGGTAGGTTTCAGAACTAGTATACAGACTTATGCTTGGTCCATTTTCTCCGGCGGCCATCTTGGATTTTCCTCAAATTTCTGGAAATCAGTTAAAAGTCTACTCCTCATTAACCACCTTGACCGATTTCAAGCAAACTCGGCTGGAAGAACGTGTATACGAAATTTTCATTAGTCAGGCTTTACGACGGCCATCTTGAATTTTCATGGAAATGCTAAGAAATCATTTAAAAACCTACTACATATTAACTACTTTGCCGATTTCAAACTCGGCTTGAAGGACCATAGAGTGGTATGCTTCAGAGACTTTTAGTGAGTTTTGATTGGTCGATTTTATCGTCAGTCAGCTTGAATTTTCCGAAAAATGGCTGGAAAGCATTTATAACTGCTTGGCCGATTTTAACTATACTCATCTGGAAGGACTCTAAGCTGGTGCGCTTCGGAACTATACATAACTTTTACAGCTTGATCTTTGGTGGCCATTTTGGATTTTCCAGACATCGTTTAAAACGCTACTCTTCCTTAATCAATACGCCGATTCAACTAAACTATGGTGATTGGCTTCAAAAGGTCCAATGAGAATTTTGATTTGATCAACTTTTTTGTGTGGTCATCTTGGATTTCCCAAAAATCATCCATCATGTATATTCAAATGCAAATGATTCAAATGCTAAATGTCCATGTGAGCGGCACGTTCAAGATTTCATCAGAAACCCAAATTTGTGTAGTGAACGTCCTTTTGCAGGACAAGAGAAAACTATTTTAGAAAATTTCCCAATAGAGTGAATGGCGCTACAAGCGGCGCATACATATGCCCGAGTTAATCAAGCAGCGCAATCACTGCGCGTGTGCGCATGCGTGCATGAGTATCACGTTGCCCGATAGAGCATGCTACAGCAGTCGTTGCATCTTATTTCGTGATATTATTATCTGACCTTTCCGAGCTATTATCTGATCTCCAATTATCGCTGCAGATGCCTTGTCGGCTTCATCCTTGACAGGTTTCCGGCTGCCTGCCAGGCTGCAGTTAGCTTTCAACCATTACAAAAACACGTTCCCTGTTTACGTCATACCGATTTATGTTTTTGTTTTACAGACTCTCTTGGCTTAGATTTTCCATAGCTAAGAAAAGAAATAATGCTGGAAGTTTAAGGCATTGTTTTCAATATTCTTTCCATCTACCAATTTTTGGCAGCCAAATCTTTATCACTCAGAATTCCTTAGAATTTTCTGTAACTCTGTATTCTGTAGCTTTGTAACCTTTTAATAGTCAAGCCAGCCAAAATGGCTTTGCACTGGTCATGAGGAAACGCCATTCGCAGGCCAAGAGAAAACTATTTTTGAAATTGTTACCACTGCAATGGCTGGCTCGTTTAGCGAGCCATCGATTCAAGTGGTAAATTTTCAAAAATAGATTTTTTTAAATTATCAATCTTGACAATTAACATGATGAAAGGGTTAATACGGTAATGGCTTAAAACTTCTGAGCTAGAAATTGTGAATTATTTTTTATTTTCTCTCACCCACATCCCACCTCCACCTCACCCCCGATCTTGTGTTTTTTGGTGGGAATTTTCGTAAAACAAAACATTAAATGGGTCTGTCCTTACATGTATCCTCAATGAACGTGGAGACGAGACTGTGCCTGCTAATTTACAAACTTGCAATATCCGAATGTTCATGGTGTAATAATTAACCATTTCATGCTGAAACAAAACCAAAACCGGCCTCTGCAGTAGTCTTGAGGATTGTCCATTTGTAGGCCAAAAGAAAACGATTTTTTGAAAATTTACCACTGGAATGACTGGCTCGGTAACAGAGCCAGTTATTCCAGTGGCACACTTTCTAAAATACAATTTTCTTGCCCTGCAAATAAACATTCAATAAGGAAATATTTTGATTTTCTTAACCAAGTTTAGACACTAAAGGATTAAGCCCTTGAACCATTTAGCCCTTGAAATCGCACTGTATGAAGTTAAAGATGACCGACTATGCATAAAAGCTGCTGAATCCGTTGTCGCTGCCATAGGTCTTAGGCTGCATCACCTCGCAGTCAAATTGGTTTTAAAATAATCAACAAAATAGTTCTTAGATAAAAATATTTTTTCTTTTTGTGTCTCTAAGATTTAAATTGTTAATACAGACAGAAATATCTTTCATACTGCGCACCAGTCATCTTGCTGGCAGCGCACACCCGATAATCGGAAGCTACAAGAAGAATTAACATAACAATGGGATAATGAGAAGTATTAATCTAGCTTATTTCATAATATCGACGTATCTGCCCTAATATGGACATTTCGCAAGGCCTAGTAATAAGGCCAAAGACAGAGCCATATCCCGCTCTCGGGGCGAGAATATTGATGGAGTAATTTTAAATGTCCCCTCTTGACCCCTTCAAAAACGAATTTATGAAATAAATGAATACGTGTTTACAATTTCTGTGATTTGCTAATGTTTTGCGAAATTATTTCTGTTTAGTGCAACATTTAACCAAAGAAAATGACGATATTATTATTATTATTATTATTATTATTATTATTATCATTATGCTAATTATTAGAAGCTCATCAAATATCCTTGCTTCATGAGTTTATGAACATTTGTTAGCAGACGATGAGTAGTACACATATGATATGAAATTGATTAGTGATTGGCAATTTGCCTACTCGGGAGATGAGAGATGAAAGGTAAGTTATTGTATTGCTATCAGCGTTAATCTGTCCATGTCAATGTGGTATTAGTGTGTCAGAATTGATATTAGGCATAAGTCTAGATCAAGTTACAGTAACATGATTACAGCGTAGAGCCTGCTGTTAGCCTCAAACTTAAAAAAAATATAAGGTATGAAATAAATATTTTATGGCATTCTTAGTCGCATATGTGCACTCGTATTTCGCCCGGTATTCTATATCGTTTTCTATGTTGGCCATTGTGCTTCTCACTCGGACAAAAGTGGCCAGAGCTTAGCTAGAAATGGACGAAATATCCTTCTATGGTATGAGCAGATGGAGTTGCTAGGGTAGAAAAATTGTCGCAGGAGGAGGTGGGTTGGATGTGGGGCTGGGTTGGGGGGGGGGGGGGGGGTCGCTCTCGCGAACTGAATTGCCACATTGTTTCCGCATGCCGCCATCCATACTTATATACAACGAGAAGCCACCCAGCACTAGGCCGATGGCCAAATAGGTGACTTGCCACCGAGTCGTAATGTGGGTGGGCGCGTAACTGACACGATGTGGCGAATAGATATATAATATACAGATAGTATTATAGAGATAGATAGATAGATAGATAGATAGATAGATAGATATTTATTTGCCACAATAGGCCATAGGCCCTTGAGTGTAACAACTCAAATATATATATATATATATATATATATATATATATATATATATATATATATATATATATATATATATATATATATATATATATATATATATATATATATATATATATATTCATGGAAAAACCATACAATAATTAATACAGAAGTTTAGTAATAATTTATGATTTAAAGTACATTGATAATTTACCTTTAACAAGCCACCAGCCCACATATGAATAGTTATCGCCCCTAAATACTCCCAACACCTCCCCTGATCAACCGGCGACAATGCTCAATTCAATGTTGAATATTTTGAAACTAGTGTTATACTATTATAATGAGCAGTGTATATCTGGACATTTAATGTCCGACATCGACCCCACCCCAACCCCTACCCCCGCCTGATGACCTAAAAATAACTATTGTATAATAATAAAAATAATAATAATAATAATAATAATAATAATAATAATAATAATAATAATTGTTGTTATTGTTATTATTATTATGATAATATAATGTAGTAGTTGTGGTTGTGGTACTGTATTATGCTCGTATTATATCTGTTCACGCGTACATATGTTTATATGTTCCCCGACATACTTGTAAAAGTCTGGGTGTAATAAATGAAATGAAATGAAATGAAAAAGTGAGCGAATAAATTTCGATAATCAGGGCGTGGACTGTAGCTGCAGACATAAACGTAATGTCAGATCATTGGACTTTGATTCTAAGAAATACCATGGTTCGTATCCTGTAACAAAGACATTATTACGTGCCTAGTCGCCTATTTGCACGAGTATTTCGCTCGGTATTCTTCTATACCATGCATTCAAATCGAATTGAAACTTTGAAACCTGAATTCCCACCTCCAAATATCTAAATTCGACGACTATACGGGTAAGCTGTTGAATATTTAGAAAACTAATTTGCCTGGGGGCTGTTGTTGCTAAAATATTCAACATTATTTATTAGCTTGTAAGTTCCTCAAAGAAATACAATTCAGACGCCTTCGTGGTAGACCATTAGATTTTCACGAAGTTTTAATTTTGATGTCAGCTAAGATCAGACATAATGGATGATTCCAGTTTCTCAGTAAATCATATAATGTCATAATCAACTACGCGACATGTAGGATGACGTCATAATCAATTACGTCACGATTGAAGCTAAGATAATCGCGAACGCTGAATTGATGACGGACTAAGCGGTTTTGTACGAATTGTATGTCTTTACTATTTAATAAACATTTATTTAATAAAAATGCTGTTGAATTTTCTGAAACTAATATGATTGCGCGCTGTTGCTGGTGGCAGCAACACAACCCGGTCAACTTAGTTTCATAATAGCTTACCTGTACAGTTTTCTGGAAATTAATTGTCGGGGCGTTCAGGGATCGATCCATCCCAACACGGGCGAAGAGTGGGTGGAGCTTAGTTTGAAATGCACGGGCCATATCTAAAACTGGATTCATCCATTGATTATGACATGGTATGTCTCAGTAACAGGTCGGATTACTCGATTGATAGCCTGCCTTTAAGGTGCATATTCACACCAGAATGATTGAAAATAAAATTGTTAAAATTGCATACTTTTATAAGCTTAAAATATGTGCCTAAGTGTAATGAAACGAAATAAAGCTTAACATATGATGATTCCATTCCATATAAATTAATACAATTTTTTAAGTTGCGAAATTGAAATAGAGGCCGGTGCCTCTATTTCAATTTCGCAACTTAAAAAATTATATTAATTCATATGGAATGGAATCATCATATGCTAAGATTTATTTCGTTTCATTACATATAGGCTCACAGTTTAAGCATCTAAAAGTGTATAATTTAAACAATTTTATTTTCAGAAATTTTCATACATAATATTATCCGAACTGAAAAATGGCATTATTAACTTCGGGTTAAAACAAGTTATTATGCATGAAATAACTGTGCTGGAAATCATACTAATTAAATAAAGTAATAGTAGGCCTAATACAAAATGCAATATTGACGTGTTTGTCTGATAAATAGACATTAGTGATTGATAATGTTTGTAGTAGGATCTAATTGCATTTGATGACGTGCAATAGAAGTTATTTGGGAAGTAGACGATATTGACGCACGTGATAGAATGTCCAGAATAAATATATGATATTATGTTTTACTCAGTGTAATGTTCTTCAAGGTGAAATAGGATGCTAATATTAAATTAATAATGGAATTGATTAAGGCGCTGATAATCCAGCCGGATCAAGCACATTTATGGCTTACGGTTAATTGATTGTGGGAGGACCCTCCGACCCTTATCGGGTGGGTCAAGGAGGGAGTGACTACTACTACTACTACTACTACTACTACTACTACTACTACTACTACTACTACTACTACTACTACTACTACTACTACTACTACTACTACTACTACTACCACCGCCGCCGCCGCCGCCGCCGCCGCCGCCGCCGCCGCCGCCGCCGCTACTACTACTACTACTACTACTACTACTACTACTACTACTACTACTACTACTACTACTACTACTACTACTACTACTTCTACTACTACTGCTGCTGCTGCTGCTTCTGCTGCTGCTGCTGCTGCTGCTACTACTACTACTACTACTACTACTACTACTACTACTACTACTACTACTACTACTACTACAACTACTACTACTACTACTACTACTACTACTACTACTACTACTACTACTACTACTACTACCACTGCTGCTACTGCTGCCGCCGCTACCGCTCCCCCTACTGCTGCTGCTGCTGCTGCTGCGGACTATGATGATGATGATGATGATGATGATGATGATGATGATGATGATGACCATCATCATCATCATCATCATCATCATCATCATCACCATCGTCATCATCATTATGTCGCTGCTATTGCTATTGCCGCTATTACTGTTACCACTAGATTAATCCTTTCAAACGATCAGTGCAGATATAATACATTCGGTGAAAATGTGTCAAAATTATGTTGAATATTTTGAAACAGCACCAGCTTCCAATCATTTTGGTTTCAAAATATTAAACAGCTTATGCATATCATGACTGTAAAAGTGAGATACTGGGCTTTTAGGACCAAATATGTAAAATGCACTAATTCTTTTTTTATGAGGGCCCCATTATTTTTCGGGAGCCCAGGGCTCTAGCCCCATTAGCCCATCTGTCCATCCGTCCGTCTGTCTGTTTGGCCACGTGTCTGTAATCATTTCTTGTCAACGCAACTCCGCCTACAGCTTGGTTGTGATTCCAGTGAAAGTTGGCAAATGTTACAAGTAGCACCTGAAAATGTGCATGTTTCTTTTCTTCAGAATTCAACCCCCCCCCCTGAGACACTTAAAATTCATCAAAATTGCATTTTTCAAACCAAATCTTCAAGAGTTATGAAGCTATGCTCGCAATCTTTTTCACTGTTCCTATGACTTCAATACGCAGTGCTATGAGTCTGTTTCGATGAAATCTATCGATATTCTCCAGAGCTATTTCCACAAAAATACTTAAACGGATGCTAATCTCATATCAAATGTTGTTTCGTACCGATAGATTATTGTTTATCGATTCCATATCGTGTCATATTCGTTTATCTGTATCACAATTATCTGCTTTGTAATATTGCGTCGCACGTGCAAATCTTTTTCAGTGACCCTATTATGGGGCGATGCAGTGTCAGGATCTCATTTCTCATTGATTAGTTTTTCCAAAATATTGCCCTTTACAATCAACGTTATATCAACTCTTGATGCATGTTTATCTGAAATATTTGTGTCCTCCCCGGACACAAATATTTCAGATAAACATGCATCAAGAGTTGATATAACGTTGATTGTAAAGGCAATATTTTGGAAACTTTTGTGGGTGGAAGGGGTGGGTGGGTGGGTGGGTGGGTGGGTGGGTGTTGGGGCTGGGGGTCGGTGAGGTGGGGTTAGGGAGAGATGTTATGCCGTCTTCTGATAGCTTCTGTTTAATTAACTGAAGAAACAATTCAATTTCAATTTCTTTATTTACACCCAAGCCACAACGTGGCACAAGGGGACACAGAAGTACAATATTTTACTTGTCTAAATGGCGGTTTGGCCTACATAAGATTATTATTATTATTATTATTATTATTATTATTATTATTATTATTATTATCAGGAATTTGGGAATTTGTGCTGAGTCTGTGTACATTTACATGCAAAGAGGAGACCACTCGAAAGACCTCCACCGGAATGGCCGTTTCGGTTTCCAATACCTGTCATTCCAGTTACACGCTTCCAGAAAATAGCCCCCTCCATGCACGCAAATCGTCGCCCCGTAAGCCCATTGCAGATACCGCTTTTACTCACGAATTTTGCCAACAAATCAGCCGGTGCCACCGATTCATAAATATAACTTTTGATTCGGCGCTCTGATTACGATTTTGTTGAGAAATGAAGTGGGTGGGGTGGGGGCGGGCGGGGCGGAGGGTGAGAGAAACATATTTCAATATATACTGGCAACTCCGTTTAGAGCCAGCAGGTTAATAATACCATTAGCAAATGTGCCTTCTAACTAACGTGTTTTAATTAACTTATTCATAAATGAAATATGAATACCTCAATTTCAGTGCAGTTACAGTTGGCCTGTTGAATATTTTGACACAAAGCTGTTGCTATCACTAAAACTGGGAAACATCTATATAAATTAGTTGGTTTTTAAACAAATGTTTGGAGCTGAATTTAGTTGCCTCACCAAATACTATATTTTGACCGAATTCTTGCTCGTTGTATCTAGTTTTATTACAGTCCTCAATCAAACATACAACCTGTTCTACATGGTAACTAAGGTGTGTTTTTCTTAACCCTTTCAAAGATGAATTCCCCATTTCTCATTTTAAGCCAACCATACAGGAAAACTGCGTAATATCTTGAAATTACTTTGACTGGGAGCTGTTGTTTTCATAGGCAGCAACAGATCTCGATCAAATTAATTTCAATATATTCAACAGAATATTCCTTGCATCATAAAAGTACAATGTTAAAGATGAAAATATTCAACACCTTACCTGTACCCTTACCATGAAACTACGATTATGGAATTTAGAATCAATTTCTTAAAGTCGAGTCAAAGATGCACACAAAGTGGGCGGAGTTTAGCTAGAAATGGGAGGGGCATAGCTCCAAATCGACCGCTGTATTGTGAACCTTTGTAACGGAAAATGCTAGTAGAAGTAATATGCTGAGCAATGTGAACACTAGATTGATCGGTCAATGACGCGTCATCCGGCACAAATCCCCACGTTCACCGCCTTGAACATTTGCCCCACATCCCACAACCCACCTCCGGGAGCGTAGCCAAATCTAAATGTCATTTTGTACTCCGCAATCATATGGGTAACTCACATACCAGATTTGGTTAAATTTCATCCAATAGTGTCAGGAGAGTTGCATTACAATCAAATTCATGACCTTTTGACGCCATCACACACACCGCTGGGGGCGGAGCCAAAGCCAAATGGCCTCTTGCACTCCGCAATCATATGAGTAACTCAGATATCAAATTTGGTTGAGTCCCGTCTGACGATTTCAGAGGAGTTGCATTACAATCAATTTCATGACATTTTTACCCACCCCACCCCCTGTACGCTGGGGCCAAATGTAAATGTGCTCGCCCACTCCACATTCATATGGGTAACTCACATACCAAATTTGGTTGAATTCCGTCTAATGGTTTCGGAGGAGATGCGTTACAATAAATCTCTGTAGGTTAGAATTTGACCTTTTGAGCCCTCTTCCGCCTCCTGCCGGTGGAGTGAAATCTAAATGACCTCTTGCACTCCGCAATCATAAGGGTAACTCAGGTATCAAAGTTGGTTGAGTTCGTTCGACTGGATGGAACTCAACCAAATTTGATACCTGAGTTACCCATATGATTGCGGGGTGCAAGAGGCCATTTAGATGTTAGAGGAGTGGCATTACAATCAATTTCATGACCCTTTGACCCCACTCACACCCACCCCTGGGGGCGCGGCCAAATATACATGTGCTCATGTACTCCACATTGATATTGGTAACCCACAACCAATTTGGTTGAATTCTGTTTCGGAGGAGATGCGTTACAAATAATTTCCGCACGTTAACATTTGACCGTTTGACCACTCCCGCAACCACCTGGGGGCGGAGCCAAATCTCAATGGCCTCTTGCACTCCGCAATCATATGAGTAACTCAGATATCAAATTTGTTTGAGTTCCGTCTAACGATTTCAGAGGAGTTGACTTACAACTGATTTGACCTTTTGACCCGTGCAACTACCCCCCCCCCCCCCTGGGGGCGGAGCCAAATCTAAATATGGTATTGTCAAGCGGAATCATATGGGTAACCCACATACCAAATTTGATTTAATTCCATCCAACGGTTTGGGAGGAGATAGCGTGACGAAAAGACGGACGGAGGCTATTACAATATCACAGACGTTTTTTCTTTGCACAGCAACTGATGTGTATATCCTAACATACAACTTGAAAATACACTACGCATCTGGGAGAACATCGAAAACAGAACTGATGTATTGCTTATGTCGGTTGATACACTCTATTCGCATTGCGCTTATTAGCATTCTCAATCCTCATTACCATTGGAATCCCGGCGCTCGTCGTAAGATATTTTGCTATTTATCATTAGCACACAGAAGTCTGACTCTATAACCAAGCTGCGATGTGGGATATAAATCTGTTTCCTTAGCTTCGTGTATATTCACAGTTTACCTTCATGCTGGAAAACACCATTTCAGTTTTACATGATGTCATCATTGCTTTGATAGAGGGTATTGTATTCGGGTCTCTCTGTGCGTGCGTGCGCGTGTTTCCGTCCGTCCGCCCGCACTTGTATCTAAGAACATACTGATCCAATTTGGCTCATGTTTTAATACAAGGACGGGACTTGTGGATTTCCGAATTTTGGCCATGACGCGGAGGATAGAACTCGGATCCGGATCGAATCAAATTCTGGATCTATGAATATCTCGAAAACTGCTGGTTCGATTTTGCTCAAATTTTTAAACATGAAATGATGCGACCATACACTATGGCTCCACAAGTTTTGGTTTGATCCGAAGAAATTAGGTAAATCCGAAAATAAAATAAAAACTTCTTTCAATGTCACAAAAACGGGAGGGCGTGGGTCTGCAATCTTTGATTGCGCGTGTTCCCTTTGTGTTGAAGCGTACCTACGTCATAGAAAGTGGGGGGGGGGGCGGTATGTGAAGTCTTATGTTGAGATTGAAATGGATACCAGTGTTTAAATAAAAAATAGTACGTAGCGGATTTTCGATTTTCTTTACGAATTCCGATAACATTAGACACTGATCTCTTAGCCTTATCGACAAATGGATAACTCCACTTTTAGCTATGCCCCACCCATCTCTAGCTAAGCTCCGCCCATTCGCTGCCTGTGTTGTGATCGATCCAACCCTGAACTGCCTGAATCTCAATTTATACTATACAGGAAAGCTACTGAATATTATGCAACTAATTTGACTGGGTGCTGTTGTTGCCTATAGCAGCAAAAGCGCCCAGTCAAATTAGTTCCAAAATATTCACCAGAATGTTTATTAAACAATAACGACATACAATTCGTGCAACTGACGGTCTTTTAAAAGTTCCTTCGGAGTTATCTACATCATTCATTATGTAATTGATTGTGAGGTCAGCCTACACGTGACGTAATTGTTTATAACGTCATATACCTGATCGATAGATTGGATTTCTCTATTGGCCAGTGAAGAGTACTAGTTTAGTATATTGAAACGTGAAAATCATCCTTCGCAATACGAGGAATTGGTCTAAAAGCAGAAATTCCTTGGACTGGTGACTAGTTAATTGAGTTTCAGAATATGCAAGTAAATGTTTCTTTACATACCTAATGTAATGTTGGAATATGTGAATAAAGTAGAACTCTTGAAGATCCATTGAATGCATCCTTTATTGGAAACTTCGTTCAATCTTTGACCTTTAGCAGTTAGTTAATAACGCTATTTAAACAGCATTTGTGCATTGACCAACATTTAGTAATTTATAGCAATGTTCAATGCCTCGATCGTTGGAGCTATTGTTGGTGCATGTTTGACAAATCGTCAATGGATGAGTTAACTAAGCCTCCACATTACTCAATAATGGCATCTTTCCAGCTGGCAAACTTGGACAAAATGTTAATTCGAAGTCAATCATGATGTTTTCAACCGAATATTTGTATATCGTACTTAACTTGAACCCGAAAGGTCAAATAAAAATTCATCTACAAATTTCGTCCAATGTTTGACCTTTAGCAGTCAGATAAGAAAGATATTTAAAACACCTTTATAGTAGTATAATAGTTATAGCAATCTTCAATCACCGAACCCTTGGGGATATATTTGATGAATGTTTGGCAAATGGTTAATGGATGAGTTTACTATATTAAACCTCTACATTGGTCAATAATGGCACCCTTGCAGACTCATGTTTGCAAGACTGAACAGAATGTGACGTGTACCTTCGGCGTCAACTAATGATGTTTTCAACACCGAATCTTTTACACCATGTCATATTTTGCCATTAGGCCCTTAAGACACAATGTTCAAATGCAAAACACTCATCTACAATCGAAGATCTATAATGTGGATTAGCTAGAAGCTAATATGAATGGGAGATGTTGCTCCATATGGCAGCAACCGGTGCATGTCAAATTTGGTTAGAATGTGCAACGCATATTTACTTTGAAATAGAGGGACCGATTTCTAGCTACTCCCCGCCCATTTCGAGACATTCCCCGCCCACTTCATGTAAGCTCCGCCCACATTTTGCGCGTGTTGTGATCAATTTATATACGTTGAACCTTGAATTCCCAGAATCCCAAGCTCAAGGTAATTATGCAAGCAATCTGTTGAATATTTTGCAACTAATTTGACTGGGGTGGGGGTGGGTGGTGCTGCGGCAACAACAGCTCCCGGTTAAATTAGTTTCAAAATATTAAACAGAATGTTTATTAAACTGTAAATTCATCACAGACATCATTCGTTAACGGACATTTCCAGCTGCATGACGTAGTTATTTATAATATTCCGTAATACTCATTATGCTTATGACGTCAGCCTACTTTTGAGGTGATTGATTATGACGTCATATACTTGAGTAACAGATCGGATCCCTTTTTCAGATTCTTGGAATTCAGTGTTCAAAGGGTTAACAATGAAAGTCTTCCGAGTACTGGAATAACGAGTATCTGAATGGATCGGATGATATCATTGGATAACTTGAGCGCAAATAGGCTGACATCATAATCAATTACGTCATGTATGACGTGCATTACGCCGTCATAAACGCTTACTAGTCCGCTAAGTTGTGCGAATTGTATGTCTTTACTATTTAATAATCATGCACTTGAACATGTCGTAGAATGGTTAACATGGTCGACTTACATTGATATATTTATGTGTCGCCTCATATATCTTGAATAGGGGTGAGCGAGATATCATCTGAAACTTAATTGCTTGACTGCCACTGCTAATCAAGAGCGATGACGAGCCGAGAAAACTCGGTCAGATGGTGGGGGAGGGGGGGGGGGTGCGGGGGGGGGGTGCTGCTGAATGTCCTAGCTTATATCATGTATCTGGGGAGTCTAGTATTTACTTCTATAAATATAACACGTATTACAATATACTCAAATCACAACGAGAACTCTAGTTTGTTTCTATTCGACTTGTTGCTACCCATCTATATACCTGACTTCCTAAGTGTGGGGTTATATTGGTTTACGATTCTGCTGGACTCTCCCACAGAATATTTTGAAACTAATGTGACTGGCTGCTGTTGCTGCCATAGGCAGCAACAGCACGTAGTCAAATTAGTTTCAAAATAAGTCAACAGCTTACCTATAGTTTTCTGGAAATTGAGATTCAGGGAATGCGGGGATCGATCTATCCCTATACAAGCAAAGCATGGGTGAAGCTTAGCTAGAGATGGGCGGGGCTTAGCTAGAGATGGGCGGGGCATAGCTAAAACGGGATCCCTCCGTTAGTGACGCGGCATAACAACATTACACTAGTAGGTGTGGATGCCGCATCGAGTGACGAGGGCACCATGCAATACTCTATGGCACAGTGTATGCGTCAATTGGCAAACACGCGTAATCGTTCGTGTTTGTTGAATCTTAATAATATGTAAATAATCCAAACCCAATACTCAACATTCCCTGCCGCTATCTTCATGGCAGTTCTATCAAACAAATTACATAACCACGAATGCTATTCTACCAGCGCCCTCGTATGTTGTTGAACCCTACCGGAGGTGTGTGCCAAAATATAAGTTAATCAATCATCGGTATAATTACGACGTTGAGTACGTATCTAGCTTTATGTCAAAACAACCTATAATTGTGGCTTCTCATTGCCAGATATTATTGTCTGACCTTTCAATGATGTGTGTTTAATGAGTGTTGCAGCTGACATATTTATGGCATCAGGGTGGATTTTGTAGCATTCAGAACTCAGATTTCGATTTCAGTTTAGTGTTGGGGTATGGAGAAGGGGACGCCAAAAGGGGCATTGCTTATGGGTTTAGACCCCCACCCACACACCCATCCCAAAAGCCACACACACCCGCCTTGGGCTCTAGTATTTGGTGGTGGTGGGGTGGGGGTGGGGGTGGTGGTGTATGGGAGGGGGAACCAAAAAGGCTGGTCTGCCCCTAGGTGCCAGCCACCCTTACCACGTCACCATCTACACCGATGTTAGCAAAGTTTAATTTAGCAAATAAACACTACTAAATGCAAGCTACGAGATCAAGAATGCATAATTAGCCTGCATTGACTAAAATACAAGCGTGCCATTTTCTGGACAACACTGTTTGCGTATGTCTCGGAATTGAATGTATGTCGGTGAAAGCTGATGCTATGAAATAAAGGTTTATCAGTTGCGAAGGTTTCAGCAACATAATGCTACGCTTGTACGATTATCGCTTTAAGTGATCACGATCGAGTTTTAAAAGTAATCGTGATTACTCGATTAATCATTCTCAGTAGGCTACAAATTGCCCAGACTATGTTCAACAACACCATATCATGATATGACGAAATGTTGTTTAGACGTGTCCATTTCCAGGCGATGTCGCTCCAGTCATTCCAGTTAACCAAAATACAGAAATCTATGGAATTATCAGCTACCAGCACCATAGGTGTTCTTAAAAACAACCGAACTAGGTATACTGACGACCCTCTAGTAGTAAAACTATCAGCAGGGCAGAAACGTTCGGGTGGCGCATCTATCAAAGTGGCCAAAGTGAAGACCACACCAAATTATGCCGTGAGCGCAATGTCATTCTACGCCACATTAGCGAACCCTTAAAAGATCTTGCTATTCAACAAGCAGACTCCATAGCAGATGAAATCACTGCCACGGATGACTGTCACAAAATGTTTCGGCCAGCCCGAGCCCTGATAATTACTGACTACGTACCACCACTCACTGTACATAACTCTGAAGGACACTTTATCGGGACCGACCAGGGGAAAGCCGAGGTGATTCGAGAATGGTTCCAGATACGGTTCACTGACAAAGACGAGCCCTTGCACCCGTTCTCAGGAGACCTTAGGCCATTACTAACACCAATTAAATCAGCAGAAGTTGAGAAGGCACTTAAAGCCCTGAAAATGGGCGTGCATCTGAAACTGATGCCATGAGCAATGAACCATTCAAATATGCAAGTGGCATTATCTCAAAACCGATCACGCAACTAATCAATTCAACTTTTATTCACCACCTTCCCATTGACGCTATAGGCCAAGATACCCTTATCGCATTACTCGAGCTCAAGAAGGCACATGGCTCCCAGCCAATCTGCAGCCCATTGTGCTCTTCAATAACATACGGAAAATCCTATCCAATGTTACTCTATGTTACTCTAATCTGAGACAAGATCGATGACTTCAGTGGATCCTGTCAAATTGGCCTCAAACGCGGATGCAGCTGCACATACATTGTATGGGCTCAACGCAAGCTTGTGTCGGTAGTCATGTCTAAACACTTGGATTTCCACAAAATGGGCATTGACGTGTCACGAGCCTTCGACACAATTACATGCTCAAAGATCCTAGATGTACTACGCCAGCCCAGGTGCAATGAAGAGCTACGATTAGTGAGAGTACGAATCAAATCAGTGAAGTCGGTAGAGTTTGAGACATCAATCACCTCCTCACAGGGAGATGGTCTATCTCATTTGCTTTTCACTTTTGCCGCCGCATTGAAATCCCTACTGGAAAGTTCCACAAGACCCCCCCCCTCCCCCAGTGTCACCCACATACACATATCTACAAAGCATGAAAATAAAGAAAATGACGATCCACTTCGTGGTGGTGAACCATGAAGGAAAAGTAAAATCCTGGGTTCACTGCTTTGCAGTACTGCTGGTATTGCTGCACGCTGCGTCATGGGGAACATAGCTTTCCAGTCCTTCTGGAAGCTATCGATTCGTAGATCAAATATGCCCTTGATAAAATGACAACGTTTATACAATGCAACCTGCGTATCCTTGGTGCTATATATCACTGTAGCAGCTAGGCAGCTCCAAAGACAGCTCAACTCGATGCCTGCCACCGCAAACACCTACGCACCATCACTGGACACCGATGGACATACAGCATAATTTCCAATGCGGCACTATACATGATGTGTAATACATCTGTAATACGCTGTCTGTAAAAGTCGCCCAGGAAAGATAGTCTATGTTTGGCCATATGCTAAAGATGCCAGAAGACGCACCAGCACAGAGTCGTGGAATTCTCCCTACTCGGAGCCGGCAAATACAAAGTCAGGAGAGGACGCCATTGCGTAAAGCTGCTAAGCGTATCACGAGGTGACGTCCAGAAAGCAAGACTCGGTACACTCGAGTCAAGAAAGGACCTGAGGAAGCTAAGGATTTCGGCCAAGGACAAGACACAGTTGGCAAAAGTAAAGAAGGACTGATTGCAGCTGTAGGATGTTTCTATTATTATAGCTGCAGAATACGGCAATCATATATGCAGTAGAAATTATTCACGAGTATTTAATTAAATTTTTAATCATATAAATTCACAATTTAAAAAATAATCGCGATTTTCGATTTAATCACGTAATCGCGGATGCCTACAAAACATCTCATCATGCTGTCAGAATACGCAGATCGGGTAGAACAAGATGATAAGTGAGACGTATTGTTCTAGAAGTAATTTATATGAAGTTCGATTGACACATTATCGTCAACTAAAGTTTATTCAGTCGAAGATACCAGTCTCTGACTATCTGAGCCGAAAATACTACATTTGACATTTGACAATGGATGGAACAATCTGATGAGCTACTCAAGTAGCTTAACTGACGTCACACTCTCAGGAACGTAGGAAAGAGTCCGTCACGAAAGTGTATAATTAGTAAATCTTGGTGAATTTTCTACTTAGTAAATATTCTGTTAAATATTTTGGAACTAATTAGACTGCCGTAGGCAGCAGCAACACTCAGTCAACAACTCAGTCAAATGTGTTCCAAAATATTAAACAACTTACCTGTTATCTTAGCTTGAAATGTGCATTCTAAGAATTCTTGTTTCAGATTATAAAATAGATTGTAACATGCATTCAAAGTGGGAAGAGCTGAGTTGGAAATAGGCGGGGCACAGCACGAAATGGATTCCACTATAGTTAATTACGATAAATGGTGTTCCAAAACTGTTTTTTCAACTCCTTAATGTCTAAATTTGGTCAAGAAAATCTAAATATTTCCTCATTGAATGTCCATTTTCAGGACAAGTATTGGTATATTTTTGAAATTTTACCGGTGGAATGGCTGGCTCTGTTATAAATTTTCAAAAATACATTCCATAAAACCACTGCAGAGACCGGTTTTGGCCGGCTTCGTCATGAAAGGGTTAAAGGACACCATTGTGGCAGCAACACAATGTCTAATATAACTATCTGTTTGTTATCAATGGCTTTGTATACTTCAAACTTCAAATACGGTAAATCCAATGACTACTTGCCACGGTCATTACACTGTCTGGGTACTATCTCAGGGGTTTGGTTTATTGGATTTGTTCAATACGGTTAAGTGTTGTTGCCTTTTTATTTGCCAATTTTCACATTCAATGACTAATGGAACTACACTTAAACAATACCTTTTGTTTTATGGGTAATTACACTGAAAAAGGCATTAAGAAAAGCGGTTAAAGAATCCAGTTTTAGCTATGCCCCGCCCACCTCTAGCTAAGTTCCACCCACACTTCGCCCGTGTTGGGTTCGATCGAACCCTGATCTCCCTGAATCCCAATTTCCAGAAAACTGTACATGTAAGTTGTTGAATATTTTGAAAATAATTTGACTGGGCGCCGTTGCGGCCTATGGGAGCAACAGCGCCAAGTCACATTAGTCTCAAAATATTCAAAGCATGTTTATTAAATAGTAAAGACATCAAATTCATACAACAACGCTGAGTCCGTCATCAATTATGCGTTTGTGATGAACTTATCTACGGCATTCGTGACGTCTTTGATTCTGACATCATCCTAACCTAAAGTAATTAATTATGACGTCATGTGATATGATGGATGGATAAACTGGAAAGGTCGATTACGCGTTCGTGCCGAGCTTAACTACATCTTTTATGACCTCATCCTACACGTCACGTAGTTGATTATGACGTCATATGATTGATGGATAAGAAGAAAAGACCATTTGCTACTAGTATTTGCAAAAATTGGCCTGCTAATGGGCATTCGTCGTGACCACTATAGAGGTTTTCATTGTTCAGTTTGGCAAGTAAAGGGTTAAGTTGACACAAGATAACATATACAGTTGTGCGCACGCACGCACGCGCTCACGCATGCACGCACGCGTGCACCCACGCACTAGACACACGCGCGCTCGCACTACGGATCTTGATATATGCCTAAATTCAATCCATTGCGTATCCACGAAATAAATCAAAACATACCGGAAACATCAAATTAGCCACTGGAACCAACAGCGGGATGCCATATATCTAGCTCTTGAGACAAAGTGAGTGTCTCAAAGATCCACTGTCCCATGGTCCCAAATGAAAAAAGAAAATCTTCCATAGGTGACAGGTTTCAGCTGCAATTAATTATTCCGACATCGATTCGATCTGAGTCCGACTATCTGTATCTTTTCCAACCGTAACTCACGCTGGTTTGATAAATAATTACTTCAAACACGCAATTACTGGTGGATGTTCTAGTAGATGCTGTAAAAGGACAAAATAGTGGCTCTAGGATTTAACTCAGAGATGTCAGAACTAAACCTTTGTGGGGCCAAATGCAAGTGTCGATAATACACAGGATTTACTGTAAGTTATATGGGGACATCGGCGCCGTCTTAATATTTCAACTTGTGCCATCCTAGTGTCTCAATTTCAAGACAACCATACAAGAAGAGTTTTGACTATTTTCCAACTAATTTGACTGTAAGCTGTTGCTACCATACAGCTCCCAGTCAAAATAGTTTCAAAATATTCAACATAAAAATCTTAACATCACAAAAAATTTGTCGCTTTTGATATGCAATGTTTAAAAGGATGGGGGGGGGGGATGTGGGTGGGTAATGTACTTTTCATACCTGAAATTTCATTACCCCGATGTGAAAGCGGGTGTGGGGTAACCAGGTGTATATTTTGAAACAAATTTGACTGAACGCCGTTGTAGCGGCTGGCATCAACGCTGTACACCTGAATATATGATGCGAATCTCTCTAAAGCGTTGCCATGACAACGAATGCGGGCGTCTGCTAACGGAGAATGAGAAACGCGGAAACAATTCTTTATAAATGAATTAATACATACATTTTAATATGAAGTAAACTTTCCCACTAAATAATTTTTGTTAAAAGAGTTGCTGTTTTATGTGATTTTTCGGTATATTCAGTTTCGTATCGTAGAAAATCTTGATATTATATCGTATCGCGATATATCGAAATATCGAAGAAATATCGCATACGCTTAGTTTTAGCAAAGATTTACTATGTAGTTATGCTCTCCAAGAAGATATTATACTTTAATCCTCTCTCTATTTCTCAACCAAACGAGATGCATACCTGTAACTTCAACATAGGCAAATATCATCATCCTATCACATTGTAAATCTGTGGTGTCTGGTTTCATTACCTTCATTATTCAAAGATGTCATGCGTGCTGCGAGGTAATTAAGGTGTGCTCAAAGATCCTCCGCTGAAGCCTTGGTAACTTAGGCAACTATAGATTAGTCATTTATTTCTAGTCGCGTGATCATTTGATCAGTTCACGCGTGTGTGCTTGTGCGCGCTGCGTGCGTGTGTGCGTGCGTGTGCCGAGTGTACTAGCCAGGGTTGGAAAGTTTTGGACACTAGTGGTTTAAACCGCGGTTTAAACCATGGTTTAAACCGTCTGCCCAAAATATGTTTTGGACACCTTAAATTGTCCAAAACTGTCCAAAACCTAAAATATTGGTATAAAAAATATTTTTCTGAAATGTAATTTTCTTAAAACAACTATATAGCATTTAGACACATACAGGTACATGTACATATTGATGGATGGTTATCTACATGTATTTTTGGATACTTTATTGCTATATAATAATAATAATAATAATAATAATAATAATAATAATAATAATAATAATAATAATAATAATAATAATAATAATCTAAAAGGACACATATGATTTCAATAAATTAGGAGTCTTATTTGCTTCTTTCTATAATCCATGGGTTAAATTTTTTCAACTTTTGTTTGTCTTAAATGTTTTAACTCTGTATATTTCGACCAGTTGTGTTAAACCCACAGAAACCCTATTTAATCAATAATGTAAACATATTAGGCTACCTATGTACAGCTAGATGTTTATATTATTGAGAACTGTCTCTGTGTCTAAATCTATTTCTTGCAAAATGTTCATGGCCTATGGAAGAATCTTAAACTCAGTACACACATTAGCTATGTGTACATAAGATCTTATGCAAATTTGGGATTAAGGCATTAAGCTGATAGAATATAAATTAGATTCTTCATGTTTTCATCTCTCCTCAGTTAATGCTAGATAACAATTAGACAATTAGTAAAAAGATATCCTTGTGATACATTAATCTTTGAATTCTTCTGTTGTCCTGAATATTTATGTGTTGATGGTATTTGAAATAGTTAATATGTATTTCAAAGGTAGTAGGCCTAAGGATCCAATTTGGAAGCACTTTTTGGAAGTTAAGATTAATGGCAAACAAATGGCTAAGTGTAGAGAGTGTGAGTACACAGTTGTCAACAAGGTAGCAAGGATGAAAATACACTATGAGAAGCATGAGAAGTCTACTGAAAGTCCTGTTGAACAGGCTGATACAGACAGTGCAGACACACATATCAGCAAAGACATCAAGATTTTGAAGGTAAATAAAATTAATGCTTAACCCCTTGCCCTCTAATGTCAATAATTAAAAATTCTATATTTTATTGTGACTATACCAAGGAAACTGGTTTTCATTTTTCAACAATTTTGTTGGGCGATGACAAATTTGTTGAAAATAAAAAAACAGTTTATCTTTTAATTTTATTTGAAAAATGTTTTTTGTTGACATTGGAGTGCTAGGAGTCCAATATATCTAATACATGCCTTAACCCTTTCACCGATGAATTCCTCAGCTATCATTTTCAAGGACACTATGCGGGAAAACTGCAGAATATTTTGAAACTAATTTGACTGGAAAACAAATTTACTCGTGAAATGACTGCCGCTTTTACTAAGCCAGTCATTTCAGTGAAAAACTTTCAAAAATTTGTGCTAAGTTGTGTTTAAAAGTCATAATGTACAATGTAGGTAAGGTTACTATTCACTGTAATTGTCTTGGCCGCATAGGGGTTATCAATAGGATGTCTCACCTTTAGTTCAGATACCTGAGTTAATTAGTCTATTTGCCATGCTAGTAATAGAGCCAGGTCTGATAACCACAATCACACGCTGAGCCTCTTTACAATTCAATGGTATAGGTGTGATAATTGGCCTGTGAGGGCGCTGGCTTAAGATTAGAAATAACACACAATGATCTGCTTAACCCTATACTTTCTGCAACCCAGGGTTTTCAGAAATACTCTTGCCTGAATACCTTTACTACAGTAATATTATGAAAACAATTTGGCATAGCACACTAACACCCTTCAGATAGAATGATGCAAACAGTCAAACTAATATTCAGCAAGTCCCAAAGTTTTGAAAATAGATAAAAACATGCATTTATTTGACAGAAGGGTGGTCTATCTTTAACTCTATCCATTCCAAATTTTAAATGTATTGAATTATGACATAAAATTAATTACTTTTGAAAATTCAACATAGGAATGACTGATTCTGTTGCAATGCCAGTCATTTCAATGTAAATTTTTAAAAAGATTATCATATCTTGTCCCCAAATGGCTTGGACCAGGTAGGGTGTATATCTACATTTGGCTTATATAGCACATGTAATATCCCTTTTCTTTGTTTCAGCTGGACAAACCATCAGCTGCACCATGCACAAAGCGACTAAGAGAAGAATTGCCATCACAATCAGCACCACCCTCACCAACCTGTCCAGTTCAATTCTCAATTCAACCCCGATCTGAGCCGACATTGTATCACTACCACCCCAGCGATGAAGTCAGCAATAGATATAGAAGTCGCGAGGTTGTTTTATGCTTGTAACCTTCCATTTTCGATGGCTGAACGTCCGCAGTTCATAAAAGTTGTTAGTATGCTACGCCCAGGATATAAACCCCCTTCACGTAAACTGATTGGTGGAAAGCTTCTAGATGCTGTGCCTGATCAGGTGACAGAGGATATGAAGGTGATTCTTGATGGCAAGACAGCAACATTAGTGGAGGATGGGTGGAGTAACATTCACAATGAACCTATCAAAGCATCCTGCTTGCAAGTAGAAGGAAAGAGCTTCTTCCTAAACAGCTTTGACATCGGTTCTATGACTAAAAGTGCTGAAAACTGTAAGGTGAAGTGTCAAGAGACAATACAATATGCTAAGACAAAATACAACTGTACAGTTAAGAGCATTGTCACAGATAGTGCAAAGAACATGGAAAAAATGCGTGATGGTTTGAAGGCTGATGACAATGATCTTATTGTCTATGGCTGTTCTGCACACTGGCTAAACTTACTAGGGCAAGACATAACACCGGATACGCTAATTAAGCATGTAGTTGAGATTCAAAAATATTTCAGGAATCACCACAAGCCACTATCCTGGCTCTCGGAATGTATTGGTAGTGTTAAGCCACAGCTTCCTTGTGACACTAGATGGAAGAGTCAACTCGTGTGTATTGACTCCTTCATTCACAACTGTCCACATTTCATGAAAATTGTACAAGACCATGAAGGAAAAATAGATAATTCTATTGTCAAGAAGATAATGGACTTTAACCTGTTTAGAAATGCAAGAGACTTAGCCGAACAACTTCGGCCAATTTCAATAGCAATTGACACATGTCAGAGTGACACATCAGCACTAGCCGATGCATGCCATGTTTGGCTTGAATTACTAAACAACACTCTGCTAGAACCACACAAGAAAACTCTGTTAGCACGTTTCAGCAAGGCAATCCTGCCATAGCATCTTGTCGCATACACATTACATCCAAAGTTTCAGGGCGAGATGCTGGTAGCAAAACAGTTTGAAGAAGTGAACAATTGGATAATAGCTAAGAACCCTAGCTTTATAGCAACATTTATTGCATACCAGGCTAAAAGCAGCCCATTTCCTGCATCATATTTCTGTGATGATGCAGTTCAAGTGCCTTCAGTGACATGTTGGAAGGCCTTGAAAACACTAGGTGTGCCAGGTGATTTTATTGATATGGCTATTCAGCTGCTTGAAGCACCAGCATCATCAGCATCGATTGAGAGAATTTTTAGCAATTTTAGCTATATCCACACTAAAATCCGTAATAGGCTTGGAGTAGAGAAAGCGTCAAAGCTAGTGTTTTGCTACAGGATGTTGAGAGGGCTGTCTGATTTGGACTACTAATTAAACCTAATTAAGCCTTTTAGTTTTAATTGTATTTGATAAAAATGTAATAATAACTCATATAATAAATGGATTTGTTTAATATAGTGCTTTTGATGCAATCTCTGATTTCTTGTTATTTTTTAATAGGATTATGATGCATAAGAGTATGGTGATATGTCCAACATAGTTTTGGACAGTTTTGGACAATTTTGGACAGTTTTGGACTGGTTTAAACCATTTAAGACAGGTTTTAGACAGGTTTTGGACAATGTCTGCTCAAAGTTAGTTTTGGACTGTCCAAAACCCAACCCTGGTACTAGCGCGTGCATGTAGGTCTATATGCATCGGTCTGCGCGTTTAGGTCAGTGTGTCTTGGTCTGCGTGTCTAGGTCTGTGTGTCTCGGTCTGCGTGCCTATGTCTATGTGTCTAGGTCTGCGTGTCTAGGTCTGCGCGCCTATGTCTGTATGTCTGTCTGTCCCCGGGCTGTATCTACAAAGCTAATGATCCAATTTGGCTCAAATCCTAACACAGCGAAGAAACTTGCCTTGCAAGAGGATTTCTTGGCGTTGGTCGTAATCCGAATTAAAGAACCCGGATCCGAATCAGATCAAATTCGTGATCTGTGGATATCCCCGAAACTGTTGGTCCGATTTTGCTCATATTTTAACAACACAAGAAAGGACGTGACCATACGTTATTATTTTCCAACGTTGGACGTAATACGAACAAATAAAAAAGACATGGAAAATCTGAAAATATCCGGAAATCCAAAAACATTTTACATCGTGACAGAAAAAACGAGAGGGCGAGGGTCTGTAATCTCTGATTGCTCTTGTTGTGGGCATGTTTCGATCCTTGAAAATAAGTCCACTTTACGCGGCATGTTCCATTCTTTTTTGTCTTGACGTAAGCCCCTATGTCCGTTACGAAAGCGTTAATGGTTCGTCGCGAACGTGTCTGAATTGCCTGTATCTGATTAATTTACAGTTTAATAAACATTACGTTGAATACTTTGAAAATGGACCTTTCCAGTTTATCCATCAACCATATGACGTGATTATCAACTACGCGACGTGTAGGATGCCGTTAAAATCAATCACGTCACGAATGACGTAGATAGGTTCGTCACGAACTCTTAATTGATGACGGACTAAGCGTTGTTGTACGAATTGTATGAGTGTACTATTTAATAAACATGATGTTGTATATTTTAAAGCTAATTTGACTGGACGCTGTTGCTACCATAGGCAGCAACAACACCCAGTCATATTAGTTTTAATTTATTTAACAGCATACATGAGATTTTTCTGGAAATTGAGATTCAGAGAGTGAATGGATCTATCACTCGCAACACGGTAGCTTAGCTACGGATGGGTATTGCTAAAACTGGATTCCTCCATTGAAACTAATTTGAGCGTGAACTGTTGCCTCGCCCACCCATGTCAGCTCGTGTGGGTATTCTTAATTACAGGACTGTAGGCGCACCCTACTGCCGAATTATAACAAAATGCGTACGTTTGACTGGCGCATAGTTGACAATAGGTAACTATAGTTCCACAATCGAGCCTAACATATGGTATTTCCAGATTCTGTTTTAAAAAGAATGCTAATTTAACTGGAAATAAAAGGTCGCTGGTATCGTCTGTCGAATAACAATAGCCATGCATCCGATGTTAAATTAGGCCCACACTCCGCTTTGATGTCCATTAACCAGACGTGTATCAATCCGTGTGAGCCGTGTCATAGATATCCTTCTATTCAATAACACAGACTCGAACGTATCTTTTCCAGTACCCGGGCAATTATCCGTGAAATGGCGATTTTCTGTTGGCATTTACACAACACGAGGACCATTAGCCTAATGACGCTGTCATTGTATAGCGAAGATCTGGTTTCAAACATGTGCTGTCTTGCCGTAAGTGGGTATCAATGCCCCATGGAGAAATCCACTTACTGGTATTGGCAAAAACAGTGACATGCCCACGAAGTCTCCAGCTGTGGCCGTGTTTGCGATAGAACGTTTTATTATCAAACCGACAATTCAATGGACGTGATTTATCGGACTTTGTCTCAAAAGATCGTGTAGTTAAGGGAATTCGCGCGCTGGTGCCTGCTCGGATGATGGCCAGAAGAGCAAATGGGTCCCAGGACCCTAAAGACCCCACACCCCAACTCCCCCACAGCCCCCAAAGGGGCCGAGAGGTCTCTGACCTAAAGCCGTCCCCCTAGGGTACATCAGGTCATAAGAACGCACGCACCCACACCCCCACACCCCACCCAGCACCTACCCCATCCCTTCCCCACCCCCGTTAGGCCCAGGTTAGGCCCTCCCCATCCCCCACGCCCAAGCATGAGGAGCAACAGAAAAGCCATGGTCAAGAACAGCACATGCCATCTTCAACATGAGACAAAATCGAGAGACAACTATCAACACGCACGCACGCACGCACGCACGCACGCACGCACGCACGCACGCACGCACGCACGCACGCACTCACGCACGCACGCACGCACGCACGCACGCACGCACGCACGCACGCACGCACGCACGCACGCACGCACGCACGCACGCACGCACGCACGCACGCACGCACGCACGCACGCACGCACGCACGCACGCACGCACGCACGCACGCACGCACGCACGCACGCTAATGCACAAACCGACGTCACAAGAATTCACAGGAATTCAACAGAAACCACAAAGGCCAGGAGTGAGTCTAGACCCTAGCATTGGGAACTAGCAAATAAACGCCTTAAATATTACAACACACACGTTAAGGGAATTCGATCTGTTACTCTAGCATCTGACGTCATAATCAAATACGTCATTTACTAGTTGAAGTTATAATTAAAATCATGCATAGCTCGGTCACGAAAGTGTAGAAGTCTGTCACGAAAGTGTCCAAATTGTATGTATGTCTTTGGAGACTTTCAGGGTAACATTAGACCTATAGGTAAGACGTTGAATATTTTGAAACTAATTTGACTAGGGGCTGTTACTCACAATTGCTGGTATATACCCAGTACCGCCCCAGTAGCGCCCCTCCGCGTCGGTTTGACTGTATGCGGCTGGAAACGAGAAGGAAGAACTATTGAATGATGCAACTGTCTCGGTTAGTCATTTTCCTGCTTCAAGCTAATTTCAACATCGTAATATAGCACCATGCAAAACGTTGGCGTGGACATTTCCGTGACGATGTGTCTTAAATGTGTTCCTCCTTTCGAAAGCATTACTTTGCAGCAAGGTAAAGTTTTAAATGAATATCTTTTAACCATAAGTTGAACTGAAAATCTAAGGCCGGGTTCACAGATCACACCAGGGCGTTATTCCGGATTAACTCGCTAGGGCCGGATTACCCACTATACTACTTCTAAAGGCCTAGGCCCTCGCGCTTTAAGCAAAAAAAATGTAATGCCTTTTTCTATGCGCAGCGAAGAGACAAACTTAGTACCATCTATACTACAGTATTGCACTCGTCTTGATTGATGCCCATTTGCAGTCCAAGAGAAAGAGTATTTTTGAAAATTTACCACAGTAATGACTGGGTCGGTAACTGGGCCAGTCATTTCAGTTGTAAATTTTACAAATATTCTTCTCTTGGTCTGACGAGAGAATGCTATTTTAGTAAATTTCACTAGTAAATTTACAGAAATTGTCTTCTCTTGGCCTGAAAAATTTATAATTAATAGGCCTCAGATTGAATCCAAGAGCTCTAGATTAAAAATATTCCGTGAGACTCCCATACTCCCATGGTGAGAGGGGTCCGTCACCATCTTGAGCTTTACCCCATTAGGGGCTCCAGCCTAGGGCCTCGCGCCAACTTAAGCTGACATTGTCCAGAAATGTCACTGACCGCTAAATGATACTACGCCGTCAGACAGGATTTGTGAATATCTGCGTCAAGACATTTTATTACATTTTTATTTGCTAATCTTATCGTTCAACGTCTAAATGAACGGCTCTCAACCAGATCCGTTTTATGGGTAATAACACTGGAAAAACTAATTGAGAAATATAAATATAGACCTGTCCCTAGTGGACACCTGCGTTTGCGACCACAATACGGCGTTCCTTCACCCGTTCTATGGAATCACTACGGGGGTGGCTGGATCCATTTCTAGCTATGCCACACCCATTTTTAGCTAAGCGCCGCCCACTTTGCGCACGTGGTGGAATGGCTGTATCTACTTTGAACCCTGAATTCTCAGAATCCTAATTTCAAGGTAGTTGTACAATAACGCTGTGGCATCATTGCATCAACAGTTCCCAGTTAAATAATTTCAATATATTCAACAGAATGTTTATTAAAGGTGCATATTCACAGTAAAATTTCTGACAATGAAATTGTTAAAATTGCATACTTTTATAGGCTTAAATTATGTGCCTATATGTAATGAAACGAAATAAATCTTAACATATGATGATTCCATTCCATATAAATTAATATAATTTTTTAAGTCGCGAAATTGAAATAGAGGCACAGGCCTCTATTTCAATTTCGCGACTTAAAAAATTATATTAATTTATATGGAATGGAATCATCATATGTTAAGATTTATTTCGTTTCATTACATATAGGCACATAATTTAAGCCTATAAAAGTATGCAATTTTAACCATTTTATTTTCAATCATTCTGGTGTGAATATGCACCTTTAAATTATAAATCAACAAACGATATGCTATTCGTACGTATTCGTGACGGACCTTTTCGAGTTTCGCGAAGGGGCTTCATAATGTTGGAGCTAATTAGTGACGTAATGAATGATTCCAGTTTATCCATCAATCATTTGACCTCGTAATCAACTACGTGTCTTGTAGGCTGACGTCATACTCAACTACGTGACGTGTAGGCTGCCATCATAATCAATTACGTTATGAATGACATAGATAAGTTCGTGGATTAGTGAAGAAACAACTCTGAAGTGCAAGGTCATGTATGTCTATGGATAAGTAGTATATCGGGTGTGTGAATACGTATGTGCGCATAAAAGACAGTCGATTCGATCTGAGAGCATCTAGGATTTAAAACAGATTCAGAGGATGACCCCACTCAAATCTATGCCTAACTAAAGGTAAGTGCACCCCATATAGCTGGCCCCACGTCCACCCCACCCTCATATTACTATTTAATAAACATTCTGTTGAATATTTTGAAACTAATTTGACTGGCCACTGTTGCTGTCATAGGCAGCAACAGCACTCAGTCATAATAGTTTCAAATTATTCAACAGCATACCTGTATCGTTTTCTGGAAATTGAGATTCAGAAAGTGCGGGGATAACATAGCTAAAACTGGATTCATCCGTTTTTCTTTTCCGTTGCCATGACAACTCAATCTAATTGCACTCCTGGGTCATATTGCATTTCTCAAACGCATGTTAAATATGTTCATGCCGAGCATAAACGCTATAACTCAGCACAAAATGTCGAATAAACCACGCGTAAATATCACTACCTGGCCGATAGAACCACGTTGCTGATATGCTGCATGAGCAATTTTTTAAGCCGACTACACAAACACTGATCGATTTTTTTGTGAATGCATTGCTTGATCGCGTTCTATTTGATAATCGGTATTCAGGCGAAAGCATCATTATCGTAGTAGTAACGAAACTGTTTTACGGAAATTAGCATCTTTTTCATATCAGGCGTTGTCATGAGCAGCTTCTCCAGAGAGGGCGAGGTGGGGATAGTGTGCAGTGAATGAATGAATGGATAGGTGGGTGGGTGGGTGGGTGGGTGGGTGGGTGGATGTATGAAAGGAAGGAAGGAAGGAAGGAAGGAGGGAAGGGTGGAGGGATGGGTGGATGGATGGATGGATGGATGGGTGGGTGGGTTTGGGTGGGTTTGGATGGATGGGATGGGATGGGATGGGATGGGTGGATGGATGGATGGATGGATGGATGGATGGATGGATGGATGGATGGATGGATGGATGGATGGATGGATGGATGGATGGATGGATGGATGGATGGATGGATGGATGGATGGATGGATGGATGGATGGATGGATGGATGGATGGATGTGAGAGGCGTAGACGACGGGCTGGGCTGCAAAGAAATGTCTCCTCGCTTCCTCTTTCGTCCCTAGTTTTCGCGCCTAGAAACGAGGAGGCAGGACTTGATTTTATGAATATGAATGAACAAAAAGTTATGTATATATATATATATATATATATTTGATGGTGGTATTGCGGGTAGGCGGAGCGCTCTCTCCTCGATTCTCTTTCGCTCTAACTTTCGTGTTTAGAATCGAGGAGGAAGGACATCCGAGAAATCCCAAATCCATCGTCACCGCCATCATCGTCATTGCTGTCGTCGTCCTCGCCACCATCATCGTTATTGTTTTCGTTATTCAGCTCCAACAATCAGTGAGCGATGGCGCGGGAGGACAGAGATGCTGATGGTGGTGTTGATGGTGATGGTGGTGGTGGTGGTGGTGATGATGATGATGATGATGATGATGATGATGATGATGATGATAGTAATCATTACTGATATCGACCCCGTCATCATCATCATTATTATTATCGATATAATATTATTGATTGCAACAATAAAATGATAAAATAATACTGATGAAAACGATGATGATGAAAATAAGGATAATAATTAAAAGTAATGATGGTGCTGAATATGATGGAAATTATGATGGTATTAATACTTATGTTAATTATGTGCAATTTTCCAAACTTTATACAATGATTATTGAATACTAGCATCCGTCACAGAATTATGGAAATATGTACACTCAAGAGCCGATGGCTTATAGTGGAAATAAACTTACTTACTTATTATCGAGATCTCATTACGATGGATGGACCCGATCTGTCACTCACGTATCTGACGACATAAATCAAACACGTCAAATACGTCACGTGTTAGCTGACGTCACAACCAAAATAACGTAGCGTCGTCAAGAAAATCGAAGTCGGTCATTAACTCTTTAATGACCAAAATTGGTCACGAAAGTCTAAAGTTTTCGAGATTGGGTGCTGTTACACCCCCACCCCCCCCACCCCCCGCACCCACGCCCCCTCAAATTAGTTTCCAAATATCCAACAACTTAACTGTATAGTTACCTTGAAATTTAGACTGAAAGCGCGTTTCAAAGTTTCAAATCAATTCCAACGTGAGTACAATGTTGGTAGAACTTAGCTAGAAATAGACATACAATTCGTACAGTTTCCGGATGAAGTTTTAGATTTTCAAAACGGACTTACGTCAATTTAATTTTAACCCTTTAACCCTCAAATTTGTGCAAGAAAATTTCCAATTTTTTCATAGAAAATGAAGACCATTTTTGAATATTTACCACTGGAATGACTGGCTCGGTTATCGAGCCAGTCATTCCAGTGGTAAATTTTCAAAAATAGTCTTCTCTTGGTCTGCAAATGCACATTTCTTAAAACCACTGCAGATGCCGTTTTTCGCTGATATGAGTGTTATAGGGTTAACGTTAGCTAATGTGTGACGTATTGGATCATAGCGTCAGATACATAAGCGACAGATCGGATAGCTGTATTGCTTTCCACAAATCTTATGACTAAATATTCCACGGTTACGCGACTGCCATGTTAACCGTCACCATAGGCATAGTTTTGGGCATTTGCTGCTTGTAAATCGTGCACATGATAGTAATAATAGATATTATGGTACGCCTTGAAAAATAAGGGGACCCAAATAAAGAAAATATGATCACATTTACCCATTTTAACCTGTAATCATAATATATCACTTGTACAGCCATGATACACATAAGTTGTTGAATATGTTGATACCAATTTGAGTGCATTCTGTCAAATTAATTAAAAAATACTCAACAGCATTTGGACGCACACGTAGCGAATTTATTATATTTGAGAGTAGCAGCAGCAGTAGTAGCAGTAGTAGTAGTAGTAGTAGTAGTAGTAGTAGTAGTAGTAGTAGTAGTAGTAGTAGTAGTAGTAGGAGTAGTAGTAGTAGTAGTAGTGGTAGTAGTAGCGGCGCCCGCGGCGGCGGCGGCGACGGCGACGGCGGCGGCGGCGGCAGCAGCAGCAGCAGCAGTCATTCCCTCCTTGAGCAGGACGATAAGGAAGGAGCCCCAACAGCTAATTAGCCATGTGCCCCAACCATGCTTAACCTGGCTCTGTACGGAACGTTCTCTATATCAACACTAGCTGATAGAAACTTGTATTCTGTCCATTTTGTTGCATATCTTATTCAAGACTTCTAATAAAGACGGGATATTCCTTCTGAAAGCCAAGCATAGTTCAAGTCAAACCAATAAATCAGGGAATAATGTGTTATAATCACAGTATGCGTGAAACAGTGTGATTCTGTATGATGAATAGAAAGATTCAGATAAAACACATATGTAGCCGTAATATATGGAACACGGAGAGCGATAAATTCTGACAAATAATACCTTAAGCCGGTACTTCTCTGTGAGATATTGCAGGGATGGCGATGTTTCACATTACATAGAGTAAGATTTACGTGAAAAACGGAATGTGTGGTGTTAATTACGTAACCGTCACACTATTCAATAAGGGGCTTTCACAGTAGTGGTAGGAAATGCAGTTTGCAATTTGCATCCACCTCAATACAGGTGGATAATAAATTTCCCTCCGTTCATCTACCCCACTGTTCACTGTAAACAAGGACGCCTGAACCAAACAGACACACACACTCACGCCCACACATACCACCCCACCCCACACATTATTTGGCCAATTATTATAAATATTGTCTGAAAATGGATCTCAGAGAGTCTAATTCTCAAACCTTTCCTGGAGGAAGACTCTAGAAAACTCTACTTTTCCCGAGCACTACCTCCCACAAATATACCACAAATGGTCTCTCCAAGGGGATTGTGGAGGGGGTGGATCAATGGCACAGGGTGGGTGGGGGTGATGGACTCCCCTATATGAATATGACACGGCATCAAGCAGCAGGATGATTTAGTCGTCGTGTCGTTTGTCGTGATAACACAAGCGGTTTCCACAAATAAACGATTTTCTTCAGTTCTGCGGATAATGGACATTTCCAGTTTCTCCATCCATCATATGGCGTCATAATCAACTACGTGACATGTAGGATGGCGTCATAATCAATGACGTCATGAATGTCGTAGATGAGATCGTCACGAATGCATAATTGATGATGGACTAAGCGTTGTGGTACGAATTGTGTCATTACTATTTAATAAACACGCTGTTGAATATTTTGAAACTAATGCACCTGGGCGCCCAGCACCCAGTCAAACCAGTTTCATAATATTCAACAGCTTACCTGCAAAGTTTTCTGGAAATTGATAGTCCGGTCGATCGATCGATCCCAACACGGGAGAAGTGTGGGTGGAGCTTAACTAGGGATTTAACTGGGGATGGGCGGGACATAGCTAAGACTAGAAAAGTACATTCCCACACATAACTGAAAACCCATATGACTTTTCAGAGCATAAATTAGCATGCGACTTGAGGTCATAGTATTGTGGTATGTACGTTAATTAATGTAAAATACCACTTACCATTCAGAAGCATTCACAATTGCCCTGAATAATAAAAGACAGTGTGTGATTTCAGACAAGCTGCCCTCGAGAAAATGAGACCTCAACAATCCCAGCGCTTACCACATAGAATATATAGCACTCACTATCAGGTGAGTGGACATACAGGGTGATGAAGCCGTTCGGGAATCAGGTTGAAACATAGATATAGTACATATTGGCTAGATCACGCATGACCCTCTCAAAAGTGGACTAGGTACACTCAAGTCAAGAATGGACCTGAGGAAGCTAATGATTTTGGCTGAGGACAAGATACAGTGGGCAAAAGCGAAGGACTGATTGCAGCTGAAGGATGTTTCTACTACTACAGCCGCAGAATACAGTAATCATACATACATCACTCATGACCATCTCAAAAGCGACATTTCAGAGTTCAGTATTTTCTCGCCGATCTCGTTTATATGAGAATATCATATTACTAGCCAAATCTTATTTTTGTTGCAAATTCCATTTCCTAGTCGAATAAAATGCGAAATTAATACATCCAACCAAATTTTATTTACGATACAAATATATAAATTCTGGTCACGGGTGTCTGTTTCTGCTTGCCACTTAGTAGCCATTATGCTACTGTAGAGAGCGCGCCGCAACATGTATGTCCCGTCTCTCTTCTGACTAGTGATCGCCAAGATTTTGTTTACTCAAGCGATAGTGTATGGTGTCATGTAAGTGTCAACGCATTACATTCTTTATTATGTAAATCATCTTGTTGAATAATTTGGGGATAATCTGATGGAAAGTTGTTGTTACATATGGCAGTAACAGTTCCAGTCAAATTGGTTTCAAAATATTCATCAGCTTACTGGTATGATTGTTTTTATATCACATTGTCAAACTATATGTGGCACTACCATGCCTGAGCGTATAGACCGAGGCAGATGCGCTAGTTTTCCCCTCTGATTGGTTGAAAAGTAAGGCATGACAGCCACCATAGGCTTTAGAAATGTACCAACGTTTATCTACTCACGCCTGAATAGCTTTCTTTAGTGGCATGATAACAAGCTTAATATTCTATTATAGTTTACGAATGACGTGTTAGATCAACTCAACAAATATTATAATATGAAGTTAGTTCTCCTTTAATATTGCAAGGGCAAGTAGTCCAAAATAGAATAATAAATTCATTATTGTTGTTATCAATATTATGTAAGCGTGTCGTAGCCCTCGTCGGCAGCGCGGCGCAGATGGTGTAAAAATAATACTAATACTAATAATAATACTAATAGTAATACTACTACTACTACTACTACTACTACTACTACTACTACTACTACTACTACTACTACTACTACTACTACTACTACTACTACTACTACTACTACTACTACTACTACTACTAATAATATTGTATTTCTACCGCCATTGTCAATGTACAAATAATCCTCATATGCCGTTGTCACGGCCTGTGTGTAATAAAGAAAATACGAAATACGAGAAATATTAGAGACCTGATATTATGTATGGTGGCAAGGTTTTATATACCGTGGCGGTTGTACCGGGCAAGTAGCCATGAGAATGAGAAGAGCATTGAGAAACGTCACGATATACTGATTATTGATACGGGTTGATAAGTTGCCAAAATGAAATGAAACATCAGCTGAGCAGCTGTTACTGACAGCTTACATTGACGTGCCAAATCTGAGAATACCTGGTCAGGCGCACTGCCGATTTACTGAACTCCCCTCATCGACGGTACCGACAATCAGCCCCGTAATGAGGTTATGCGCATGAGTGATCTAGGCAATATATACGATATCAATGGGTTGACGGTATCCGTTTGGTTGTCAACCCGTAACAGTCTGTGGCCAATAACCAAAACCAGTGACGATATCGCGTGAGCAGCTGTTTTAGGCGATCAGAGGAATTATTATTATTAAATTTTATTAAGACAAGTTATACATTGGAGACAGTAATTCCGTTTTATAATTTTGGCCCTAACGCTTTAACTCTCAAATTTATTCAAGGACAGTTACAATTTTCTAATATAAAATGCCTATTTGCTGACCAAGAAACTGTTTTTGAAAATTAACCACTGGAATGGCTGGCTCGGTTATCGAGCCAGTCATTTCAGTGATTATTTTTGCAAAAATAGGTTTCTCTTGGCGGGCTTCGGTATTAAAGAGTTGTTAAATGTAACGTCACAGCTTGAAAGCGTCATCAGTACATACACGTTGCGGATGTAGAGATGAGTGAGAAACTTACATTAACTTATAGAGTCAGGTTTGCCCAGTGTCGGGGATATTCTGTCCTCAGACAATTCTTGAATCCAGTTTCTGAGTCAATCATATGACGTCGTAATCAACTACGTGACGTGTATGTTGACGTCATAATCAATTACGTTATGAATGTATAGATTTAGTCTGTCTTAAACGGTTGGTAGTCCGTCAGGTTGTACGAATTGTATTTCATTAGTATTTAATGAACTATAATGTTGGCTATTTTGAAACTAATTTGACTGGACAACAACAGCACCCAGTCAAATTAATTTCAAAATATTCAACAGCTTACCTGTATAATCTTCTGGAAATTAACATTCAGCGAGTGCAGCGATCGATCGATTCCAGCGCAGCCAAAACTTGGGTGGAGGTTAGCTAGAGATGGGCGGGGCATAGCTAAAACCTAATACCTCTATTTCCTATCTTCCGTGCGCGTGCACTGTTTAACACCTCTTACGACAACTTAACCCTATGATGGTCGAGCCACCAAAACATCCTCTGCAGTGGCTTTAATTAACGTACATTTAAAGGCTAAGACTATTGCTTGAAGATTTACCACTGCTAACAGAGCCAGTTATACCAGTGATAAATCATCAGACAATGGATCTTTCCATTTTAAGCTATGATCCGCCCATCTCTAGCTAACTTCCACCCACACCTCGCTCGCGTTGGGATCGATCGATACCTGAACTCTTTGACTATCAATTTCCTGAAAACTATACAGGTAAGCTGTTAAGCATTTTGAAACTAATTTGACTGGGCGTGTTGCTGTATGGCAGCAACATCGTCCAGTCAAATTAGTTTTAAAATATTCAACAGCATGTTTATTAAATAGTAGAGATATGCAATTCTTACAACGTGTCGGACTATAAAGAGTTAAAGACTGGCCATGTAGAATCATTTATGAGGTAATGATTATGACGTCATTTTACAAGCCGCTTAGCTGATTATGACGTCACATAACGTCAGAGGATAGATGGATACTCTGGAAGGTGAATTGTCTTCTCTTAGCTTACAAAATGGACAGCGATTAAGCAATGGTTTTGATTCTCTCGATCTTTAAAAGTGCATATTCACAGCAAAATGCGCAAATGTAAAACAATTTGAAATTGAATACTTTCCGAGGCTTAAAATGTGCACCTCATGATAATGAAACAATATAAATCGTAACATATTGTGATTTCATTTCGAATACATTAAAATAATTTTTTTAGATGTGGAGCTGAAATAGGAACTGATGGTGATGATTACTGTATTCTGCGGCTGTAGTAGTAGAAACAACCTACAGCTGCAATCAGCCCGTCTTCGCTTTTGCTCACTGTGTCGTGTCCTCAGCCGAAATCCTTAGCTTCCTCAGGCCAATTCTTAAATTGAGTGTACCGAGTCCTGCTATCTTGAGGTCACCTCATAGCACGCTTAGCAGATTTATGGATTGACGTCCTCCCTGGTGTTGTATTTGTTGGCTCCCAGTACGGCGAATTCCAAGGCTCACTGTGCTGGTGTCTCTTTTGGCATCCTTAGCACATGGCCAAACATGGACCATCTTTGCTGGGCGACTTTTATAGACAGCAACGATGGATTGCACATCTTGTATAGTGCATCATTGGAAATTATGCTGTCTGACCATCGGTGCCCAGTGAGGGGGCGTAGGTTTTTGCAGCGGCAGGTCTCACATCTAGAGATGCCTATAGAGCTGTCCAGTTGTTTACAGTTATACAGGATCAAGGATACGCAAGTTGTATTGTATATATGTAGTCTTTTTCATCAAGTGCATCTTTGATCTACGATTCCATAGCTTCCAGAAGGACTGGACAGCGATGCTCCTCATGACGCACCGTTCATCAGCGTCGGCAGTGCTGCAAAGCAGTGAGCCCAGGAATCCATGGTTCACGGCCTCGAAGTGAATCGTCAATTTCTTTACTTTAATCCTTTATAGATAGGTATTTGTGGGTGAACTCTACTTTGGATCCATTCATAAAGAGATTCTCAATTTATAGTTTTCCTGCAGCTACTGGGAGAAGTTCGTCAAGGCGTTTCTTTTCCTCGTCTATGAAGTCCACGTCGTCAGCATATTCCATCTCTAGTGGCATACACAGGATGGACACTGGGGGGTTGATCTTATGGAATTTCCTTGCATGGATTTCAATGCAGCAGCAAGGGAGCAGTTGAAAAGCACAGGGGATAGACTCTCTCACTGTTGGGAGCCGATTGATGTCTCAAACTCTACGGATTTCACTGAATTGACTCGTACTCTCAGCTTTGTGTCTGTAAGTAGTAGTTGTCTCACTAGTCGCAGCTCATCTTCATTGTCGTAGTACGTTTAGGATCGTTGCATGTTTAATTGTGTCGTAGGCTCGTGTTCAGGACTTAGCTTATGCTTGGGATCGTATGGAGAGGGTACGCGCAACAGCAATGGAGATGCACTAGTGGCATTTCTTGGCTCCAATGGCCTATTTGCCACAAATACAGTTTTAAAACACCCATGCCGTCACCAAACAACAATGGACAGGACACATTGTTGCTCGCAAAGCCCCAAAAGGCTCTAAAGCTACAACAGAAGTCTTCGACCAAATATACTTCATACCATGCAAAACACAAGCAAATCCACTACTTCGTGATGCTGGTTCCTATGGAGGAGCAAACGTCAATTCTGACCATAAGCCGGTCATTACACGCCTCCAGATGAACCAGCGATACCTTATGTGCAAACGCCATACACATGGCATACAAAGAAAGGGCGTAGAGTCACCTACAACCTACCAAAGCTCACCAGCGACACTGACACTCAAATGTCATATATAAATGCCAAACGAAGCCTTAAACACAATATTGAAATCTATGGAATCATTAACTGTCAGCATCATAGGAGCTCTAAAACAACCGAACTAAATATACTGACGACCCTGTAGTAGTACGGCTGCGCATCTATCAAAGACCGCACCAAACAACGCCGGGAACGCAACAAAAAAAATTCTGCACAACATCAGCGAATGCTTAACAGATCTTGCTATTCAACAAGCAGACTCGCTGGCAGATGGAATCACTGCCACAGATGACTGTTACAAAATGTTTCGGGCAGCCAGAGTCCTGAGAGTTACTGACTATACACCACCACTCACTGTACACAACTCTGAATGACACTTTATCGGGACTGGCCAAGGAAACGACGAGGCAATTCGAGAATGGTTCAAGGAACAGTTCACTGACCACAATGATGATCCTTTGCATCAGTTCTCAGGAGACCCCACGCCATTACTAACGCCAATTAAAACTGCAGAAGTCAAGAAGGCATTTAAAGCCCTGAAAAATGGACGTGTATCATGTTGGACCTGATGGCATGAGCAATGAACAATTCAAATATGCATGTGACATTATCTCAATACTGATCACGCACCTAATCAATTCAGCTTTCATGCACTGCCTTCCCATCTATGCTGTAGGCCAGGGCACCCTCATCGCTCTATCCAAGCCCAGGAAGCCAATCTGGGGACCATTGTGCTCCTCAACAGCATACGGAAAATCCTGTACAACGTTACTATGCCGCATCCGGGACAAGATCGATGACTTCACCGGAACATGTCAAAGTGGCTTGAAACGTGAACGCAGCTGCGCAGGCATTGTATGGGCTCAAAGCTCAGTAGTCATGTCCAAACACTGGGATTTCCACAAAATCAAAATATGGACTTGTGTCTCTAATTCAATTTCACAACTTAAAAGTATTATATTCATTTATACGTCGTCATATGTTAAGATTCATTTCATTTCATTACAAATAGGCACACAAATTAAGGCTTTAAAATATACAATTTAAATTTTTTTATTTTCAAGCATTTTGTGTGAATATGTACCGTTAATGTTCTCGCCAGCTAAAACTTTAGAAATGTCAATTTCTGCATGAAAATAGAAAGCAATTTTGTAAATTTTAGTTTTTCCAGTGGGCTATTTACAAAATATTCTTCTATTGATATGCACATGGACATTCGGTGAGCAGAAACCTAAATTTCCTTACGAATTTTAGTCATTAAGGGTTAGTTAATATTTACGGCATTGTCATGGAATCGAAGCCACAACCGGTGGAAGCATCAAGCATTCCCTCCAAATGCCAATATAGCATAATGCCATGACTACCTGTATAACATAATATTTAAGGATACACCTTGAACGCCTTGATGCATTAAAGATGTGATGACAAAATAGGTAGGGTTTATTTTTAATCAGCTTTCCCATAGCCCATGTTTATCTCAAATAGCACGCGCTGAGAACAATGTCCCTGTCAAGAGAACGAACACTGACCGTACCCTTGTTATTTGTGGTTTGCACTTTGATGTCACGACAATTTGTGCCAATCCATTTTGCCTCATCTAACTGAAACTCTCTGGCCTGGGGCCAAAACCGAATTAAATAAATCCCAATTAATCTCTAGAGGGACGAAAGTCTCGTAGATCGTGTTATTCAATACTCCAATCCTGGCAGATGTCGTTAAATAAATGCGTGGTCGTATGACAATCAGTGTCGATATCTGAACCTCTCGGATCGAGTTGTCAACTTAGAAATGCCACCGGGACGTTGTTTTAGAAGCGTAGCTTATAACAGCTGTACCTATACAAGAGCATCATGGTAGATAGGTCACTGACCTTATCAGACTGAGTCGATATGCTCAGAAATAATTTAACATTTTTCCAAAAACAAAGTAAAACGTTCTGTTGAATACAATGTCGTCCAATCCAATTATATTCAAAATACTCAACAGGACATTTCTTAGTAACTAATATGACTCTGCTTTGTTTATAAAAACATGTTAACTTATTTTTTAGCTGTACTCTACGGTTACACCTTTATTTATTTGATTCATTGAATTTACTTAAAGTTTCATCTGATGTCGTTAAATAAACACTTGATTGTATGACAATCAATGTTAATATTTTAACCTCTTGGGGAAAATCGAGATGTCAACAGCTTAGACGCAGGGGGCGTAGACAGATAGAGGGCCTAGCCCCAACCACCCTCCCCCAATCGAGATCGATAGAAGAAAAGAAGGAAAAGAAAGGGAAAAGAAAAAGTAGAAAGAAGAAAGCATTACATAGACTTTGCAACAAAAGTTACCAGATCAAAATCAAACCACGTGCTAATTGTGTAAAAAAAGACTTTGATTACATAAACAGCACATGGTTTGTTCTTGATCTGGTAAAATTTGACTTTTTCAGAAGAAATGTGCAAAAAATAGAATACATTTCCAGCCCACTAAGGGGTGTATTCACCACTCACAATGCAGGCGCTGCCCTCTGAGAGCATCTAGATTTCAAAATATTATGTGTGAGTGCACCCGCCCCACCCACCTTTGCGTCATGTCCCACTAATACAAAATCCTGGCTACGCCAATAATTAGACGTGCCATCATGACCGTTAAAGAAACATACACATATCACATCTGTATACTTACACAATGACAGCACAGACCCATCACATTCATTGACTTAGGTAAACACTGGGGAAGAGATGGAAAACAATCGTCCAGGAAGCTACTGTTGCTTTAGACGGCAGCATCGTTTAAGAATGACATTGTTCGTACCATATTGCTGGCTCTGTCAATAGCAATGATGGACAATCTATTTTCGATGACCACTCAGATTAGAATAAAAACAATCCGTGCTCGAAAATACAGTTTTGTGATCATGAAGTATCTCGCATATAACAAATTTCAAGGAAGGACATATCCAACCGTCTGACTGCTGAGTTTATGCAGACGACATATGCCAATGGTTATATCTATGCGCGTGCTAAATATTTTGAAAACAATTGGACTGAAAGTTGTTGGTGGCTAAGCCACCAACTACATTCAGTCAAATTGTTTTCAAAATATTCATCAAGTCCAGAGTTTTTGCTCAATGAAATTATTGTCTGGTCGCTTGCATGGTTAGAGTAATTTACCACTGGAATGACTGGCTAGGTTATCGAGCCAGTCATTCCAGTGGTAACATTTTCAAAAATAGTCTTCTCTTGGTCTGCAAATGGACATTTCTCAAGACCACTGCAGAAACCGGTTTTTTAATATATTGATACGAGTGTTTTAGGATTATGATTACTCTGCTGTTTCAGAAAAAGACCAATATCTGTTCAGAGCCCATGAAAGAAACTCTGAATTAGCGTTCGTAGAATTTGATATGCTGGTATGCGAAGTCAAAGCACATCTACGTAAAAATCAGAAAAGCTGATTTCAACTCTTTTGAAATCATCGTCAGAGCTAGATATTGGAACATGTATTCTCTGGTTATTCATATAGCCAACCAATATAACTAAGCTTAGATACCGGAAACACATCAGCAGCAATTTGCTTAATTAAAATACGACATTGCGGTATAACGGCTTTGTCGGCTCCAAATGCCACATTCCTTTGACAAAGGAAATCTCTGACTTGGAGACGGTTTATGTGTGGATTTACTCCATCAATACTCCATGCTATCTGTACTATTCAAGGCACTCCATTATTTCTCACGCCGCCGAAGACCGGTGTGAGTATTTAGGTTGGTGCCGCCTGCCTGCCTGCCTGCCTGCCTGCCTGCCTGCCTGCCTGCCTGCCTGCCTGCCTGCCTGCCTGCCTGCCTGCCTGCCTGCCTGCCTGCCTGCCTGCCTGCCTGCCTGCCTGCCTATCTGTCTGTCTATTTATCCGAGGCATATCTCGGAAATCCAATAAAGTAGAATCACCAAATTTGGCACATACATACATATATTCAAGTGGTTAGGGAAATTTTTAGTTTGGTAACAAAAAGTAAAAAATGGAGGTCACAGGGTCACTTAGTGCATAGTAGAATACATATTTTCGTCAATATCTTTGTAATGCAAGAACGTAGAATAACAAAATCTGTAACATGATTGAAATTTTGTTTCAAAAGTCCAAAAAGCGAGGTCACGGGGTCACTAAGTGCATCCCGAAATACACAGTTTTACCCATATGTCGGGAACGCAAGTAGGTAGAATTACCAAATCTGGAACATCCATTCATATTATAAGGTGACTAGAAGTTCTATGAGTTTCAGGACAAAGCATCACATATCTAGGTCACGGTGTCACGAAGTACATACCGGAATACACATTTTTTACTATAACTCTGGAGTTCAAGAAGGCAGAATCACCAGATTTAGCACACGCTTTCATATTGTGACAGTTTATGGTTGCTTTGTGTTTGAGGTCAACGGATCAATTATCTAGGTCACGGCGGTCACTAAGTGCATTATCATGACTCGGCCGAATGGCGTGAGTCAGCATCTCCTTCGAGTGTATTCTAGTTTCTCATTGTGTCCAATGTATAATCTTCTATATTCGCATTCACTAATGAATAAATCCAGTTTGTCGCCCAAGTATATGATGTCATAATGAACTGCGTCACACCACAATCAACATGTGTAATGAATGACGTCATGAACTTTTAAATGCTTTTCGTGTACGAATTGTAGGCCTATGTCTTTACTACTTAATAACCATTCTGTTAAATATTTTGAAACGAATTTGGCTGCAACATAGGCAGCATATGCAGCACCATGCAGCGCCCAGTCGCATTAGTTTCAAAATATTCCACAGGTTAGCTGTATAGTTACCATGAAATTGGGATTCTGGGAATTCAGGATTCGGAGTATATATCTCAGCACGCCCTAAGCGTGGGCGGAGCATAGCTAGAGATAGGTGCAGAGCTAAAAGCGAATTAACCAATTGGTGCTATTAAATACACTACATTATTTCCCATTGTGTCCAATTCATCGAAATCCGCGTTCTCTATTTCCCATCTACTCATAGCTTAGTATTTCAAGAAGTATGATGGATAATTAAACCGTATCATTCTTAATAAGCCAGAATAAGACAATCAGTGTCATAGAAATATACTGTTGAATATTTTCAAATTAGGTTGATGAAGTTTGATTTCAAAATTATCAATTCACCTTTCCAGAGTATCCATCGATGATTTGACGTCATATGACATCATAATCAGCTAAGCGGCGTGTGGGATGACGTCATAATCATTACCTCATAAATGATTCTATTAGTCCAGTCTTTAACTCTTAATAGTCCGACACGTTTTAAGAAGTGTATGTCTCTTCTATTTGATAAACAGGCTGTTGAATATTTTGAAAGTAATTTAACTGGGCACTGTTGCTGCCATAGACAGCAGCAGCACCCGGTCAAATTAGTTTCAAAATATTCAACAGCTTACCTGTATAGTTTTCTGAAAATTGATAGACAGGGAGTTCGGAGAGCAATCGATCCCAACAGGAGTGAGGTGTGGGTGGAGCTTAGCTAGAGATGGGCTGGGCATAGCTAAAAATTGAAAGGACCATTGACTGCCCATGTGACGCATATGTCCGATCAGCGGCTTCTTACTTCGTGTACCATTATCATATCTTCTGCTGACAGTTGATTACCAACACTAATGATGCTATTTAAGAGTAATATGGAAATTTATTTCGTACTATCGACTAAGGCCCGATTTATAAGTTGAACTTCTCATGTGCCGTGCCACAGAAATCTGCCTGAAAATGGCAGAGTCCACTATATAAATCAATCACTCGTCATTGGCGCGACGCGACAGAAAGTTCGACTTATAAAACGGGCCTTATCCGCTCTTTGCAGGGCCGGATATCAGGACAAATACAAAGCCATATCCCGCCCTCGGAGCGAAAATAATGATGGCGTAATGTTAAATGGCCGCTCTTAACCTCTTAAAATACTAAGAAATGTGTGTTGTAATTCCTTTCGTAATGCTTTCGAGATTTATCTCTGGTTAGTGCAGTATTTAACCAAATAAAGTGAGGATATTTACTATTCTTATTATTAGAAGCCGACCAAATACGCTTACTTAATAGGTTTCTGAACACCCGTTAGTACACGGCGACTAGTAAATATACGATATATGAAATTGATTAATAATTGGCATTTTGCCAAAATTGCGGGACGAGTCGCTGTCGAAGAGTTATTGTATTGCCTATCAGCCTATCAGAATACCGGGAGAAATACTCCCGCTAATATGCGACTAAGCATGGAATAACATCTATGTACTTATTTTAGGCTCCCATCATTAGACAACGATTACCATCCACATGGATTGTCATCGTGAATTGGATAATTTTATTGTACCTATATTAGTAGTAGCTGGCGGATGACTGACGTAATAACTGATTAGATATTGCTGAGTAGATTGAGCAGAGATGGGCAATATGTCTGAAAATAACTATCTTTGCATAAAATTGTTCGGAAATAAAGAATTTCAAAGAAGTTACTATTTAAAATCAAAGTTAACAGCTGAGTTGAGTAAATACTATTATATAGCCATGGTGTTTATCTTTTCAATGGAGGATTCCAGTTTATTCATCAATTATATGAAGTCACAATCAATTACGTGATGTGTAGGATGCCGTCAAAATCAATTATGTCATGAAAGCCATAGCTAAGCCCGTCACGAGCGCGTAATTGATGACGGTCCAAGCTGTGAATTGTGACTTTACTATTTAATAAACATGCTGTTGACTATTTTGACATTAATTTGGCTGGGCAATGTTGCTGCAATATGCAGCAGCGGCGCCTAGTCAAATTAGCTTCAAAATATTCAACGGCTTACCTGTATAGTTGTCCGGAAATTGATAGTCAGTAAGTTCAGGGATAGGTCGATCCCATGTCCCAACACGAGCGTAGTGTGCCAGGATGGAGCGTAGCTAAAGATGGGCTGTGCATAGCTAAAACTGGATTCCTCCATTCTTGTGGGCGTAGTAGATTGAGCATAGGCGGACAATATATCTGGAAATAATTATCTTTTCATAAAATTATTCTGAAATAAAGGGTTTCAAAGAAGTTCCTATTTAAAATCAAAGTTATCAGCTGAGTTGACAAAATACTATTACATAGACACGGTGTTCAAATTCTGAATGGGAGGATCTGATCTGGCACTCAAAAATCTGATGTTATGATTAAAATACGTCACTTGATAGCTGACGCCAAAATGAAATGTACGCAACCCCGTCATCAAACATCGATAAGTACATCAGAAATATGTAGGAAATGCATGCCTTGATGAGTGTACAATTTATCGAACATTCTGTATTTTGAGACTAATTTGTCTGTGAGTTGTTGATGCGATAGGCAGCAAAAGACCCAGTGAAATTAGTTTAAGAATATTCCGGAGCTTACCTGTATAATTATACGCTGGTATTTACGTTTTAGAAATTCAGGTTTCAGCGTTTCACATCGATTACAAGATATGTAAAAGGAATGAGCTACCCAAAATGGGTGATGTTTCGTCAGAAATGGATTTTACTATTTTCTCATGGAGAATGGCCATTTGCAGACCAAGAGAAGACTATTTTTTGAAATCTTACCACTGGAATAACTGGCTGGGTTATCGACTCAGTCATTCCAGTGGTAAATTTTCAAAGATAGTCTTCTCTTGGTCTGCAAATGGACATTTCCCAAGACCACTGCAGAAGCTGTTCTGCTTGATATGAGTGTTAGATGGTTAACAGTATATTCACCTGTGTCTACTCCAGTGTTTTTCATGGGATCTAAATTTTGGAGGTCCCATGGACCCAGGCCGTCAATACCCTGAAATGTGGCGGTCCCAAGGTGACATCCAGGGGTACCAAGCTGAAAATCTATGGGGCCAATGCATTTTTCTCATCCATGCAAAAATTAGAAGGTACTATGGCCTCATAACTATGTATTATGGATGATCCATGCTAGACTTTATGATTATCTTTGTGCAAAAACCTATAAAACTAATACAATATGTAATAATCATACAAGATTTTCAAGGGTCCTATCCGACCCTCTGCCACTACTTTCGGGGGTCCCAAGTTGTATTTTGGTGGTATATTCCCTCAAAGGGGCTCTTATGAGAATCCCTGGTCGACCCGTTGATCTGTTTCTGGTACATTTGTCCTTGATCATGGCTAATTTACTGCAAATTACTTGTCCAGTTCTATAGCGTTCATCAACGCTCTGTGATAGGAGAATTGAAGTCTGCACGGTTACCGTCTCCATCGCCGTTAACATTCGCGCGATATCTTGCTGTTTCTGCGTCCATTCAAACTAGTTTCAAAATATTCAACATAATGTTTATTAAATGGTAAAGACATTACAATTTGACAATCGTGTCGGACTATTAAGCTCTAAAGACGGACTATTTCGAATCATTCATGACGTCGTGATTATGACGTCATCCCACACGTCGCGTAGTTGATTATGACGTCGTATGATGGATTGGTAAACTTGGAAAGGTCCATTGGATGACTGATCTTTTTTGTTTGATGAACATTTTGCCCAAATGTGACGTTTTGTCTCGACTAAATGAATCTGTCTGGCCTTGGGACGAAATCGGATCAAATATAACCCAATTAATCTGCCAAGGGATGAACGTCTCTTAGATTTGGTTATTCTATATGCCAATCATGGCAGATGTTGTTAAATAAATGTATGATCCTATGTCAATCAATGTCGATATCTGACCATCTCCGGGGTAAGCGTGTGCAATTATTTATTTGAGTGATCACGGTCGATTATTTAAGAATAATTCTGATTACTCGATTAATCCGCTTGGGTACAAATTGCCCAGCAATAACAGCAAAAAGCATATCTATTACGAAAGCTGTAATGGTGTTTAGAAAATTCCATTTGCAGACCAAGAGAAGACTATTTTTGAAAATGCATCACTGGATTCTCGAGATAGTTATTCCAGTGATATACTGCGCTGAGCAAAATGTAAATTTTCGTAACCGATCGCATTAAAAAGTAATTAAAAGTTATGATTTGAAATATTTTATGGACTAGAAATTATTCACGATTTATGAATTATATACATGCAATCATATAAATTCACGATTAAAAAAATAATCGTGATTTTCGATTTTATTTTTTGAAGTTTACTTCAGGTGCAACCGAGAAGCCGATAACTTCGAAAAAACACATGGACGTGCGCATGACAGAACTGCACTTACGCGCGGACAGCATGCTTAACACTTACCACTCTGATGTCAAAATTTTAAAATTTCAAATTAAATTAAAAGATAAAAAGAAATTAAAAGATAAACTGGTGTTCATTTTTCAACACATTTGGTGGAAGATGTTGCTGTCGTAGACAGCAACATTATCCACCAAAATTGTTGAAAATGTATAGCCGTTTCTTTGCTATTGACACAGTAAAAGACAGAATATTGACATCAGAGTGGTATGGGATAAGTGTAGATATATCACGCTTGTTTTCGCAAATCTGCAACTCCTTCCGATGGTGGCGAGGGTGGGTGTATAGGTTAAACAATGCTAATATGTCATATTTACATATTTGCGGAATGAAGAATTTGTATCTGATGTAGCCTATCGAGGGATGCGACCGGTTTCTCACTTATCTGACGTTACAATGAACCTTTCCAGAGTAAGGACGTCATATGACGTCATAATCAGCTAAGCGTCGTGTAGGATGGCGCCATAATCATTAAGTCATAAATGATTCTATACGGCCGTCTTTAACTTGTAATAGTCCGACACGTCGTACAAAGTATATGTCTCTACTATTTAATAAACATGCTGTTGAATATTTTGAAATTAATTTGACTCGCCGCTATACTGCCCAGCTTACCTGTGTAGTTTTCTGGAAATTGATAGTCAGTCAGTTCAGAGATCGATCGATCCCAACACGATCGAGGTGTTGGCGGGGCTTAGCTAGAGACGGGTGGGGCACAGCTAAAAATGGGAAGTTCCATTATTGTGACGTACAACTCCTTCTTAAACAATGACAAGTCTGTCACTAGTATACGAAAGGTATGTTTTCTATGGATTTACTATTCAATAGACATTCTGTCGAATATTTTGAATCTAATTTTACTTGGTGCTGTTGTTGCCATAGACAGCAACATGCCCCAGTTAAATTAGTTTCAAAATAATCCGCATCCTTTGAATATAGTTACCTTGAAAATGCAATGCTGGGAAAACAGGATTCAGAGTATGTCAAACGCGTTCAATCCGCGTAAAGAGTTGCTGGATCTTAGCTATAGAAACGGGCGAAGCATAGCTAGAAATTGATCTCCTTTTGAGCCACCTGCCTGACCATGCCCAATGGAAAAACGCCTTTAGGCATTTGCTGTAAGGGTAGGAGACAGCCGTCAAGGAAACCATTGTTTTCTTAGATGACAACATCGTTTAACCCCTCCTGCGTCAACTTGTCGTTTATAATACCATAAGACCATAAAATCGGCCAATACTGACCCTGCTGTTGTCTTGAGAACTCTCTATTTGCAGGTCAAGAGAAGAGTATTTTTGAAAATTGACCACTTGAATGACTGGCTCTGTTACCGAGCCAGTCATTCCAGTGGTCAATTTTCAAAAATAGTCTTCTCTTGGCCTGTAAATGGAAACTGACTAAGCAAAATTTTAGATTTTCTTGTCCATTAACCAATTACACGTCAAGCCAGTCAAAATCTACCTCTTAAAAATCAATGATCCTGTATTCTAGTGGTGAATTAAAAAAATCTCTTGGCCAGCAAATTGTTATTCACTTAGCAAATATCTCGATTTTCTTGAAATCTGTTTGAAGGCTTAATTGATAAAAGTCGCATTCTGAACGCTTTGAGGCGCTCTTGACACAAGACGAGTTAATCAATTTAGTAAGTGGGCGGACACTAATCCTCGTATCACTGAGGAACACTGTAGAACTGCACAAGGAATTTGCAGTAAATTAACCGAGCTCAATGACAAATGTATCAGAAACAGAATAACAAAAAGACTGAGGTGAATAGGCTTAATGTGCTCTGCAATGGCAATGCTATGTGTGAGTATGAGGATGAGCAAGGAAAATATGAAAATCTAGCATTATCATCTCGTTACCATAGGATAATCCCTTTCTGCCTATGACCCACCCATTTAAGCTAAGGTCCGTTTCTTGGAATCGATCTGAAATAATGAAATATACATTCTTAGAACCTAAATATCAAGGTAAGCTGTTGAATCGTCGGATACCAATGTCACTGGGGGTTGTCGCTGCATATCGCAGCAACAACTTCCAGTCAACTTAGTCACAAGATACTTAACAGAATGTTCAATAAATTGCAATTAATACATAACATTCTAACATATTTGCGAGGACTTTTCGATGTTTAGCGGCGTAGATACTTCAGTGACAAATGAGAACCATCCATTGTAATAATGAACGCCATGGCTATGTAATACCCCGATAACGCAGCTTACCGCTCCAATGCTGGGCCGATACCGTGCTGATGCTTTCAGTATCGGCCCAGTATCGGCCCAGCATCGGCCCAGTAAGCTGCGTTATCAAGGGCGTGTTATTGGTCGGCTGATAATTTTCATTTTAAATAGGATCTTGATTGAAATCTATTATTTACAAATAATTTTGCGAAAAGAAAATTATGTTTCAGATATATTGCTTATCAAGTCTGAATCTACAAGTACACACTCAAGGATCAGACATCCTCAATCCGCCAGCCACTCCTAACATCATCCAATTTCGCGATGGCAGTTCGAGTGGATAGTCATCGTTCGCTAATGATGGCAAACTAAATTTAAAATGTGTTTTCCATATTTCTCTTATACACCATCATAAAGGTAATCACCTGTGAACAGAGGCAGAACATGTAAGCCTGATACACGAAGAAAGCTCGAATCTGTTGGTGGACTGATGCATCACAGCTGGTATCAGTCGCGAAATATGAAAACAAACTTCATCGACTTAATTTGAAAATATTCATCCATACATTTCTATGATACAGATGGACTGAATGTCTTCTGGTTTACTAAGTATGCCACGTTATAAACAGCATAAATCTTAACCCTTTAACCCTTAAATTTGTTCAAGAAAATTTCAATTTTCTCAAAGAAAAAGCCCATTTCAAGACCAAGAAAAGACTGCTTTTGAAAATTTAACGCTGGAATTACTGGCTCGGTTATCGAGCCAGTCATTCCAGTGGTATATTTTCAAAAATAATCTTCTCTTGGTCTGCAAATTGACATCTTCCTGGACCACTGCAGAACCCGTTTTTTTGGCCGATGCGAGTGATAAAGAGGTAATATAATGGCGAATAGCGAATACAAGATATTTGTGAATGTAATTGGAAATAATGAACTGCCTTTAATAGTACCGATAGCATGCATAATTTCCACGATATATCCCCATGTATCTGTTTCCAATGCAGAGCTTTCATGTCGAATAGAGATGGCCAAAATCTGTATATGACGGTGTCATGTTTTAATCAAGCAAATTGTTGCCTACGTGTCTCTGGGATCTCGGATTTATCTTTTAGTTTGGCCATTGGAAAACGTCAATATAGATGTTTTAATATATAGCCCTGACGATGATATGAGTATCGCGAAAGACTTGAAATCCTGAGATTATTTACATTTTATGTATTTTTAATTTGATTTCATATATCATCTTACTGGAGACGTCTACCTGTAACATAGCATTTCTTCTGAGCTCCACTCTTTGTCTATTGCTGAAGCATCAACACGATTAAACTAAGTGAAGTATCATGCCTCGCTATGGTGATCTAGCTGTCTATTTATCGAGCATTGCCCCCATGGTTAATGGACTTTATTGATCAAGAGGTCGTGATGAAGAATTTGTTTGCTCACAGGGCAATGACCTTGAACACGTATCTGATTTACTTACTGAGATACGCCAATCGATTACATTTATTGGAGCTTAACTTGAAATTAGATGTGTTTCAATATCAAGGCAGGAATTTTGTTAAATATTTTGAAAGTAAATTGCAACAACAGCTCTTACTCAAATTAATGTCAAATTATTCGACAAAAGGACACAATGATTCTGTAGTTCCTAATCTGCAAGGGTCAAATAATTAAAGGAGGTTCATCAACTATATCAATGTATTTGCATATTCAGAGCTGTTTGCTGTGCCAGGTATTGTCTATGGTAAGACAGAACCGAATAGTGTGGGGAAGCTCTTACTGATATTATTGATGAGCGATCTTTCGATATACATATATCGATATATCAAGATTTTTTTTATCGAAATGTAGAGAAACCGTGGCACTGAATTTGTCTATCGTTTTAAATATTTATTGAGAACCAAAATCAGGAAATGTCGGTTTATCGAAAGATCTCTCACCAATAATATTAGTAAAGCGGATTCAGCACACAACTAGGCTCTGTATTACCATATGGCGTGCATGGCATAGTAAATAACTGAATATGCAAAGCCATTATAGACAATATAGTTGCAAGTTGATGAACCATTTAAAACTTTTTTATGCATAATTCTGGCCAATAAAATCAAAATTTTCCTTACTGAATGAGAATTTGTAAGTCAAGAGAAGACTATTTGTGAAAATTTACCACTGAAATTACTGGCTCTGTTATCGAGCCAGTCATTCCAGTTGTACATTTCCGAAAATAGTCTTCTGTTGACCGTTACGTGGACATTATCCAAGGTCACTGAGGAGGCCGTGTTTGGCTGAGTTAGGCATCGAACTGGTCAACCCTTTGACCATTACAGAGGAGGAACTACAGATTCCTTATGATTTATGAAATACCTTCTTGAATAATTTGAAATTAATTTGTCTTAAAGATATTGCTGCGTTGGCATCAACATCTCTCACTCAATTTATTTTTAAAATGTTCAACAACATCCCTGTCTTGGAGATTAAACACTTGAATATCAACGGGAAGAAGATTAAGCACCACTAAATATAGGATATTTCTGAATTACTGTCTCAGTAAGAAATTAAGATAAGTCTCCAAGGTAGTTGTCATTTTAGTAACCAAATTCGTAATCACTAACGTCCATTAACCATGAACTATGAGAGATAAATAGGCAGGTAGATAGCCATGTAGAGACATGATACTACACGTATACTTTGCATTAGTTTAATAATTGTGTTGCTTCAACAATAGCCAAGGTCTTATCATAGCCCATGAAGGATAAACAGTATTAGAGTTAGAGCACTCTCGTATTGTCATATACGAAATCATATTTCAAATAAATACACATCAGAATACCTGCCGGATTTCAGGTCTTTCATAATTTCCCTATTGCCGCCAGAGCTACATGTTGGAACATGTATATTGAGGTTTTTTCCAATAACTTGTATATATAACTGAGTCGAGGTGTCTGAAATGAAAACACGACTTTGTCATATAAATGTATTCTAGATGCAAATCCCTGTCTCTTTGACAATGAACGCTCTGCCTTGAAAACGGATATATAGGAACTCATGGCATCAAAAAAGCATGCTATCAATACCATTAAAGATACTCCATTATTTGTAATTATGTCCGGTGTATGTTCGATAGTCACATTCACTATTTGCTATTTAATCAAAGCGTAGTACTTCAAGATTTATGCTGACCATTGCTTGTATTACTTAGCCTACTATGCCAAAAGATGACATTGAGCATCATAGAAATATGTGGGTGAGTATTTCCGAATTAAGTCGATAATGTTTGTTTTCAAAAGTTTCAATCTGTGTCACATGTGACACATCGGTCCACCTAGTTGGTTCGGCTCCTTATAGCTTTCATCGTGTACCACGATCATATATCCTGCCTATGTTCACAGGGGATTAGCAACATTAATGGTGGTATTTCAGTGCAATATGGAAACGTACTTATTTTAATTTCCAATTATTTGCCAGTGTTACCATCCACATGGACTGCCATCGTGAATTTGGATGACTTAATGTTCATATGTTAATTGTGGCTGGCGAAGTGTGGATATAGTAAGCGAGTAGTCATTACTGGTACATTATTGTACAATTCTTGAGGGTATGCTTAGCTGGGCAATATATCTGAAAGTAATTTGGTGTTCTCAAATTTATTCATAAATAAATAATTTCAAACAAGTTTTCATTTAGCCCCTCTCATGTCAGTTTAAACCCTTCAATGGTAAGTTAGCCAAATACGTTATCTACAGTGGTCCTGCCAAAAATGGCATCTGCAGTGGTCCTGCCAAAAATGGCATCTGCAGTGGTCATGCCAAACATGACATCTGCAGTGGTCTTGCCTAAACGATATCTGCAGTGGTCTTGCCAAAAGAAATCAACATTTTATTTATTCAGTGTCCATTTGCAGGCCAAGACGACTACTTTTGAAATTTTACCACTGGAATGACTTAGCTGGGCCTGCAAATGGACTCTGACTAAATAAAATGTTGATTTCTTTTGCCAACCAACCCAGAAAATAATGGTCAAATCGGGAAAAGATTCTTGAGAAATATCGATGTGCAGGCCAATAAAAAGCTATCTTAAAAAATAAATTCCAGTGACAAATAAAAACGATCGTATACTTTTCGCCTGCAAATGAAAATTTAAATTTTCTTGAAAAATCCTGACCATTGAAGGGTTAATTAATGGAAATAGCATTTCGATCGCTTTAAAGCGACGTTGACACAAAAGGGGATACAATTAAGGTTATCTGCTTAGTCAAGGAAATGGCATTAGATTGGCGCGCTGTTCATCTTTTGTGAACAGAGTATGATATTAGATTTGCACATTTTCTTCACTTCTTTCTACACCTACAAGGCGTTGCCATTAAATTAAGACTATTTTATTCACCACGGTCATGTTGTTCTTCTCTTTCTGGTACATATGTCCTTGATCATGTGTAATTTACTACAAATTACTTATCTTGTTCAACAGCGATCATCAGCGCTCTCTGACAGGAGATTTGATGTCTACACAGTTGCCATCACAGGTAACATGCAAGCAATGGCTGCTTGAGGATATATTGAGGCAATAGTTGCTCTGAATGCAATGCATGTATTTAGTTCCATGTTCTGGATAAGTGGATTGTGGTTTTGAGATTACACATATCTACATCGATCCTATAGAATGGCCCAGGTCCTGGTGGGAGCAATGCACAGTTTGATCATTTCTGGCATAGGTGCTAAAACAACGTGTTGTTGTCGTATGCAACACGAACCTAAGTAGTATCAGCAATATCAAAATAACGCACCTGTCGGTTAGGCCATATTCTGGTCATCTGAAGATTGGGTGGCAACAACCCTTTGTTGAGGAGGGATTGTTTAAGAAGATGAACACGTTCTGTGAATCGGACAGACATGATGCGCCATCTTGTAATATTTTAGCTTGTCATTCAGTAAAATGTGTGCTTCAATAATACATCGCCATAGGAGGCTTTGCGTCTGACTGTTCAGTGACAGTTGTATGATACGTGGCTAACCAACATCGCCAGACAACACGGTATAACTGCATAGGTAGTCTTTATTTTCAATCATCTTTCATATAGCATATTGTTATCTCAGATAGCAGCGGCTAACAGCATCGCATTATCAATCTTCCTCTCAAGAGTTCAGTCATTGGCAAAGTCTGGGTAGCCATGATTTTTGTTTGATGATCATTCCGCGCCATAACATGACATTGTGTCTCAAATTAATGGAACTGTCTGGCCTCGGGACAAAATCTGATCAAATAAATCCCAAATAATCTCCCAAGGGCTGAATTTCTCTTAGTTTGTGTTATTGTATACGCTAACTCTGGCAGACGTTAAATAAATATGTGATCATATGCCAATCATTGTCGATATCTGAACATCTCGAGGGACAATGGACCTTTCCGGTTTTAGCTAGGCACCGCCCATCTCTAGCTAAGCTCCACCCACACCTCGCTCGTGTTGGGATCGATCGATCTCTGAACACCCCGCATATCAATTTCCAAAAAGTACACAGGTAAGCTGTTGAATCTTTTGAAACTAATTTGAGTGGGTGCTGTTGCTGCCTAAGGGAGCAACAGCACCCAGTCAAATTAGTTTCAAAATATTAAACAGCATGTTTATTAAATAGCAAAGAATTACAAAGACATACAATTCATACAACGTGTCGGAGTATTTAAAATCTGATGACGGTCTATATGGAATCCTTTGTGACGTAATGATTGTGACGTCATCATACACACGCTGAACTGATTATGAGGTCATTCGAGGTCAGATGATGGATGGATACTCTGGGAAGGTGAATAGAGATGGCAACAACTTATAAATGTCACATTGACCATTAAAGTAACAAGCGCATATCACAAATGTACTTACACAAGGGCACCATGGTCACGCGCAGACATATCACGCGTGCGGCGTGCCGAATAAGTCTTCATCTTTAGTCGACTTGTGGTCAAATTTTGTCGGTAGGGCGTGTAAGGAAAATTGAATATATTTCATTGCCGAGTGGTGTTCTGGCATCAAGCGGGCGTGGGTGGGGGCGGGGTGGTGTAGGGCAAGCAAATATCTCGTAATTTCCATGTACGTGTCTAAGGTCAAATTAATTTACATATTTGTGGAGCGAAGAATCTTTGTCTGATGCAGATCCAATATAATACCTCACTATAGCTGATCGAGCTACCTGTCTGCCCATGTCTAATGGAGATGCACCTTCAGGTGTCCACTGTTGAGAGAGGAAAGACATTCGCCCAGGAAGCCATAGTGGTCTTAGATGACGGCATCGCTTAGGAATGACATTATCAGTATTAGAGGAGTTGAACCCCATAGTTCTACCTGTGATGATAACAATGGTGGTAAGGTATTGTAACATGGCTACACGCATGGAAATAGACACACACCAAATAGTGATTTGAGATCATGAGGCCTTCTGATTGGGATTTTATGTGTGAAACACATACATAATCACGTCAAAGAGGAACATGTTCAACGCGAATGAGTATCTAAAACAACAACAACATAGAAAACCGTCATTTCTGGATAATTCGATAATAGTCAGGAAATATCGATATATCTAAAGATCACTCACAAATAATATCAGTAGAACAGATTCAGTACATCAGTTGATGAACCTTCATTAACCCTTTGACACATACAGACCAGGAACTACAGACTCCTTAGGATTTTTGAATAATTGACATTAATTTGAATGGGGGCTGCTGCTGCATATGAGTCAGTCTATATACTTTCAAATTATTCAAATTTTTCGATGTTAATTTCAAGTTAAGCACCAATAAATGTAATCGATTGGTGTAATATTCTCGAAGTAAATAATTCAGATAATTGTTCAAGGGCATTGTCCTTTGAGCAAATGAATTATTCATCACGACCTCTCAATCATTAACGTCCATTGACCATGGGCCATGTCGGATAAATAGACAGCTAGATCACCATAAAGAGACATGATACCTCACTTAGTTTAATCGCTTTGATGCGTCAGCAATCAGCCAAGATCTTATCGGAGCTCGTGACCAAAGGCGTATTAGAGTCAGAAGTCTCTAGTATGTTGATATACAAAGTTAATTTACAAACAGGGCCGAACGTCAAACAAGTATAGCTTGCACAGGGTTTCATAATCTCCAGGGCCCCAAAAATGACACAAAAATATTTTGTCTTATTTTTTGTGGTTCAAGCTACATATGGTGGATAGTACTGCAAACTTGATCGACCAAGCATAAAATAATTCAGTCAAGCTTGCACTCTGATTCAACTTCTCTTAAAGGATAACTAACCTCACCTCAGGATATCTATACAGGTGATCTACTAAGCCACTTATAAACTATGGATGGAACTTTAAGCTTTTTATCTTCCCGTCAAAGAAAGATATTCAGGCTTTAGTAGCTAAATGTTGGTAAATTTCTACAGTTTATGATGGCTGTCATGATTTACTTTTCAACCAATCAAAAGGACATTAGCGCGTCTGCCTCGGTATACGCGGACAGTCATATAGATGATCTGGTATAAAAGCAACCATACAGGTAAGCTGTTGAATACTTTGAAACAAATTTGACTGGAAGTTAAGCAGCAACAACTTCCAGTCAAATTGGTTTCAAAAAATTCAACAAGATGATTATTACATAATAAAGAATATGATACATTGGCACTTACATGACATCGCACACTATCGCTAGAGGAGACAAAATGGTGGAGATCACTGTTCAACATTTACTCGAACTTGCAAAGCAGATAGTTTTAATACAGATAAGGGAATGTGACAGAATATGAATGGTATGGAATCTATAAACCATACCCTATCCGTCTATTACAATATTTGAGATGAGATTAGCATTACTTTAAGTTAATATATGGCATTGGTCTTAAGAAAATGTTAGCAAGGAAAATAAGGCTGTTGTTTATCACTTTGAATCCAGGTATTAGTGTGGCATCAACATCACCGAGCATTTATTTTCCAAAAGATAAATATAAAATAGTCGGACTTTAGTCATGACAACCTGGGACTGGGTCGTTACGAGAGAGTCTGGTAAGCATTTTAGAAACTTTGCACAGGTCTCCCTGAGTCCTGAGTTCGGCCCTGGCATCATTAGCCAGCGATTACTATCTACATAGACTGCCGTCATGGAATTGAATGGTTTTAACGTTCCTATATTAGTAGTAGATTGTGGATGTCGTCACTGATTTGTCATTACTGATTCAGTATTGTATTATTCTCGAAGGTACGTTAGTAAGTTGGGCCTAGATTGGCAATATATTTGAAAGTAACTTTCTTTTCACGAAATTATTCAGAAATAACTGCTTTCAAGCAAGTGCCTGTTTAAAATCAAAGTTATCAGCTGATTTCAGTGATTACTATTATATAAAAATGGGATTTACCTTCCCGCTGTAGACATGCGATCGGTCCTTCCTTTATCTGACGTCATATTTAAATATGGCACATGTTAGATGATGTCACAATCTAAATGACGCAGTTCCGTCACCAAAGCTCGAAAAGGCCAACACGAAAATGTACGAATTGTATATCGTCATGAGGTTACGATTTATCGAACATTCTGTTGAATAATTTAGAACTAATTTGACTGGGAGCTGTTGCGCCCATAGACAGCACCAATCTCAGGTCAAATTAGTTTCTGAATATTCCACAGCTTACTTGTATAGAGCTACCTGGATACTTGCGTTCTAGGACTAATGTTGGGCAGAGCTTGGCTAAAATGTGTAGGGCATAGCTAGAAATAGATTCTGCTATTGTAACAACATGATAAAGATTTTCACATTTTTTTACTCTTCGTACCCATGCATGGTATTACATTAAAGGAGAATTAACTTCATATCACAACAGTCATTTACGTGATCTAACACGCTACTCGTAAACTATACATAGAATATTAAGCTTGGTATCATGCCGCTAAAGAAAGGTATTCAGGCTTGAGTAGCTAAATGTTGATACATTTCTACAGCCTATGATGGCTGTCATGATTTACTTTTCAACCAATCAGAAAAAACTAACGTATCTGCCTCGGTCTATACGCCCAGTCATGGCGGTGCCACAAATAGTTTGACAATGTGATATAAAAGCAACCATGCAGGTAAGCTGATGCATATCTTGAAACTAATTTGACTGGAAGTTTTTGCTGCCTTAGGCAACAACAAGTTCCAGTCAAATTAGTTTAAAAAAAATACAACAAGATGATTTTTACATAATAAAGAATGTAATGCATTAGCACTTACATGACATTACGGACTATCGCTTGAGCAGACAAACTGTAGGCGTTCAGCATTTATGCGATATTACAAAGCAGATAATTGTGATACAGGTAAGGGAATGTGACATGATATGAATGATATGGAATCTATCAACCATAACCTATCAGATACAAGATTTTGGATGAGATTAGCATCGCTTTAAGATTATATTCACTGCGGTTAACCTGCCTCTGGTTCATTTGTCCTTGAGCAATGTTAATTTACTGCAAAATATGTGTCCAGTTCTACAGCGTCCAGTGACGGGAGGATTGATGTCTGCCCAGTTATCATCCCAATTAATACGCAATTAATATCTACTTGGTGGCTAGATTGAGAAAATAGTTGATCTGAATTCCATGCGTGTATTTAGATCCATGTTCCGGATAAGCAGATTGTGATTTTAAGACGGCATTGATTCATTATCATGATCACGATAGAATGGCCATTGAACTGGTGGTGGTCAAGAACAGCTTGGTCATTCCTGACATAGGTGTTACAGCAAGGTGTTGCTGTCTTATGCAACACGAATCTAATGTATGATTCTAGCTTGGTATTCAGTATATGTATGCATATACATCACAATATGAGGCTTTCGGTCTGACTGGTCACTGACAGTTGTATGACATGTGGCTAACCGATATTATCAGACTACATGGTATAACTGCATAAGCGTTATTTACATTCAAGCAGCTTTCCCAAAACATGTTGTTATCTCAAATGTAGTAACACATTAGCAATATACCTTTCGAGATCTTATGCATTGACTTATCCATTGGCTCATCCTGGGTAGTCAGTTCGTTTATTTGATGATCATTTTACCAAAACGTGAAATTTTTCCTCATCTAAATGGAACTGTCTCGCTTTGGACCACAATTGGATCAAATAAATCCCATTAAATTCCCCATGGGCACAACATCTTTTAGATTGTGTTACTGTATACGCCAATACCGGCAGATGTCGTTAAATAAATGCGTGATCATATGCCAATCAATGTCGACATCTGAACATCTCGTGGGACAATTGGGATGTCAACAACTTAGAAATGTCACTTGAACCTTTAAAGCAAGAAGCGCATGTGACAAATGTACTTGCACAAGAACAGCATTGTTAAGTGCAGACATATCACACTTGTTTTAGTAAATCTGCATGTCCTGCCGACTGTGGCACAGGCGATGTATTATCGACATTAAAAGCGGGGTTATGGTTAAATAATACCTGTGGGGCGTGTGATCGGAAAATAGAAAGCTGTTTTATTTTACCGATGAACCACATTCTGGAATCAAGTTGGCCAATCAAATAACTTAAATCATATGTATACACGTACCTATCTTAGCATTCTAAGGTTGAATTAATTTATATATTTGTGGACCGGAGAATCTGTGCTTGGTCCAGATCTAATAAAGTACCTTGCTTACCTGTAACAATGGTGGTAAAGCATTTGACGATAGATGCACAAATCGAAATAGATACAAGCCATGCCACCAAATGCTGAGTTGTAATCATTACCTCTTCTGATTCGCATTTTATGGTTGTGACTCATATATAAACACGCCAAAGAGAGACATGTTCAACGAGAATAAATAATTAAACCAACTACCAAATAGAGAAACACGATTTCTCGACATTTCGATAAAATCGAGATATAGTCAAATATCGAAAGATCGTTAGCCAATAATATCAGATTCATCACACCATTATGTGCTATGCTACAATATATCACACCTGAATATGAAACTACATTAATATACTGGACCTTTCCAGTTTTAGCTATGCCCCGCCCATCCCTAGTTAAGCTCCACCCACACGTCGCCCGTCTTGGGATCGATCGATCCCTTAACTTCCTGACTATCAATTTCCAGAAAACTATACAGGTACGCTTTTGGCAGCAACAGCACCCAGAAAAATTATGTTCAAAATATTCAACGGAATGTTTATTAAATAGTAAAGTTATACAATTCATACAACCTGACGGACTATTAAGCGGTTAAGACGGGCTAAGTCGAGTCATTCATGACCTAATGATAATGATGTCAGCCTACACGTCACAAAGTTGATTATGACGTCATATGATTGACTGAGGAAATTGATTCATAAATTATAAGTTGACAAACTGCCATTTGACTCTCACAAACCATGAACTACAGATTTGAAATTAATTTGACTGAGAGCTGTTGCTGTATATTGCTGCAAGAGCTCACAGTAAATATAGTTTCAATATTGTCAACAACTTCCCTGCTTTGAAACATAGGCACATTTAATTTGAAGTTAAGTACCAATAATTGTATTTGATTGGCATGTAACTGTCTCGGTAAGTTATTTAGATAAGTGTTCAAGGTCATTGTCCTTTGAGCGAACGAATTAGTCATCACGACCTCTCAATCACTAAGGCCCATTAATCATGGGACATGCCGGATAAATAGACAGCAGGATAGCCATAAAGCGACACAATGTACCTTTCCAGTTTATCCATCAATCATATGACTTCATAATTAACTAGGTGACGTGTCAAATGACGTCATAATCAGTTACGTCGTGAATGACGTAATTAAGTACGTTGGTGACGGGCTAAAGCGTTGTTGTACGAATTGTTTGTCTTTACTATTTTATAACCATGCTGTTGAATATTTTGAAACTAATTTGACTGGGTGCTGTTGCTGCCGTTGGCAGCAACAGCACACAGTCAAATTAGTTTCACAATGTTCAACAGCTTACAAGTTTAGTTTTTTGAAAATTGATGGTCAGGGAGCTCAGGAATCGATCGATCTCAACACGGGCGAAGATTGGGCGGAGCGTAGCTAGAAATGGGCGGGGCATAGCTAAAACTGGATTCGTCCATAATTGACTTAGTTTAATCGGTTTAACAATAGACCAAAATCGGAGCTTGTAAAGACAGCCCTTACTGGAGTGTTGTTAGAGCTCTCTTATATGCTGGTATATGATGTCAAGTCATAAACACATAAGATCTGAATTATTGCAGGATATCAATCCTTTCACGATACTCGTCATCAGGACTATATATTGGAACATCTATGTTGTCTTTTGACAATGGGAAATCTATATGACAAAGTCCAGACCGCACAAACAAGCAAGCAACAATTTGCTTAATTAACCCTTTAACACTCATATCAGCCAAAGGTTGCCCTCTGCAGTGGTCTTGGGGAATGGCAATTTGAAAACCAGGAGAACACAATTTTTGAAAATTTACAACAGTCATTCCAGTGGGAACATTTTAATAATAGTCTTCGCTTGCTCCGCAAATTAACGTTTTCTTTGAGAAATGGAAATTGTCTTGAAAGAATTTGAGACTTAAAGGATTAAAACATGGCACTGTCATATAAACTGTCATATTAAAGGGTTAAGTTGACACAAGAGGGGTTAAAGGCACTTCATTATCTCCCCTTGTATTCACATATTTGCATCAACTTTTAACAAGTTAATCACAGCTTAGTTCATCACGATTTACACTGATTATAACATGCCATACCTAGTAAGCCAGAAGAAGACATTCAGTGTCAGAGAAATATACAGTTGAATGTTTTCAAATTGTGGCATACAGTTTGTTTTCAAAATTCTCACCCGGTAGTCCACGTGACACATCGTTCCACCAGCGTCGTCGAGCTGTTTACGTGTACCACTCTGCCTCAACACTAACGATGGTATTTAAGAGTAATATGGAAAATGTTAATTTTAATTTCCAATTATTGGTATTTAAGAGTAATATGGAAAATGTTTATTTTAATTTCCAATTATTTGCCAGTGATTACCCTCCACACTGACTACCATCGTGAAATGTGATGATTTTAATGTTACTATGCGAGTAGTGGCTGACGGACCGTTGACGTAGTAACTGATTAGTCATTACTGGTACAATACTGTGCGATTCTTGAGGGAACGTTAGTAGATGTGACCTAAATGGGCAATATATCTGAAAGTAATTTGGGATTCAGAAAACTATTCGTAAATAAATGATTTCAAAGAAGTTCCTATTTAAAATCGAATTTATCAGTTGAGTTCAGGAAATACTATTTTATAGGCGCGCAGTTCATCTTTTGTGAAGAGAGCATAGTATTAGATTTTCGCGTTTTCTTTTGCTCTTCTTCCTGCCCTTACAAGGCGTTGCCATTAAATTACGACCATATTATTCATGTCGGGTTACTTGGTAATCTGTTTCTGGTACTTTTGTCCTTGAGTATGGACAATTTACTGCAAATTACTTGTCCTGTTCTACAGCGTTCGTCAGGTCTGTGTGACAGGAGAATTGATGTATGTCTCTGAGTTCATGCATATATTTATTCCCTGTGTTCAGGATACTGGAGAGATCGCATCTGCCACTCAAGTATATGACGGCATATTGAATTAGGTTACGTATAGGCTGACGTCACAACCCAAATTCGTATTGAATAGCGCATCTCTGTCCGCCATGGACATTTGGACGAATTGTTTGTGTTTGCTTCTTAATAAACATTCTTTTGAATATTCTGGAAATCAGTGAAATTAGTTTCAAAACATTCAAGAAGTTATCTATAAGTTACATGTAACAATCTACAATTAAGTACCTTGAAATCTGGATTCTAGGAATTCCGGATTCAAAGTATATAAATCGATCCCGACACGCGCAAAGGATGGGAGGTGCTTAGCTAGAAATGGACGGGGCATAGTTAAACATCCATACCTCTATTGGTTTGTGGTTTTGAGATTATTTGTAGTCATTATCGGGATCGTTAGAGAAGGTTGTATGATCGTGTCGTAGCCTGGAACACTTTGTTAATTTCGACGAAGACCTACAGCTATGTGTTCTTGGTCGTATGCAACGTGAACGTATAGTAGCAACAGCATTGTCGAGATGACTCAACCATCTTTTAGGATTATGTCCAATGAATCTATTGGACAGACATGACAGGACCACTTTTCAACTACGGAATGGCTCAATCTCGATAATTGTTGAGTGTGTATATAGCGGAGTACTTTCTAGTAGTAGTAGTGGTAGTAGTAGTAGTAGTAGTAGTAGTAGTAGTAGTAGTAGTAGTAGTAGTAGTAGTAGTAGTAGTAGTAGTAGTAGTAGTGGTATATAGTAGAAGTTTTATCATATTGTCGTTGTTCTACCTATCTTCTATTGTATGTGAGGACAAAAGGCATTACTGATCTCTTATCTGGTGCCCGCGGATTCAGGTTTAACCGAGAAAGGCATTTAGTTTTTAAGGATTTAATCCAAAAAGCTTCTCGAAACAGTCAGCGATTTTCTGTTTCTTCCTCAGTGTCTTGTAGAGGTGTTTAAATACAATCTACAATCGAAAGTTGTCTTTGGTTTGGTAGCTAGTGAACTTGTCTTGATTTGGAATACACCTTTATAATGTACATGCTGGTTTTCCGCATTCTCTAGATTCACCATTTCCCAATGCCTGTGGATTATACCTAAGTTTTATGTTGGCGTTATCCACTTTATTATATTGATCCAAGTTTCTCTTACGCTATGTGTCGGACTTAATTTTTCGTACATAGCGACCGCTGTAGCCTCTATGATTCGGAGCTTGATATAGTACCGAACAGGCCGAATCGAGTGCTTTCTTGTCACTACACTCTCTCTGAAATCTGATAATTAGCGATTTTATCAATCCGTCAAAAGTGGGAGGTGGGTGGAACGACTTTGTGTGAAGCAACTGGTGTGAGTATGTTGGCCTAAAGCATACTTTATGGTCCAAATAACTAGATTCATCAACTTTGAATCTTTGTAAACGGTGACAGCCAGCAAGTCCTCTGAGTTATCGCTGATGGTTGCTTTCAATTTAATGTCATGATCATGGTTGCTTTGAGTCTGCAGGAATTCAGTAGATTCACCTCCTGCATGTGGCAAGATAAAAAAAGATATCGTCAAGGTACCTATTGAAATTGAGAGGACTTTTGCTGTATTTTTGTATGGCACCTTCTCCACACTCAGCCATGTACACATTGGCAAAGGTATGACGTAAACGTTTGCACATAGCGCAACCGCTAATCTCCTGTTAAACCTCTCCATTAAATTTAAACACATTATCCTGCAAACTAATTTTGAGCAGTTCTCTTATTTCCTTGTCTAGGTTAAGTGCGTCACGATATTTGTTTAAGGCCCTATTGACCGAATTTAAACCCTTTTGAATATTAATAGTTTTATACATTGAGTCAATAATATCTAGGGGTATTGGAAAATTGGACTCTGTATATTGCGGTTTTGCCTATAGACAACTAATATAACTACGCTGAGATCCCAGAAACATGTCAGCAATAATTTGCTAATTAGCCCTTCTTGTGTCACCTTAGCCTTTATTGGTCAAGCCGACAAGAAATGCCCACTACAATGGTCTTAAGAATGTCTTAAGAATGTCCAGTTGCAGGACAAGAGAATGGTATTTTTGAAAATTTACCACTAGAATGACTGGCTCGGTAACCGAGCCAGTGATTCCAGTGGTAAATTTTCAAAAATACTATTCTCTCGTCCTGCAAACGGAGCCTGGCTAATCAAAAACTCGAATTTTCTTAGCAATTTCCTTTTTCGTGGTCAACCTGGTCAAATACGTTCTCTGTGGTTGTTTTGAGGGCAGAAAGCGATTTTTGTAATTTTCAGTGGTAAATTTACAAGGATAGTCTTCCCTTGGCCTGCAAACATTATACTTTTATTGAGAAATCTTGGCAATTAAACGGTGGATTGATATGAGTTGCATTCTGGGCGCTTTTAGGTGCTGTTGACATAAGAGCGGTTAAAATACGACACTGTCATATATCGGTATTCTAGGAACAACGACTATCTCTTTGCCAATGAAATCACTGCCTTAGAAACGGATGTATGGAGATGTATGGCGTCACTAGTGCATGCTATCAGTAATATTAACACTTCCATGCCAAAGCCCCGCAAAACCGGCCTATGCAGTGGCATTATGGAAAGTCCATTTGCAGGCCTAGAGGATACGGATTTTGAGAATTTACCACTGAAAAGACTGGCTCAATAACGGAGCCAGTCATTCCATTGGGAAATGTTAAAAAAATAGTATTTTCCTGGCCCGGTAAGTGGACTTTCGATAAGCAAATTTTTTGATTTTCTTGACCTAATTAAGCCATTAAAGCGTTAAAACCAGTTCCATTATTTTCCATTGTGTCGGGTGTATAATAATGTTCGATATTCGCATTCACGAATTGTCATATTTTGCCACAGCTTAGTACTTCAAGATTTATGCTGATTATATCGTTTCACAATTCAATTTTCCAGAGTATCCATCTATCAACCTGACGTCATATGACGTCATAATCAGCTAAGCGGTGTTTAGGACGACGTCATAATCATTACGTCATAAATGATTCTATATGGCCCGTCTTTAACTCTTAATAGTCTGACACGTTGTACGAATTGTATGTGTCTACTATTTAATAAACATGCTGTCGAATATTTTGAAACTAATTTGACTGGGCGCTGTTGCTGCCACAGGCAGCAACAGCGCCCAGTCAAATTAATTTCAAAATATTCAACAGCTTACCTGTATAGTTTTCTGGAAATTGATAGTCAGGGAGTTCAGAGATCGATCGATCCCAACACGACCGAGGTGTGGGTGGAGCTTAGCTAGAGATGGGCGGGGCATAGGTAACCTGGAAAGGTTCATTAATAAGGCAGCAGGAGAGATTCATTGTCATAAAAATATACTGTTGAAAATTTTAAAATTAAGTTGATAAAGTTTGTTTTCAAAATACCTATCCAATGTGCCACATGACTCATCAGTTCGACCACTAGCCCCGAGCTCTCTTCTCGTACCACCTCCAAATATTCCGCCTCTAATTAACAACATTAATTATAGTGTTTAAGAGTCAGATGGAAAATATTTGTTTTCGTCTCTCATTATTTGCCAGCGATTACGATTACCACGCACACGACTAGCATCGTGGCACGTGATGATTTTAATGTTCCTATGCGAGTAGGCCTATAGTGGCTGGCGGACTGTTGATGTAGTAACTGGTTAGTCATTACTGATGCAATAATGTGCGATTCTTGAGGAAACTTTAGTAGATGTGGCCTAGATGGGAAATATATCATAAAGTAATTTGGGTTTCAGAAAATTGTTCGTAAGTAAATGATTTCAAAAAAGGTCCTATTTCAAATCAAAGTTTTCAGTTGAGTTGAGAACATACTATTTTATATGCGCGCTGTTCATCGTTTGTGAAGCGAGCATTATATTAGATTTTCGCGTATTCTTTTACTCTTCTCCCTGCCCTTACAATGCGTTGGCATTAAATTACGACTGTATTATTCACGGTGGGTTACTTGGTAATCTGTTTCTGGTACATTTGTCCTTGAGTATGGTCAATTTACTGCAAATTACATGTCCTGTTCTACGGCGTTCGTCAGCGCTCTGTGACAGGAGGATTGACGTCTGCGCAGTTACCATCTCGATTAACATTTGGAGGTTTGTCGCTCTGAGTTTCAAGCATATATTTAATCCCCGTGTTCAGGATAATGGAGACATCCGATCTGTCACTCAAGTATATGACGCTATAATCAAATATGTCAATGAATGGTGCATTTATTTCCACCATGAACATTGAATAGTTCGTCAGGTATACGAATTGCATGTCTTTAGTACTTAATAAACATTCTGTTGAATGTTTTAAAACTAATTTGATTGGATGATGTTGCTGCCATATGGCTGTAGCAGGGTCGGCGGTGGCGGCCGCCGTGGAGGCGGCTGCAGCCGCGGTGGTGGACTGGTTGATGTTGTGGTGACAGTGGTGGTGATAGTGGTGGTGGTGGTGGGTGTGTGGGGTGGAGGGCGGCACCAGCAGTAGCAACAGGCTAACCAATAAAGAACGAGTACAAGGAAGAGCAGTCCTATATTAGTTGCACATTATCTCATTTCTAATTCTACTTTTTATGTTTTATTTTTCATTTTCAGTTTATTTAGAAAATGTTTCCAAAACAGATGATTTCATTGTGTTTGTACATAGCCCGGAATATCACGATTACGCAATGTCAAGTAAGTGTACCACCATCTGCAAGACACCTCCCCCCCACCATCACCTCCACCACCACCACCACCACCACCACCACCACCACCACCACCACCACCACCACCACCACCACCACCACCACCATCACCACCACCACCACCACCACTACTATCACAACCATCACCACAACCACAACCACCGCAGCTACCGCCGTAAGCACCACTAGCTCCACCACCACACTCACCACTACTATCTCCATCAACACCACCACGGCCGCGCCGCCACCACCACGACCCCCCCCCCCCCCCACCACCACCACCACCAACAACAACAACAACACCAACACGGTCCCGCCGCCACCACCACGACCCCACCGCACTACCAACACCACCACAGCTGCCACCACCACCACCACCACCACCACCATCACCACCACCACCACCATAGCCATGAACAACAACATCAACAACAACAACAACAACAACAACAAAATCACGGCCCAGCCGCCGCCACCACGACCCCACCTCTATCAAACAAACATAACAAATCTCAGACAATAAAATAAATAAAAAATATCTCCCAACGTTGGGAGATCCTGAGCCAGTGCATTTAATCATAAAACCACCACCACTCCGGCCTGGCCGCTGCCATCACGACCCCACCACCACCACCACCACCACCACCACCACCACCACCACGATACATCCAAAGAGCATAGGTCTTTCTACAACTTTCGGTTCGTGGTGGATAACAAGAATGAATGGCGCCTGCCTACTCTGAACAAGAAGATTCTGCTGATTGGGTCTTCAAATTTAGCTCGTATCAATCAGACACCTCATCCGGATATGCAGGTAGCAATCTATCCAGGTGCTAAGATAAACCACATTAGGAATATGGTTAGAAAATACAATGAGGTCTTCCAACCTCAGCGTATCATCCTTAACATCGGAATTAATGATAAGGACGAACTTCAGCATGACACCTCCCAAAGAATTGAGAATCTGTTTAGTACCATGCATTCAAAATTTCCAAAGGCTAAAGTTCACTTTGCCAAACTAAATTATTCGAAGCACATGACTACAACCCAGAAACGAAACATACAATTCGTTAACAGCCGTGTAGAGGCCTTAAGGGCCAAGGTCCCTATCTTACTCAGCCTCCCCGTGTCTGAATTTCAGGTGGTTGAGGACAACATCCACTGGACTGAGTGCACTGCAAATAGGATGTATAATAGTTGGTTATCGCACCTTAATTTAAACTAACTACGGGTCAGGGTACTAACCACCCAGAAATTGGCCTGGGTGGTAATATCGTTAACCTAACTGGTTCTACATTGTCTGAAGCAGAACGATCTTTGCTAAATCTCCGTCTAACATATGTACCAACACCACTGCCCAAAGTCGACATAGATGCCCTTTTAGATAATGGCTTATGGGAAATTGAAGAATTTTCTCACCGTGTAAAATTAGCAGACATTTTTCGAAATTCCAAGAAAAACAACTTTCTACCTTTTGTTGAAAAAACTGGCTGGGCACCTAACTCGAAGTTGGTTGACCCTGCGATCCCTGATAGTATAAAAGCTATCAAGGAGCGTGTTGAAAATTTAGAACTTCCTAAAAATCATCAAAATTTGTCATATCAAGAACATTTAGCCTTAACAGGTTTGCGTAAAAACAATGACATCGTTATAAAGCCTGCTGACAAGGGATCTGCTACTGTAATACTGCGTAAGGATAATTATATTCGTGAAGCGCATCGGCAACTCAGTAATCTGAAACACTACCGCAAATTAGACGAACCACTCTGGCAAAATAATTGTGATAAATTTAATGGAATCCTTCAAGAAATGGCTGACAACAAGGCCATAACGAAAAAGCAGTTTAAATAAATACCTTACTGCTAAACGAGATTCAAATCCACGTACGTTTTACCTTTTGCCAAAAATTCATAAACCTATTGAGTCATGGTCCGACCCTATGATACCACCGGGTCGACCTATTATCTCTGATTGTGGCTCTGAATCTTATCGAATTAGTGAAATTATTGATTACCACCTACAACCAATTGCGAATAGACATTTCAGCTTTTTGAACAACACTGAGGATTTCCTATCCGAGGTCTCCAAAATTTATGTGTCTCCAAACTCACTCTTGATAACCCTCGACATCGATGCTATGTACACAAACATTGACATCGAAAGGGGTTTGACTTCTGTTCGCAGAGCATTTGATAAATATCCTGATAACAATAGGCCCACTAGCGTAATATTAGCTCTCCTGGAGATGAGTTTAAACGGCAATGATTTCGAATTCGCTGGCGAAATCTACCAACAAATCTGTGGATGCGCTATGGGTAAACGTTTTAGTCCTAGTTTTGCCAACATCTATGTAGCTGAGTGGGAAGAAGATGCACTTAACAAATGTCCTAAGCAGCCCTTATTTTACCGCCGGTACATCGATGATATTTTTATGATCTGGAATCATTCGAGGGAAGAGTTTGATGAATTTTTCACTATTTTGAACAATCACGATCCTAACATCAAACTTAAAGCCAACATCGACCAGTCGTCCGTAGACTTTTTGGCCGTTACTCTCTACAAAGGTGTAAATTATAACACGAGTGGGCTTCTTGATTACAAAGTATTCTTTAAGCCCATCGATTCCCATCAACTACTGCATAAGAAATCTTTCCATCCACCTCATACTTTTAAAGGTATTGTCAAATCACAGATTATCCGATTTCACCGAAATTCTAGTGATAGAAAGAATTTTGAATATGCGTGTGCCACCTTATTTAAAGCCCTCAAACCGAAGGGATATTCAAAACGAATATTGCGCAAAATAAAGTCCGAAACTTTACATGATTTGGAAACTATTACTGATAAGGCTGCCGATCAAAAGCCTACCAAAATTCGTCACAATCGTCCGATTATAGGCGTAGGACAATCACAGAAATGTGGAAAGAAGAGGTGTAAGTTAGACCTCTATCTACCTAATCAGAAAACATTTGTCAGTTATCAGAACAAAAGCAAATTCCAACTTCAGTCTAATTTAGATTGCGATTCTAAAAATGTTATCTATTTAATATCTTGCAAATTATGCCAAAAGCAGTATGTCGGTGAAACAAAATGCCCTTTAAGATGGCGAGCAACCAGACACCTTTGCGATATTAGACACGACGAGCACACCAACGTATCTCAACATTTCAATCTTCCTGGTCATTCTGTCGATAGACACTTTGAAATTATGCCTATTGAGCAACTGCCTCTTTCTGCTACGGCCGAAGAAACTGATAAACAAAGAAAACTTCGAGAATCAATTTGGATTAAGCAACTGAAAACAAAATGGCCGAGAGGCATAAACGTGGACCCTGGTCTTGCTGATCAACGTGAAATTATTCCATTCAGTTTAACATACAATCGAAAAAATGTTGAAATTTCTGAAATTTTGAAAGATGAATATCATAAATTGCAGGATAAAATGAAAGAACCTCTCAATTTGCGTCCAGTGATAGCCTTTAAGAAAAACTCCAATCTACGTGACATCTCGGTTAAATCGAAATTAACTCTTCAAAAACCTTCAGAATGAATGATATATATTATTCATATTTTATGGGCTATACCGCCTCTATCAAACAAACATAACAAATCTCAGACAATAAAATAAATAAAAAATATCTCCCAAACTTGGGAGATCCTGAGCCAGTGCGTTTAATCATATAACCACCACCACCACCACCACCACCACCACCACCACCACCACCACCACCACCACCACCACCACCACCACCACCACAGCTGCCGCCACCACACCACCACCACCGTCACCAACGGCAGCAGCAGTAGCAACATCAGCACCACTGTCACCACTACCACTACCACCACCACCACCACCACCACCACCCCGGCCTGGCCGCTGCCATCACGCCCCCACCCGACCACCACCACCACAGCTGCCAGCATCATCATCATCATCATCATCACCACCACCGCCACCACCACTACCAGCATCGCCGCCTCCACCACCACCACCAGCGGCGGCAGCAGCAGCGACAGCTGCAGCAGCACAACCACCACCATCACCACCACCGCCGCCACCCTCACCACCAACAAAAACACCACCACCACCATCACCACCACCACAACTAATAGCATCAACGCAAGCAGTAGCGTGACTAATGTCAGGTACACGATATAAGGTGCCTTGCTGAAAGCTCTCTAAACGGAGATCTGTTCTTCCCGCCAGTAGATCTATGTCTTTGATTACGGTTACATAATATACCGAACAAATATTAAGATACGTTTATCATCATCCGAAAACAGGAATGGCGTCGTCTTTTGATAAAACTAATAGGATTCATGCACTGAAAATCGTTATTTGAACCTTTAACCTCGAATGGATAATCAAATGTGAGAATCCATTTAGAACACAAGAACAATTCACCTTTCCAGAGTATCCATCGATGATTTGAGGTCATACGACGTCATACTCAGCTAAGCGGCATGTAGGATGACGTCACAATCACTACGTCATAAATGATTCTATTAGGACCGTCTTTAGCTCTTAATAGTCCGACACGTTGTAAGAATTGAATGCCCCTACTATTCAATAAACATGTTATAGGCAGCAACAGCACCCAGTCAAATTAGTTTCAAAATATTCAACAGGTTACCAGTATAGTTTTCTAGAAATTGATAGTCAGGGAGTTCAGAGATCGGTCGGTCCCGACACGAGCGAGGTGTGGGTGGAGCTTAGTTAGAGATGGACGCGGCATAGCTATGACTGAAAATGTCCATTCTCTTGAGTTTAATATGTTGAAACTAATTTGACAGGATCATGTTGCTTCCCATGGCAGCAACAAGTTCCTGTCAAATTTGGTTCAAAATATTGATCAGGTTACTTTTCGATTTTCGTGCCTGAGCTACGTTATTTTGATTGTGACGTCAGCTAACGTATGACATATTTGAATATAACGTCAGATGCTTGATTAACAGATCGGACCCCGTCTATTGAAAAGTGATGTTAACGCTTTCAAAATAAGTATTCTAAGGCCATGTTCACGCATTAATCCGGAGTCACGACATAACTGAAGTATGACGTGACTCCGGGTTAACTCTCCCCGACTCTAGAGAGCCTGCTCCGAACCAAGTGCAATCAATCACAATATTTGTGTTCACACTTATACAAAGTTATGACACGTAAACGGATTGATCGATTGACCGGACTTACTTCGGAGTGTTCAGTAAGCAGTGAATGCAGCACACTTTTGACCTGGAATATGTGTTGACAACAACAACAACAACAACAACAACAACAACAACAACAACAACGACAACATAAACATGAGTATATGTCTAAGTTTAGAGATCTGTATCGGATCTAAACACTGCCTAGACTAATTTAAGCGATACACGACGTTTTAAAGTTCATCTCACGCTGTCGAAAAAATATTCGCCTTTTAATAGCTAAATGTATGTATATTAACTACATTTCTAGATTCTAAGAAAGCCGCCATTATTTATTTTTCAATCAATCATAAAAATCATATATGCCGTATACATGCTTCGATGGACAGCCAAGATTCTTTTAAAATAGCATCTACTAAACACAGTTTGATTACTTTGAATAAATAGGAACGAATTTGAGCTCCTAGATTTTGAGAGCGATCTCCGGTTGCCCCAACACGGGAACCGGAACTTAGAAAGCTGGCATTTTATCTTAGAAGTAACGGATCCCATTCTCTACACGTTGCATATATTCACGAGTGTTGATTTGCTCACGTGGATTTTGTAAACACGTGTTAAGGGCAGAGTGTATATTTTGGTAATGAATAACAGATTACCATAGCATGGCATATAGCCAGAAACTTCCCTACGATGATGCCGACAAGATGTCAGCAACATTAAGGGTTGAACAGTTATCAAAGAAAGGTCAGATCATACTGATGTCAAGACATGGGAAGAGTTGCCAAAGTAATAAGCACGGGCAAGTTACTGCACGTTTGTTTATACCTAGCCTATTGCACATATAGCGGCCAATACACAATGAATGATCCCACTTTAGCAATACCTCGCCCATTTTTAGCTAAGTTCCGACCACGCTTTGCTTGTGTTGGGATCGATCGAGCTCTCAATTCACCTTTCCAGAGTATCCCTCTATTATCTGACGTCATATGACGTCATAATCAGCTAAGTGACGTGTAGGATGACATCATAATCATTACGTCATAAATGATTCTATATGGCCCGCCTTTAACTCTTAATAGTCCGACACGTTGTACGAATTGTATGTCTCTACTATTTAATAAACATGTTGTTGAACATTTTGAAACTAATTTGACTGGACGCGGGTGATGGCATAGGGAGCAACAACGCCGAGTCATATTCTTCTTCTTCTTTTTCTTCTTCTTCTTCTTCTTCTTCTTCTTCTTCTTCTCTTCTTGCGTTTATCTTTCTCATGACAGTAATCTTAGACTGTTTTCCCTATTTGTTGCATGAAAGCTGAAGTGGTCATCAAACTGTCTCTGTCTCCTCTGATCTTCTCTAAAAAGATACTTCAATAGGCCAGAAGCTTCTCCTAGCCTGTTCATATCGCTGGCAGTGCTGCAAGAGATGTTCTGCTGTTTCTTCTGCCTGCTGACACTCACAAAGTGCAGAATCCGTAATCTTGAGATGGTGAAGATGTGCATTGAGACGATTGTGATCAGTACTCAATCTGAAGATACATGTCTGATCCTCCCTACTGAGGCTGTGTATTGCATCATTATGCTGCCTGCTGGTGGTTCTTGTGCCTTTAATGATATGCTTCAGTTTTTCAAAGTCAACCTCGCGGCTGAATTGTTCTTTATTTGACACTTCCTTAGCTAGTTGATCAGCTTTGTCATTTCCTAATATGTCACAATGCGAGGGGATCCACTGTAAGTTGACATAGTTCTCCTTGGCCAGTTGCGTAAGATTTTCATGAATTAAATCTGTACTTTCCTTTCCACTCTCCGGCGCCTGGAGCGCTGAGAGGGAGTCTGTTAGGAAGACAATATTTTCATTCTGGTTTTTCGTTGTATCAGCTTTTGGCTTGGATTTCTGCAGTGTAACTGCTACAGTGCTTCCCTGTTGACACGCATGAGTCTGTTATATCTCCACATGGAAACCGAATGTGAGCACCTGCCCCTCCGTTCTTGACAGCCTAGATAGCTGATCCATCTGTATAAACATGTATCCACTCTTCCTCAGGGTAGTTTTCTGCAATATGACTCATGCAAGAGTTTGTTTGTCACCTCTGCTTGATCTCCCTTGCTTTCAATCCCTGGAATCGAGGATTGAAATTGTGTTTTCTATTTCAGAAGCTTTCCACGGTTCCCTCTCAGAGATAGCAGTTATGTTTCTACATCTAGACATTTGGTGAGTCAGCATATGCATGGGATGGTGAGGCATCAATTTGAATTTCTCGTATTGAATCTCGGCCTTGATTTCCCGTCTCTGCTGGAGTGGCTGAATATTCTTCCATCGCTGTTATTGGAGTGGTCTTCATAGACCCTGTTATGATACGAAGAGCCTGATTTTGTACCTTATCCAGTGTCTGAAAGGTGCTTATAGCAGCTGTCATCCATGATGATGAGCCGTATTCGATGAAGGGCCTAACTGATCCAGAGAAACCTGTTTCAGAATTTTCATGTTAGCTCCCCATTTTGTTCCAGTGAACTTCCGCATAACTGCTAGTCTTCGCTTGGCTATGCCTTCAGCTTTTCTGATTTGCGCCTTCCAGGTTAGTCTTTTGTCAAATATCAGACCAAGATAAGTTACTTCATCCTCAAAGTGCAGAACTGAGTCACCAAATTTTAGTTCCAAAATATTCAATAGCTTACCTGTATAGTTTTCTGGACATTGATAGTCAGGGAGTTCAGAGATCGGTCGATCCCAATACGAGCGAGATGTGGGTGGAGCTTAGCTAGAGATAGGCGGGGCATAGCTAAAAATGGAAAGGTCCATTCCCAGAATTCTGATATCAAGGTGACTATACAGGTAAGCTGTTGAACATTTAGAAACTAATTTGACTGGTTGCCAGACAAATTAGTTTCAAAATATTATGAAATAGTACAGAGATACAATTCGTACAACTGACGTGCGACTTAGACAGACTAATGGAGGGGTCCGATCTGTCAGTCTAGTATCTGACGTCATAATCAATTCATGAATCCATTCCCTCATAATCAACTACAAGATATGTGTGCTGACGGCATAATCATGACGTCGTGAATGATTCGATTAAGCCCGTCTTTAACGCTTAATAGTCCAACACGTTGTACGAATTGCATATTTTTGCTATTTAAGAAACATGCTGTTGATTATTTTGAAACTAATGTGACTGGGCGCTGTTGCTGCCATAGGCAGCAACAGCACTCAGTCAAATTAGTTTCAACATATTCACCATGTTTTCCCCGTATAGTTTTCTGGAAATTAATACTCAAGAAGTTCAGGGATCGATCGATCCTAAAACGAGCGAGGTGTGGGAGGCGCTTAACTATGGATGGGCGCGGCATAGCTAAAACTATAACAGTCCATTACGTCACATGCAGACTGAAGTCACAATCGTATTGAGTGTTAATAACTCTGCCATGAAGCTGGACAAGTTCACCAAGTGTACGAATTATTTCTCTTTGGTGGTTTTGCAATTTAATACATATTCTGTTGAATCTTTTGAAACTAATTTCTCTGTAAGCTGATGTTGCCATAGACACAAACATGCCACACTCAAATTTGTTTCAAAATATTCAACAGATTAATTTGAAATCGAGATTCTGGTAATTCATTGTTCAAGGTATAGAAATTGATTCCAACACACGCGAAAAGTGGGCGGTGCTTAGCTAGAAATGGGATGGGCATAGCTAGAAATTGATACCTCTGTTACAGTCAACTGGTTATTTTATTACTGGTGTTCCAATTCCCCAGCTGGCGATATATATTTTGGGGTTGACGGTGGGTGTGGGTGTGAATTGGGATGGGGTGGCGGGTGGGAGCTCCGTCGAAAATTTATGAACGGTATGCGCTCTCCAATGCAATATTCTTGAAGGGCTAGCGTATTTGATTGTATTTCAGGCCCCCAAAATTATGTGGCTGCCCGTTTAAAAGTTGTTTTGCGGAGCCCACTCGCTAACTGTCATGTCTGCCCTGTGTTAAACCCGACCCCGGACGTTCAGCAAAGCAAAATTAATTGTCATCTGTACAAGGGCACAGTAAATCCACTTATGTATAAATATAAGAATCCACTGTTATAAACGAAGAAAACAATAGGATTTATATTTTCGTCGTTGGCAGAAATCGGAAGCGCAGCCACATGTTCACGTGACAAGCGCGGACAGGTATGCCTAGAGATAAAAGCCATTTATAAGGCTTCGGCATCAGTATTGTGCCCAGCGTTTGACATTCTTCTGATTACACCCACACGTCTCTTAATGAAACTACAGAAAGTGGATTGTTTTCCAAATAAGGCTGATACATTCTACTTATTCTAGCCTGTAGTGTTGAGGTAACCATTGTTAAACAGTAAGTAAAAATATCACTACGATTCTCCGGACTATGATGGAGCCGTGGGGGTAATTCCGGGTGGGGTGTGTGTGTGTGCGTGTGTGCGTGCGTGCGTGCGTGCGTGCGTGCGTGTTCTGGGAGGCCCTTGCTCTCAACAACAGCTCCCGACAAGATATTCTGTTTATAATTGGACAGCAACGATAGTTCTACCGAATGGTGACATATAATTCAACGTGAACTGTTATTACGCAATTGTGATTGGCTAGTGCATCAAATCGATCAATATGATACCATGTTTACCGGTCAAGATATTCCAAGAGAATTACAATTGAAATTTACAAAAAACAGCTTTATGTTGACCCGCATACTTAATCATCAATATAGTAACAGTCAAGAAAATTCTAATTTTTGCTTTAGTCAGCATCTATTTACAGGCCAAGAGAATATTGTTTTCTTCCAATTTACCAGTGGAATGACTGGCGTTTTCACTGCCATCGTCGTCATCGTTATATATATCGTTTAAATATAGACCTTATCATTTATACGCATCTCTTGGCAGGTCCGTCTGTGGTTGAGAATCTCATGAAAGATGTGGACGCCAGAATGAACAAACTGAGCGAGAAATTCAAACACAAATTGGAAACTACAGAAGTAAGAAATTTAATATACAGAAATACCTGTCTAAAGCGGCCACCGTATGGTACAGATTGTCCTATAATGCAGGTGACTTGTTACAGGATAAGCTATAATTTGGTGCCACACGGTGATGGGTATTTAAGACATGTAGTGCTAACCACCTGTCTTAACGAACCACAATATTTTGACTCTAAAAGGCAGGTGGTTTCTTCTAGCAGTTTTTAAGATAGTTATATAAAATCATCTGGTGGATATTATGACGGCCGGGCCATTACGCCGAGTGCTTAATCTTCAATGTACCCCAGGGTAATATTTTGAACCTGTCATGATAATGCATGTTGCTGGGCCAGTACTGGGCCAATACCGGATGGTATTTGCCCAGTACCGGGCCAGTAGTCTGCGTTATCTGGGATGTTGTTTAAGGTGTTGGATATTAGTGTTCAAGTACATATATACTTACATATAGGAAAGAGGTTTCGAAAACGTCATATTTTGCTATCTCAGGGGCAATCACTCTATTTATATTTTTTCCTCTGTCATTAATACAACAAGAGTTATCTCCCACGATATTGGCAATTCCAATACGGCTTATGCACAGGCTGCAGTAATACGGAGGACTATCTATAACAAAGGAGACGTGTGTGATAATGAGGTGATAGCCACGCGCTTAACTCTTTAATGTCTAAATTTGGTCAAGAAAATCCCAATATTCCCTTTGCCAGCAACTGGGCATGCAAAATGAGCACTTCATCATGAAAGGGTTAATGTATTCTTTTATTTCATAGGGCACGTGCGTGTGTGATCAATTGCAGAAAGCAAGCCAAATGGGGTGCTCTATGAAAATAAAGATAAAACCAATAGCATAATAGTGGTTGTCGGCGTTTTATATCCTGGCATAAAACTGTGATAAAATTGAGGAATCCAGTTTCTCAGTTAATCATATGACGTCATAATCAACTACATTACACTAGTTTTAAAATATTCAACAGCCCAGTTTTATACCAATATATGTAGGGATAATGGATTCACTTCTAGCTAAGCTCCGCCCACCTTCACGTGTGCTGTAGTAATTTAAAAGTTTTGAAACATGAAGTTCCAGAATTGAAATTTCAAGCTGCGCGCTATGACGTCATAATCAATTACATCACTATGTAATTGATTATGACGTCATGTATCCTACTTGAGTGACAGATTGGATCCATATGTTATCAGATTGTTAAAGCTGACGTGTTGGAATGTGGCACATTAACCAGTAGTCAGTGTCGGTAATATGCCCCTCCCTGAAATAAACGAATACCGTAACTATTTCATGGCGAAGCCAGCCAGAACCGGCCTATGCAGTGGTCTTGAGAGACGTATATTTGAATGCTAAAAGAAGGCGATATTTGCTAATTTACCACTGGAGTCATCCAGTGATAATTTTTCTTCAAAAATAGTCAACTCTTGGCCTGCAAATGGGCATTCAATAAGCAAATATTTTAATTTTCTTGACCAAATTTAGTCAACGTTAGTGCATAAGCCATATTAGAATTGCGAATAAATGGGAGATACGTCTTGGTAGCATAATTGCAAAGAAGAAATGTTAACAGAGTGATTGCCCCTGAGATCAGTCAAAATATCAAATTTTAGAAATATGTATGTTATATCAAAGTTAGAAGGTTAGAAATGGTTCCTCTATTCAATTCCATAGACATCGGGGACTGGGAAACGATATTTAACTTTACTAAAACGTTGTCATACAAGTTGTCTAAATTTGGTCAAATCTACATGAAAACTATTATCCAAAACCTTAAACAGGGGTGCAGGAACATATTTTGACCTGGGTGGGGTTAAACTATGGGCAGGGCTAAGGCCTAGGGGTGGGCGATATGGGGATACACTATGGGAGAGGGAAAACCTGGGGTTGGGGCTATCGCTCACTACCCCCACCGCACTCCCGCCGATGCTAAATTCGAATTCCAATTAGAAGTATTGCTATGTTGAATGTGAATGGGTCACGCTCTGACCATCGGGTATAACACCATTCATTCAATGCATCTTAGCTCGCTTGTGTCAACAGCGCCTCAAAGCGCTCAAAATACTACCACTATCAATTAATCATTTGGTTTAGACAATGGGTTTTTTTCTTATTAAAGTGGGAGCAGGGTAAGATATTTCTTGTTGGTGTGTCTCCCACTTTGCAAACAAATACAGTTCATTTATACAAATCAAGAGGCGGTTTACATAATAGAAAAAATAAGTTTGTACATAATAATAATAATAATAATAATAATAATAATAATAATAATAATAATAATAATAATAATAATAATAATAAAAATTGTAATAGTATAATTATTGATGAGATAGGGATAAGTAATTTTAGAATGTAGATAGAGCAGAATTGGAGTTACAAAAGAGAGTGTACTCAGTGTAGTATAGAAAGATAAGGCAGATTTAGGAGGTTGGATTTTGCTTGTTTGTACGATGTTTTCTTCAGACATTGTGGGTAGTGGGCCAAGGATATATGGTTAACCCCTCCTGTGTCAGCGGAACACTCTGAAGGTCAAGCCCGCCATGACGGCCAATGCAGTGGTCTCGACGTATGTTCATTTGCAGGCCAAGAGATGACCTCCCAATGTAATCCATGATTGATTTAAACAAATTTTTATTGTTCTAAGAGAGATTTGGGATTGAGTCACAAGTTGTTTACAACTTAGTTACGACTCGCTCCCTACATACATTGTAGATATTATACAGTAATAATGGTGGCAGTATAGTGTAGGTTCAGAAACATAAGTACATATATACAATTGGAAATACACCAGAGAGATCCACTGCAAGTAGAGGGAATTACCAGCGCTCCGACGTAAAATTCCCTAAAGGGTATCCCATACCGGTGCAGCGCTGCAGCCGCATAGAAACTCACTCCGGCGTACCCCCAACCGCGCACACGCCAGCAGTGAGGGGCTAATGCGTTCAACTCGGGGGATACGATGCGCCGGAGCGGTCCCCCGCCGCCGAAAAACCGCGCCAGCCCAGACCCCCTCCCCCACACTAGTTCCGAAATCCACCAGGTGCGGTGCGGCGTGATGGCGCGGGAAAATGAAGCGAGGAATAATCCATACACGCACGCACTAGTGTGAAGGTTGCCGCTTGTGGGCTTATTTAATATAGCCGTCAATTGAAATGTTCTCACCAGTGTGTATACGTGCATTAACCATCACCTCACCTCGCCACTCCGCGTCACGATGTCGAACCACATCCTATGGGTCTGTCTTTACAGGCTCAGTTTTGTTATTTAGCACTTGGTGCCAGCCGGTGGCTGCCCTCCAGGGGCCCAGTCTAACACTGCGGCCCAAAATAGGCGCATGATAACGTCCTAGATATTGGCCAGCGTCGGACGTCCAGCTACGCCCACTGAACGCCACAATGGCACACCATGCCCCAGGTTCGATGATCTTGCGACCACTAGACCTAAAGGGCCACCACCAGCGAGTCCCAAGTACGAGTGTCCATTGTAGACTGGCTTAATATCCGATTTCGTTTGTTTTGTGTGTTATTGGATTTTCGTGTTCACATCAGCCTCCACGCATATCTAATTTGTGTCAAACCATTTTGTGTTCCGAATATAGTTTTGGACATTTCTAAAGATGATGGCGTTTTGGGTGGTGTTCAAATCTGGATCTCCATTTAATAATGTATTCTCTGTGATGTTCGGCATGTGATTATTATTTAGGTCGGATATCAGTTTTTGTCTTGGTTCGTTGTAGCGGTTACAGCTGAATAAGTAATGGTTATTGTCTTCTATTTCATTACAGTGTGGACAGTTTTGATTTTCGAGTAGGTTAAACCTGAATAAATGTGCATTTAATTGGCTACATTAATTTTTTAATTTTGTGTGTAGAATATTCTGGCGTCGTTCTCCATATGAATAGTATGTTGGTATAATGGTTGTTGGATTTGGATTTATGCTTTTCTAAAACTGCGATAGTGTTGCTGAATTCTGTGTGTTTGTGTCTAACTGGTTCCATAAGTACATTGTGCTCGGGAAGAAAGCGCGTCTGAAAACCTCAAGGCGTGTTTGTTCTTCTTGATAATTGCTTCTGTTACGCAAGTTGTAATTTGTTAATTCTCCCACGTGGCGGGGAACAAGCTCCTTAATATAATTTGGACAGTGATCTTCGTTTATAATTTTATATAGGAGAACAAATCTTTTGTTTTTTCGTCAATGTGCTAGCGTCTCCAGCCCTATTTCGCGTGAGAGTCTTGCGTGAGAAAAGGTATTTAATTTTCCTCATAGATCCTAGTATTTTATTTCCCTTTGATAATAGTTCTTGTACGTGAGTTGTCCATTTAAAATCATTCGAGAAAGTTATGCCTAAATATTTATGGGCTGTGACGGTATTAATTCTGGTATTTTTTATGAGGAGATTTATTCTGTTTTGATTTGGTTGGTTGTGCATAATCATACTCACTGTTTTGTTGGGAATGAAATTGATAAGCCATTGGTTAGACCAGTTTTCTATGATTAGTAAGTCTCTATTTAATGATGTTTCAACTTCTAATGAGGTATTTCTATGTGACGTCAGTGAGGTGTCGTCAGCGAATAGCGGTAGCAAATTGTCTTGGTTTTCTGCAATATCATATTAAAAAAAAGAAGTGGTCCAAGTACAGAACCTTGTGGCACTCCTGCATTTATAGTTTCCTGGGTAGAGTATGTTTGATTTACTCTAACCTTTTGTTTCCTATTAGTTAGATAGTCTGATAGCCATTTGCGTAGATTACCACCTATACCATATTGCTGTGTTTTATGTAATAATCCTCTGGTTTAAACGTGATTTATTTGTTCAGATGGAAGCACGATAAGACTTAGAGTCTTATGCCCGTGTCTCCCATACACATACAGATTATTCAAAACTTTTTTACAACAAAATGGCGGCAAATCATAATAGTTTAATTAATTGTAGTCTATTGGTGTGCATAAGTGTGTGGATGTTGAGTGTGAGGTGGGGGAGAGTAGGAAGAAAGACCGAGATAGAGAGAGAGAGAGAGGAGGAAAGGGGGGGGGGGAGAGGGTGAGAGATAGAGAGAGCGAGGAATAAGATCAAATGGAAGAATAGCAGAGGTGCTGCCTTCGCCCCGACCTGTACGTGTTGGGCTGCTGTCCATTTACCCCTTAAACTATAAGTTCGCGAACGGGAAGCTACTGAAAGCGGTTGGTGTTAATTATGTAATAATCCTCTGTGCCAGACTCTGTCGAATGCCTTGGCAGCATCAAAGAAAACTCTACAAACATATTTCCTTTCGTTTAGAGCCTTCGACAGGATGTGACACATTTCAATTAGCTGGTGTGTAGTTGAGTGGTTTGGTCGGAAGCATGACTGAAATTGGTAATGTAGGTGGTTTGAGTTTAGGTGATTGTAAATATGTTTAAATAGTACCCCTTCCATGATTTCCCCCACAGCACTTAGAAGTGACATCGGTCTGTAATTTACTGGCTCTTGTCTATTTCCCTTCTTGAAGAGTGGGTTTATGCAATCAGTTTTCCATTGGGTGGGGAAGGTACATGTCTGAAGCGATTTGTTAAAGAGGATGGTAAGAGGTATAGCTATTGTTTGTTGCACTGTGTTTAACATACGATGATTGATCTGATGACCTGATGCTTTATTGATATCCAGAATTTGGATGATGTCAGTGACCTCTTGTGGAAAGTTAATTATATCACTGAGTTTCTCATTTGTTTTGAATACAAATATCGGGAGGTTGTGATTTGTGTCATCTACATTGGAAGTGCTAGAAAAAAAATATTAAGGCGATCGGCTTTGTCTGAATGGTATATGCATAATCAATATTGTTCGTAGAAGTGGCGGAATATCAGATAGCTCTCTACCCGTAATTAAGTGTTTTATCATTTTCCAATATGATCTTGGGTTACGTAAAGATAGGCCACTTAGTCTATTGTTGATTGTCTCGTAAACTGATGTTTTGCTCTTCTTATTAGATTTGTGACCTTATTTCTTTGTCCTTTGTATACTGTCATATCATTAGCGTTGTTTGATCTTAATGCTTTAGATCTTAGTCTGTCACGTTTTCTCGATTCACGTCGTGCGCCCGAGTTGTACCACGGTTTATCTTTTGGACGGATCCTTATTAATTTGTTTGGTATGCATTCGTTAGCAATATCAAGAAACAAGTGTGTAAATATTTCACCCGCTTTGTCCACGTTGTCATAAATGTTAAGTATTGCATCCCATGGGGTATTTTCTACGATTTCGTTAAATTTTTCTTTATTTATCTGTGCATAGTCACATATTTTTCTTTCATACATGTTCGTCTTTAGTACCCGGGTGGAAATAATTGTATATGCACCTAAATGGTCAGAGTATTCATCGAAATTGACTACGCCGGATTCTTCACTTTTAATATCACTGGTGGTTAAAATAAAATCGAGTAATTTTCACGTTCCAGCCGTTATGCGACTCGGTTAATTAATTAGTGAAATTAGATTGTTGGTTGTCATAATTCGTTTTAAACTTGTTAGCTTAGGGTCGAGTTGATCTTCATTAAAGTCGCCCAATATTATTGTTGGCAGTCCTGTGTCGATCAAATTTTCAAATCAAATTTCCATGACTTTCCATATCAGACACGGGCTAGATGGTGGTCGATAGAGGACACAAACTAGGGTTTTGAACTTACTAAATTTTAGATCGATTACAATGTTTTCTATAGTTGGCAGTTTTAAGTCGATACGACGAGTATAGTTTAGAAGTCCTGATACGTAAATAACAAGGCCTCCCCCATATTGGTTGCGATCTTTTCTTATAGAAGGGTAATAATTAGCTAGGTGAAGCTCTTCATCGGTGATTTACGCGTCCAGTTTCGTTTCACTTGAACATACAATATCGTGATCAGATAGATCATCACTTATTTGGCCACGTTTATTACGTATGCTTCGCGTGTTTAGCTGAAAAACTGATATAGCCTCGTGGTTGGAAGAGCTTGTGGGCCCTGGATTTGGGTGGACGTCACAACTAAGTGTTATCAGAACAGTTGCTACAAATACAATTAATTGAGCTGAAATTAAAAGTAATTGTGCATTGAACAAAGGAACAGAGAATATATTTTGTATCATGTTGCTATTATAAGTATTAACAGTATTTTCATTGCCATGTACCGTGCTATTGGTTTTGGTTCCACGGGGCCGCATGAAATGATCCTATCGAGGTTCTGCGTTGTTCAATAGTGATATTCATTGTTGGTTTTATTTCCTAAAACATACTGGACACTACCGCGATAGGATATGATATGCTGCACATTATTAATTTTGTGGCGTGATATCGGTTTTAGGTATCCTTAATGGTTTGGTGCGTAGTTGTGTTAATGGTAGGCATACTTTGTTACCTAATGAATAGGGTGGAGATATGCAAATGTCGGCTGGTGTGAACACGTAATGAAACAAAATTAGTATGCATGAGTTTAAAAAATGATAACTTATATACAGATAGACGATTCCATTGTTTGAACATTATGTTTAAAATTATACAGCAGTCCGTATAGCGAGATCTGGCTATTTTGGACTGTATGGTGTTGTTTTCTCCGGCTGTCTGCTTATATTAAATTCAAATACAGAGAATTCCGTCCACTGCGACCATCTGCCCCGCGGTGCAAGGGTAGTGGGTATTCAGGGAGTGTGTTCAAATTAGCACACGACACAAACACAAAACCGCCATACTACCATATCACGAGGCCTTTGTAAGCTTATTATGCGGTTTATCAAAGAGCCGACTGTAATCTATAACTACTTCGATGCTATGAAGCCGGTCGCCTTGGACAGCATCCACTGCACTCGAATAGTGTTAACTGTGCACATATAGGGCCCTACTTGTATTTGCAAAATTTTCTTATTTTCTTCTATTTATTGTTGTCTAGAATTGCCTATAGGCGCGGCCATTTCGCGCAGGGGATTGTGGGGCTGTGTCTCGCGAGATCTCCATCGATACGAGATCTAATAATTCTCGGTGCGAAGACACGGCTCTATTTTTAGATTGATGGATATCTCATAATTATTATCTTCATGCACGTGATTCATGGCGAGTTCTCTTATTTGTTCTGGTCTGACTGTAATCGAGTTTGCGCGGCCATCGCGGCGATGACCGCTTAATTATTTTAATAAACAGCCAACGGAACTCCAAATAACTACTCTAAATCTAAATAAGTACTCTTCTTTTGCTGGAGGACTGCGTACAAACATGTTTATCATTCCTTCTGCAGATGAAAGTACTCAAGCACAGCCCACTCGCGCGTCTCTTATATGCCCACTTTAGCACTCCATCAAACTGACCACAAATGGCTTCTTGCAGTGATCGTGTGAAATATCCATTTGCATTAGCTTCTCGCTGGAGAACTTGTTTTGAAAGTTTACCACTGGAATGACTGGTTGGATAACCGATCCTATAATTCCAGTAGTAAATTGCAAAAGAAAAACCACAATGGTCTCTTGGGCGGCAATTAGACATAGGACATTTTCTATGATAATGGATTTTACTGTATATGACGTCATAATTATTTAGGTCAGATGTAGCTGGACGTCACAATCAAAATGTGTAATGAATGACGTATCTAGCTCCACCAGGAACATTGAATATCCAGTCAAGTATGCGAATTGTACGTCTTTACTATTTAATCAACATGATGTTGAATATTTTGAAACTAATTTGACTAGACGCTGTTCGAATTGTATGCCTTTGCTATTTATTCAATGGTGATTTTCTATGATAATGGCTGGGTTCGATCTGTAACTGAAGGATATGACGTCATAATCAATTACTTCATATACAGGCTGACGTCACAATCCAAAACGTGTAAATGAATGGCGTATAGAGCTCAGTCATGAACATTGAATAGTCCGGCAAGTGTACGAATCGTGTTGAATATTTTGAAACTAATTTGACCTGGCGTTGTTGCGGCCAGAGGCAGCAAACCTTTAAAAGCACCCAGTCAAATTAGTTTCAAAATAGTCATCAGCTTACCTGTATAGTTACCTTGAAATTGGAAGTCTGGGAATTCATTATTCGGCGTATATATATATCGATTCCAACACGCAAAAAGGGGTGAAGCTTAGCTAGAAATAGGCGTGGCATACCTAGAAATGGATCCCTCTATTGAAATTGGCATGAGCAAATTGAGCATTACAGGGCTAATACCACTTGTTAATGCGTGGTCCACACAATATGGACCACTTGTATTCAGAGAGCACCCGTATTTATAGGTCACATATTTTAACAAGGCCAATCATAGATTGTAGACCCTTGCCATCCCGAACGCACATAGACCCGAATACAATACACTCATCCTCTGACGGAGCGAGGGTAATTAATACCACTTGCTAGTGGGCCCTTTCAGGTTGTAGATCCATCCTATTACGTCATATGACGTCATAATTAATTAAATGACGCGTAGGATAACGTCATAATAATGACGTCATGACTGACTCGATTTAGTCCATCTTAAATGCTTAATAATCCGACACGTTGTACGAATTGTATGTTTTTGTTATTTAATAAAAATGCTGTTGAATATTTTGAAAGTAATTACAGTAGTAATTACCTGTATAGTTTTCTTGAAATTTATGGTCTAGTAGTTCAGAAATCCATCGATCCCAACTCGAGAGTGGTATGGGTGGAGTTTAGCTAGAGATGGGCAGGGCATAGCTAAACTGGAAAGGTTCATTGTATTAATAAACCACCACAGCTTTCAGTGCCCTATTGTCTGTGGTATGTCAGCCCCATAATCTACCCCTCATAGACTTGAGCTTTAATAAGCTAGTTATATTCCGAATCTAACAAATTCTAGATGAGGTAATTTTAATACGCAAAATTTAGCTTAAGTGATGGTGTATTCGTGGTTTTCGGTGCCCTACTTACCGTTATATGGTCGTTTCCAGAACTTCGCTCACATCGACATATAGGAAGTTGAATATGCTAGTTACATTGGGAATTTAAAAGAATTCGAACGTGAAGTATTTTCGTAGTATGCGATTTCATCGCATAAATATGTTCCAATGTTGGCAGATCTGTGGTTTTCAATACCCTACCGTCTGCAATATGTGTGGCTACATAATTTCACCCATATGGTTAGATAGGGATATAAATACGCTAATGAATCTTGAGATTTCTACCACGTAGTAATTTCGTAATATTCAATTTAGTAGCCACGGACAGTTGTCAGATGCCAACAATTTACTATATTCAGTATTAGAATCTCAGTTCTCGGTTTGTAATCATTTTTTTTACATATAGCTGTATATAACTGAATATGTACTACTGCTTTTGTACGATTCTACCATCAAGTAATTTGGTAATATGTAGTTACATATTCGCCATATGGCCCCATTGTAATATGGTTTGTTCACATTCACCACATTCAGATAGGTGTCGATGTGTCCTGACATATCGCTCATAATGGGTTCGGTCCAGAATATCACCCATATGATAAGATAGGTATAGGCATAAGCTTACGACGTAGTGAGATTTAAAAATTTCATAACGTAAATAAGATCAAACTTAGGATAATTCATGGTTTTCATTGCAATACATTCACCCCCAGAATTTCACCCACAAATACTTATAGGAAATATGCTAGTTGTATTCCGAATTTAAAAAAATTCTACAGGAACGTAATTTCATAGTACACAATTCCATACCGAAAATTCGCGCAAATTCTGTCAGGTCAACGATTTTCTGTACCACACTGTTTGCAATAGGTTCGACCCCACAAGTTCACCAATATGGTTAGATACGTATATGAATACGCTAATAAAGTATCAAAGGTTTAAAAAATGTTTACTATACAGTAATTTCGTCATATACAATTTGGTAGTGGCACACCATTGTCAAATTCCAATAATGAATATCTCTACATGCCTTGTAGCCAGTTTTCGAACATAAGGCCAGGTAGAACTCACTATGTTCTTGTGCTGTGCGAAATATTGTAATAATTCTACCACCAAATATTTATTATAGTAATGTGAAAATATTTCTATATATCCCATATTATTAGCCACGTGTACTGGTAGAACCTGACTTATCAGGCTAATACCCTAACATTTGTACATATGGTCAACAGGATCGTCATCATTACAACGGTTGAGGCCGATTTTGACCTTTTTGTCGAGCAAAAATATTTGATTTAATAGTTTGTCACTGTTTCCAGTAAAGATATCGTTTAATAGGTGACATAGATATGATAGCTAAATGAAACAGATCACGATGTCGTGGCTGTTTCCCACTGGGTCTTCAGTCAGAATGTTTTCTACTATATCATTTTCGTTGGAGAAAAAGAGGTTCACGGTATTGGTTCTATCCTGGCCACTTAACTTTGTTGAAAAGGTTATCTGTTGGTACAGATCGGGGTCCTGTATTGCATCAAAAATATACTTGCTTTGTGCATTTCACTAGCATTGCAGTGTATGTTTCACCAATATATTTCCGGGTAATAAGCTCTTCACGTCTGTTTAAGAACGTATCAAGATGTAGGCTTAAAATAATCTTTACAGTTTTTCTTTAATATGTTTGAATGGGTGTCAGGGTCTGTACTGCTTCTTGCGCTGATTTTCTACTGACTGGGTTGCCAGTTCTGTTGATTTCTTTATCTTTACAAGTTGTTGATACCTAATAACCCAAAATTGATCTGTTACGCTCTGTTGATGCAGTAGTGCAATTTTCTCATCACTGGCTGCTCTTAATTTTGTCTGTTCCTCTCTCTGTTAAGGAATTTGGCCTGGAGAAAAAGGATGGATGGAAAAATTGTTGGACTGACCAAAAATATAAGCTGCTTTTCCTAGCCCATAGTTAATACTGCCCATATCTTGTTGCAAGAAATATACCTTCTTTTGTGTTTGTTGTCAGCGTATATTTTTGTCATAAGTGGCTTGTATGCCCTTATATAACTTCATTTTTTCATGAAACAGTTGAGTTTATTCTCAGAATTATAATACGCTATTTACCATTGATGCCTTGCATCAATATGTGTACTTGTAATTACTCTTTGATCCGACTAATCAAAAAATGACAATTTGATCAGCGAATGCTCATTTCTAGGCCAGGAGAAGACCCCTTCCGAAAATGTACCACCTGAATGACTGGCTCGACCATCGAGCCAGGCATTCCAGTGATACATAAAAAAAACAGCCCTCCCCAGGCCCGCAAATGGGCATTTCTAAACATTATTGGAGCTTTCCTCATTGATATGACGCTGTTGTTATGTGTGGGTAATTTGTACCGATGTTGAGTAATCAAGTAATCGCGATTATTGTTCAATAATCGATCGCGATCACTATAAGAAATAATCGCACTGGCCTAGGTGTGTGCGTGCGCGCGTGCGTGCATGAATAATCCATCGCAGGAATAACTGGCTCGGTTATTGCGTAACCGAGCCAGTCATTCATGTGGCAAATCCTAAAAAATAGTCATCTCCCTGCCTACAAATGGACATCATCTAAGAATAAAATATTTGTATTTTCTTGATAATCAGCCTCTTAACCGTCAAGCCGGACAAACGAACTCTTCATAAAGCTATTTTCATAAATTCCAGTGGTTAAAGGTGCATATTCACATCAAATGCGTGAAAATAAAACCGTCAAACTTGTATACCCCTAAGGGTTCAAACCGCGCATCTAAATGTAACGAAACGAAATAATTCACGGCACAGGACAATTCCACCCGCACGAGTCAATACAACGTTTTAGATGTCAAGTTGAATTAGGGACTCGTGTGGCCAATTAAACTTCACAAGATTGATTAGGAAATTTGAAATTTTTTCTCAGTCAATCTCGATTTGCAGACCGAGAAAAGAATATTTTTTGGTACATTTACCACTGGAGTTTATAAAAAAAAGTGTTCATTTGTCCTACAAATGGATATTTCTCTAGGTCACTGCGCATGCTATTTGGCCGGCTTGCCAATTGAAAGGTGAATTGTCAAGAAAAGTCTAAATTTATGCTCAATCGCTGTCCATTTGTATGCCAAGGGAAAAGATTTTTTTTAATTCACCACTGAAATGACTGGCTCGGTTATCGAGCAAGTCATTCCAGTGGTAAAGTTACAAAAATGACCTTCTCTTGGACTGCAAAGTGACATTCTACAAGATTTTTGGCCGGTTTGGGAGACCACCCACCCACCCACACCCCCACACCGTGCGTCCGTCAGTATAGATATGTTTATCTGTAGATTACTTTTGTCTTTATTTGTTTAACATTTCAGTTGCCTGGTAAATTTAAAACCGGTGTCGGCAAGCCAGGGGAGGTAATCGTTAAGACTGCCAAGGAGGAGAAAGCATCGCTCATCGTGACTGGCACACGTGGTCAGGGCAAACTACGGCGCACGTTCATGGGTAGTGTCAGCGATTACGTCGTCCACCATTCACCAGTTCCGGTCCTTGTCTGCAGATTCGAAAAGAAATAACATCGGGGATAGTTAGTTAAAGACGATTTGCTGTCAGTATCAAACCCGATCGTGAGACCATCTATCTTTTAAGCAAAGCATAGTGTAGTTCTTTAAGAGAGGTCGTAGTATGACGACTTGTCCTAAAGAACCGTGCATAATCATTTGGCCCCTAAAGTCATATCATACAGCAATTAACTTGCAATTATCCCTCTTGTTTCAATGGTACCTTAAAGCGCTAGAAATTATTTTCATATAAATTAACTCCTTAACACCCTTTCACCCATAAATATCTTATTTTCAAGGTACAGAAATACTGTCGAATATTTTGAAATTAGTTTGACTGGAAGCCGTTGCTGCCATAGACTTCCAGCCAAATTAATTTTAAAATATTCAACAGAATAAGTTTTATATCCTAAAGAATTTACTTTTTCAGGGATTTGTCGGTGAAAGGGTTAATATGTCACGATTTTTCGAGAAAAAAATATAATTTTACAGGTAAAAAGACAAAATTTTAAACTTACCACTGAAATTTACATAAAATAACTTTCTATTGTTCTGCAAATAGACATTCTTCGAGACCACTGCAGAGGACAGTTTTGACAGGCTTGACCATTAACTGGTCAATGATCAAGAAAATGGAAAAAATTTCCTTAGCCAATGTCCATTTGCAGGCCACGAGGAGACTATTTTTAAAAAAGGTTTATCACTGTAATCGAGCCAGTCAGTTCAATGGTAAATCTTCAAAAATATTCTTCTCTTCGTCTGTAAATAGACAGTCCTCAAGACAAGTACATTTTCAAAAAATGTCTCTTGGCCTGCAATGGACATTGCTCAAGACCACTGCAGATGCCATGTCCCCCCCCCCTCCAGCTTGACCATTTACAGGTAACTGGTTAAGTTGGCACAAGAGGGGTCGATTGTAAGTAATTGTTTTTGATTCAAAAGGTAGCCAGCCGCCCCTTAAGTGAAATGGTGACCCCCTTAAGGGGAAACGGTGGTCCTTATGACGGGTTAAACTGTGCATGAATAAACATAATATCCTCGAGAACCGGTTCTGGTTCGAACTACCCGAGGTGAAACTGGAATAACTCTTTGTAACCATGAAGTGCGATTCTTTAAATAATATCTTGTATTTTAATCATGATGATATTGTGATTGACGAAAATAACTACCGTACTAGACCTAATTTCACAATTTAAATTTATTATAGAAGCGTTATGGACTACACTCATACACCCACCTTCAGCCCACCCCAGCCCGGAGCTCTGGGAATGTTTCGTGTTGGCCTATATAACACGAGTTCTAACTATGTTCGTAAAGCCTTTTAATACAATAATTTGGCAATACAATATTGAGGAAACGTCATGTAGCCCTACACCTGTAAAGACGTAGTGTCGCTTTGTAATGACGTCACTCGGGGCATGGCTAAAACTGGATACATACCATCATTAGCCAATGGGCCTATTTCAAAATATAGGCCTACTAATTAGTATTCCAATAGATGACGATTTATTTGACGTGTATTTCACACAATTAAATAAATCGTTTCTTTTAATTTTGTGAACTCGTTACGTGCTATGTAGGGCCTAACTGAATTTTATTATTGATGTATGTACGACTTGTCGAATTCCCCACAGCGTTAGTTTTGTAATATGTGTATAATATAATGTGTGCGTTTCTTCGTGGGTTGTTTTGTTTAATCATTTGTATTTAAGCGTGATCTAGCGTTAGACGTGGTAAAGGCACAATATTTATTATTTTAAAATATATATTTTATCAATAGGCCTACTGTACAGCAATCAATAAACTTTTCGGGAAAATATCCTCCCACGATGTATTATTATTCATAACTCGGCTGAATGTAAATCGAAGAACGAACACTATTACAATAAGATCGAGGCCGAACTTAAGACACAAGGGGCCCTGTGCAAAGTTTCTGAAATTCATAAATGGAACCCTCAGAACTGCCGTTAGGATCACGACGAAACTAGGGTCTGGTTCCAAAAATAATGCTGCTGGGCGCCTAAGGCAGTCATGTCTTTCAATCCAATTTTGGTCAAAATTGTTTTATTTTGCAAACATGTGGCCATATTTATGAGTTGTACTATATGTGTGGGTGGCGTCTATGCGTATAATTTGAAGTAATGCTGCTATAGGCAGCAACAGCACCCAGTTAAATTAGTTTCAAAATATTCAACAGCTTATGTGTATAGTTTTCTGTAAATTGGTAGTCGGGGATTTCAGTGATCGATCGATCACAGCACGGGCGACGTGTTGTGGAGCTTAATTAGAGATGGGCGGGGCATAGCCAAAACTGGATTCATCCATTCTCTGCACATAGTTGTATTCGTGTTTTCTATTTTTCTAGTTCTATGAGTTAATCATATATTTAAAAGACACGCTAGTATCAAACTGAATTACTGAAAAATTTAGGTAAATATAAAATTTTAAAAATACATAAATGTTTCGAAAATTGAATGGGATTTCAAATGATGTAAAACTTCAATAAAATTGTGATTTAACTTTATCACAGGCAGTGTTTAATTTACGGTACAGTGTATCTTACAGGCAAACATCGACACTAAGAATGCGTAAAAAATAAAATTGTTAAAATTGTATAGGCCAACGTTTAGAGGCTTAACCTATGGGCCTCAACGCAGTGAAACGAAATAAATAACATGTCATCTTATTGTGATGTCATTCCGTATAAATTAATGGTGCGTATTCACACCAAAATGCTTGAAAATAACATTGTTAAAATTGTATACTTTTGGAGGCTTAAATTGTATGCATAGATATTATGAAACGAAATAAATCTTAATATATAATGACTGCATTACGTATGAATTAATACAGCTTTAGCTCATCTAGGTGGGCCTATACAATTGCGATTTGTCTGTCTGTCTGTCGCTTGTCTGTCGGCTGTTGTCTGTTCGCCAAAATTGTAGTACTTTCGCAATTTGTTGATGGATTAAAGCCAAATCTGGCAGACAGGTTCCTTTAGCCAAGATCTAGATGGGCTATGAATATCAAGCGGTCACGCCCACAAATAGCAGAGTTATGGTTCTTGCTATATTTTCAAATAATGGAAGTCTATGGGGAAAGTACGTTTGTGGTTATTTCGTCGTTTGTCGATGGATTAAGACCAAAATTGGCAGATATGTTCATTTAGGCAATATCTATTTGAGCTATAAATATGAAGTGGCCACGCCAACAAATAGCAGATAAATATATTTGTGGCACGTTTCGGCATTTATCGATGTATTAAAAAGCAAACTTGGCAGTTATCTTCCCTTAGGGAATATCTATACACCTGTGCAAAAGTTAAGTACCAGCAAAAACAATAGAACGTAGAAACATGATGGTACAACTAGGCTGCCATACTTTTTGTCCCCGCGTTAGCTGACATAATTCCAAGTACGAAATGCACATGCATGCATGACTTCACGCCGCTTGATGTCCGTGCGTGGCTGGAAACAGCACACGTGTTCAGTTATGAAAAAGTCCAGTTTGAGGTGTAGAACATTACATACAGATTTAGGCGACAAGATTAGGAATTTTGTGTTCATGACCGTGGTTTATTTGTACAGAGAGAATTAGATCTTGATTGTGAACCGCTATGGCAAGACGAAGGTTAAGTGATCGTGTGAAATGGCAAATCAAAGGCATGCATACCACTGGTATGTCATGCAGAGAGATTGGCAGACAGCTGAACATTAACCATACTGTAATCAGTCGTTTGATTGCAAAACATGGGCAAACTAACGAGGTGAAGGACAGGCCTAGATCTGGAAGACCGAAGAAGACTACTGCCCGTGATGATCGAGCCCTAGTACGCCTTGTTAGGAGATCTCCATTCACCAACAGCAGAGTGCTCAGCCAGCAATGGGAAACGCGCAATAGAGTGTCAATGTCTACCGTCAAAAGGAGACTGTATGCTGCTGGCATGAAAGCTAGGAGACCTGTCAGACGTCCTCTCCTCACTGCACACCACAAAGAGGAGCGTCTGAGGTGATGCAACGAAAGAAGACACTGGAACATGAGATCCTGGAGACGGGTACACTGGTCCGATGAAAGTCGGTTCCTGCTTCATGCCACAGATGGTCGAACTCGTGTATGGATGTCCAGACGCACGGCGTACGACCAACGTAACATCATGGAAGAAGTTCCATTTGGTGGAGGTTCCGTTATGATATGGGGGTGCATCTCATTTGATTGTAAGCTGGATCTGTTGACTGTACCTGGAACACTAAATGGACAAAGATATCAAGATTCCATACTGGATAGAGTTGTGGTCCCTCATTTTGTAAATCATGCACCTGGAACCCACCCTATATTCATGGATGACAACGCCCGACCACATCGTGCTAGAGCTGTGCATGAATACCTCCGCCAGAATGCCATCGAAACCCTACCATGGCCAGCAAGGAGCCCTGACATGAACCCTATTGAGCATATCTGGGACATTCTGGGAAACATGGTGAGAAGGAGGGATCCTCCTGTGCAGAACCTACAGGAATTAACAGACGCACTCCATCTTGAATGGCAACGAATACCACAATGGCGTATCAGTCGGTTGGTGACCAGCATGAGACGTCGTGTCCAGGCCGTCATCCAGGCACAAGGTGGATATACCCGGTATTAATAATGGCAGTCTCAAACTCGTGCACAGATGTTAAACCTCGTTTTCAGACACCATTAATGACAATCTAGCCACGTGTGTCAACTGTAGGGCAATAGTTGTCAGTTGTGTCAACGTAACCATATTCAGGCCTCGTTTTCAAGTTCAAACAAAAACATACAGTGTTTCCCCACCATCATAATCAGCATTCCTCTAGTTGCATTATTACCTCTTGCACTAAGATGGATGGGTACATAAATGTTTATGCTATTGCTTTCTTCATAGCACATGAATATACCCTCGCATGTGCGTAAAAATAGGGTGGTGCTTAACTTTTGCACAGGTGTATAATTGGGCCATGCGTATGAAGCGCCCACGCCTATAAATAGCAGAGTTATGGCCCTTGCTATATTTTCGCGGTATTGAAGCCATTGGGGAAAATACGTTTGTGGCACACTTCGTCATTTATTGATGGATTAAAGCAAAATATTTTCAGATATGATCCTTTATGAAACATCTATTGGAGCTATGAATATGAAGTGGTGCGCCCTTAAACAAGGACCATAACTCTGGTTCATTAAGGCGTTTTAAGTATTGAGCCCTATGGGGGAAAACACCAATTGTTGATGGTTTAAAACCAAATTTAGCAGATTTGTTCCTTCAGTTATATATCTATTTGGACTATGACTATAAGGAGGCAACACCTTTAAGTAAGGGTCATAACTCTGGTTCATTATGACTAAGTTATTAAACCATATGGTGAAAATTCGTTTGTTTCGTCAATTGTTTACGGATTAAAACCAAATTTAGCAGATATGTTTCTTCAGTCAAATAACTATTTAGACTATGAATATAAAGAGGCCGCACCTTCAAGCAAGGGCTATAACTCTGGTTCATTAAGACTTTTTAAACTACTGAAACCCTATGGTTGAAATACATTGGCTTTATCAATTGTGAATATGAAGAAGCCACGACTTGAAACAAGGGCCATAGCTCTGCCTCTTTAAGGAGTTTTAAATATTGAACCCATGGGGAAAATAATCTGTCAGGTTTCTTAAATTGTTAATGGATTGACAGAAATTTTTCTTTATATATTTGACTGTGACCTCCACATTGCCTCGTTGATAAATGCCAGTGTTGTGACACTTGAACTATTAGTCAATAGTGTCAGTGATGGCTGCCTCCCCCCACCCCGATCAATGGTACTTTTCCTGTTGCTGAATTATGTCACTGACACCAGTATTCTTTCATTTCTTCATCCAAATTATTTTTTACTGTGACCATTGTCTCACTGATAAATGCCATGGCACGTACATAGCGATTCTTTTATGTTTGGGTACATCATCAGCATCAGCAGCAACTACAACAACAACAGCAGCAACAGCCATTCCCTCCTTGACCGACCCGATAATGGGCACCTCCCCCCCCCCACAACTAATTAGCCATGAGCTCCAAATCGGATTAATCCATCTCCGCGTTCTACAACTGCGACAGCTGTGCAGCGTCAAGTACTCCTACGCCAATCTCGATGTTTCTCATCGCAAACACATACACAGGCCATCACAAATCAACGCAACCTAATCTCAAACTCCTCAATGGACCTTTCCAGTTTTAGCTATGCCCCGCCCGCCTCTAGCTAAGCGCCACACACACTTCGCCGTGTTGGGATCGATCGATCACCGAATGCCCTTACTATCAATTTCTTGAAAACTATGCAGGTAAGCTGTTGAATATTTTGTAACTAATTTGTCTTGGCGCTGTTGGCAGCCCAGACAAATTATTTTCAAAATATCCAAAAGAATGTTTATTGAATAGTAAAGACATACACTTCGCACAACATTGCATAGTCCGTCTTCAGTTATGCGTTCGTGGCGTTCTTATCTACGTCTTTCATGACGTCATAATGATTATGACGTCATTCTACACGTGACATCAAACTGTACAGCACAGGTCCCAATCATGGGCACTTCATGTGATTGTAACACAACAACGATGGTTAATGTTCTTTGAATGCCAGAAAATACGTCAGATCAGAAAGCATTTGGGATTTCAGTACGAGGTGTCCATAAGTATCAGACATGCAGAAGAGACCATGACGCCAAATTGCTAAATGTTTTGCGATCAGACCTAAAGCAAGCGCAATCTACGACCACTCATAGCGGAAAACCCCCTAAAATAACGTAGGGTGCTTGCACGGATAAGACAAAGTGCAGACAACTGAAATCAACTGAATTCAGCTGAAGGAAGTGTCCACGCAATTCAGCCGCAGAAAACAACAACTTATCATCATTTAGCCCATATACATAATACAAATATATAATATTGTATATAAATTATTTGAATTGATAACTATGTCATTTGTGTTGTGATTAAGAATCGGACTGAAAGACATGTATTCCGTGATAGTTTATATTTATGTCGCCGCGTAAATGCGTTGGAGGAATACTGTGCGACTAGATGCGTCCATTTCTAACTAAGCTCCGCCCACTTTTTTACAGAATGTTTGTAATCAATTTGTATACATTGAACCTTGATTTCCTAGATTCCCAATTTCAAGGTAATTATACAGCTGTTGATTATTTTGAAACTAATTTGACTGGGCGCTGTTGCTGCCAATGGGAACAAAAGAGTACCCAGTCAATATTTGTTTCAGAATATTCAACAGAATGTTTAGTAAATTGTAAATTTATCTCAAAGACATACAATTTGTACACTAGTGATGGATCTTTTGATTTTCACGACGGGGTTATACGACATTACGATTGTGACGTCAGCTAACTAGTGACGTAATTGACTATGACGTCAGATACTTGACCAACAGATCTGTTCCCTCAACGCACGTGTAGGCATTCAGTGTCCGAATGACCTAGTGATATGAATACGTATGTATGTACACGTGCTTTGTAAATATAAACATATTTCTTACTTGCGTAACTTTGGTTATACAAAGTATGGCAAAATTACGACATATGGACTAACAAATTAATACGATGTGTATTGTATGATTTTATCTCTTTCAATAGCGAACTACGGACAAGACACTACAGTGAAATGTTATGTTGGAGATTTTTCGAATTAATTTGTCTGGAAGCCGTTATTACCTATGGCACCAGCCACTTCCAGTCAAATAAGTTTCACATTATTGGATGCAGTAAACTCCTGTTAAACAATGTATTGAAGTGATTTTGTTGTTTTGTTTCCACCCATCAGATGACGTCATAATCAACTACGCTACGTGTATGATGACTCATAATCAATTATGGCATGAATGGCTAGATTTAGTAACGCTTAATAGCCCGACACGTTGAACGAATTGTATATCTTTACTATTTAATAAAAATGCTGTCGAATATTTTGAAACTAATTTGACTGGTCACTGTTGCTGCCACAGCAGGCAGCAACAGGGCCCAGTCAAATTAGTTTCAAAATAATCAATAGCTGTATAATTACCTCGAAATTGGGATTCTAGGAAATCAAATTAGTTTGAAAATATTCAACAGCTAACCAGTTTTCAGGAAATTGAGATTCAGTTCAGGGTTCGATTGATCGCAACACGCGAGTAGTGTGGGTGGAGCTTGGCTAAAGATGGGCGGGGCATAGCTAAAATTGGAAAGGTACAGTGATGTCAGATCTAGCACGCGGTGCCGCTATCTTCTTATACGTGTTGGAATCGATAAAAAGTTTGAAACCTGAATTATCAGAGTCTAAATTTCAAGATAACTATGCACGTAAGCTGTTGATTAGGTATATTATGAAACTAGTGTGACTTGGGATTGTTGCTGTATATGGCGATACCATCTCCCAGTCAAATTAGTTTCAAAATATTCAACAGACCATTTATTATATTGTAAATTCATCAAAGACATACAATTCGTACACTCGTGACGGACTTTTCGATGTTCATGACGGGCCTATACGTCAATATGGTTGTGACGTCAGCTAACAAGTGACGTAATTGATTATGACATCATATAGGCCTACTTTCTAACACATCGGATCACACCTTTTGTACAGAGAGTTTAAGATTCTATTTACGCTTTTTATATTTAGTTTACAGGTCGACTCTGGTCATTTTTAAACATAAAATTAATAGCATTCTCCAAGAAGGCCTATATATATTTTTTTATCCCTGGAACGCTTCACGGCTAAGACTGTAGATCAAAGTGCAACAAAATATAGGCCTACTGACAAACACAACATGTTACTATATATATAACTTTCCAAATATATATTTAAATTATGTTAACATATTTCATTTTACAAGATTTGACCAGTAATAAAGTAACGTTAATATAACACGCACTGTTGTGTCATCGCTGCTACGCACTAATGAGACTAGTAGAATACAGCTCATAAATAAGTTTAAATGTTTCCGAAACAAAAAGACAAACATGTCAGTTAGAGCACAATTTTGAACACGATGTAGGAAATGCTCTGTTGAATATTTTGGACTTGATTTGTTTGGAAGCCATTGTTGACTCAATGGCTTCCAATCAAATTAAGTTCAAAATCTTTAACAGTACGTTTTATTTTGCTTTGCAAACATTAAAAGTTATTTATGAGCTTCATAGCATTGCATTGTTAGCAGAAAGCGAGGTAAGAGTTGAAGAGCGCCGGCGACAAATCATCTCCTTGCGGTTGATGTGTTAAATTTTAATGAAAGCGTAAACTTTTAGAATTTCGTGTTTGCCAGTACGAGTCTCAACAGATTTACATTTTCTTGAAGAATCTCTGATGTCTTGGTGGCATAAAGCGCACGTGACATGTCGATTCCTGGGTGGGATTTTTTTATTGAGCCACCCATGTTAGCATATGCGTGCGCAATATTGTCTCGGCATGGGGTGGGGTTGGGTGGTTTGGGGTGGGGTGGGGGAGGGTTGTGGTTAAACGAACCTCCTAAATTTGTTAAATTGTTTTTAAATATATGTTTTTTAAGGGAACCTATAATGGAAATACTCATCTAGTAGTTGCTTTTTATGCCTAGATTTTACTTTCAGAAATGAAAACATAATTATTAGGTTTGGCAGAGCTTCTAACCAGACGCGCCCCATGGGAAACCCCAATTTTAGAAACCAACCTTACGGCCCAGTCTATAAGGAGGTGTGGTTCAAATGCAGAGTTGCTGGTGTGTGTGTGATGAGGGCTGAAACGGCACCACCTTCATGGTTGGTGAGTTTGTTTGACATCCGGCCCGCACCCACGACAACTATTTATAGCCGGCATTGCTTTGCTAACCATGCTACTGTTATCGGGGTTTGTAGGGGTCTTATCTTGCCGTCAAACGGAGATAGTCGCTCATCTTCAGCATCTGTTACTTGAGATTTGAGCCAGTCTTTGATTGTTTCAATCATTCCTTGGTCGAGCGGATGAAGTGGCCATCGGACTTGTATACAATGAGGAATTTCTGCAAAATTTGAGATATTTTAAGATTACCACATGGAGATCGTTTGTCACCAGTGCTCTTCGCCTGTAAACTCGCCGTATCCCTACCATCTGTTCGACAATACACTACCCTCCAATCTCAAGTATGAATATGCCAATAGAGATGGTGGATGTAGATGCTGCTGAGTTCATCGATGAAGAAAAGTGTCCCTTAAATGAATGGAGAATTCCAGTTTCGACATCAATCATATAACGACATAATCAACTACGCGATGTGTAGGATGATGTCATAATCAATTACGCCATGAATTACGTAGATAAGTTCGTCACGAAAGCTTAATTGATGACGAACTAAGTGTGGATTATACGAATTGTATGTCTATACTATTTAATATATATGCTGGTGAATAGTTTGAAACTAATTTGACGGGGTGCTATTGCTGCCATAGGCAGCAACAGCATCCAGTAAAATTGGTTTCAAAATATTCAACAGCTTACCTGTATAGTTTTCTGGAAATTGCTAGTCATGGATTTCAAGGATCAATCGATCCCAACACGGGCAAAGTGTGGGTGGAGGTTAGCTAGAGATGGGCGGGGAATAGCTAAAACTGGATTCCTGTATTGCTTCCAATAGTGGCAAAACAACATGAAGCCCCAAACCTCGTATCTTCCTGAATGTCGTTTAGTTCACATTCACACGCGCATATTTGTCAGACACATAGGAGGTGAATGATGAAGGTGCTGTAGTCCGGGGCGAGAAGAAGTGGATGAAGAACAGAATATTACTCTCACTCATCTGCAGAAAACCGACATTGCAAATCATTGTATAAGAGGAAATATTTTGCTTTCCAGTACTTCTTGAAGCTGACATTGGATTCGTGGCTCTAACACTCCCATGAAAAAGAAGATGCACGTATACGATGCTAACATTTGTTTCAATAACGCTAAAACTATACAACTGCGATGGCTGGACAGCTCAATAAGCCCCTCATAAACAATATTGACGCCTTGTCACCGCAAACACATAGGCTATACCAGTCATCACTGATCACCCGCTGTTCACACAGCATAATTTCAAACCCATCACTATATTAGTGTTAAGTAAATTAGAATTTTTTTGGAACGAAATTCAAATCCAATTTACAAATGAGTGTGATACATTTGATTTCGAAAATTTTGAACGAGTTTGAGATTCTTGTTCTATTTCTTTCAAAATTATAGAAACCTAACTGAGCAGTGTGGGATATAAGCTGAGATTCCAGAAAATTTAATTAACATTTCATAGTATTTAGTCTGTCAGCCGAGGCCATATATAGCACAATGGTTTCGATGTGTATTTTTGGGTAAAGTGGCGGTAACTTTCATGGAACATTCTTCAAGTAGCAGGAAATTCAAAATCACTTAATTCCATTTCTTCTTCACGTAACGGCGGTCATACGGGAGGTCAAAATGGCCGCCATCTGAAAAGGTGTTTTCTCAATATTTTGGCTCCCTGATCCTTGCACTTGACAGATCTATTTTGTATGATGCTGATTGAACCAACTCGATTTAAAAACATGATTTTAAAACAAATTTATCCACAAATCCTCAAAATATTAGTTTATAATACATAGAGCGGGGTAATTTTATTAACTGTCAGTTAAAGCAAATTGAAAACGCACATGTTCGGATATATCGATATCTAAATATGCTGCAGCTTGTCTGCGTCATTTGATAACTCAAGCAATTGCAAGAATGATATTTCTACTTAGATAGCCATTTACGCGTACAGCTTCAGGATGGAGGATGAAGAACTGACCGACAAACAACAAACTAACTGATTGCAGTCTATTTATAAAGTTCTGGGAATCTAAAATAAACCTGGCCACTCCTTGAGATCTGTCTTCACATGATATATTCTTAGCTAGTATAAATAAAAATGATTGTGGTAATCAGAAGATTGTTGGTGTATCGACAAGATTGATAAGTATTACCACAACTTATCTCTTAGAGAGGCGTGCCAAGTGGCATCGTAATGTACGATTCCAGTTTCTCGGTCAATCATATGACGTCCTAATCAGCTACGTGATGCGTATGATGACGTCCTAATCAATCACGTTATGAATGGCGTAGCTAGGTTCGTCGCGAACTAATTGATGGGATGGGTTGGTGAGGGGTTGGGGGGGGGGGGGGTGGCGGTGCGGGTAGGAGGGTGGGGTGTGTGTGTGTGTGTGTGTGTGTGTTCTAACACCCAAAACACCAACTTAGCTACGCCACTAATAGCTACAAATGGATTAAGTCATTTTACTGCCTATTCGAGAGATAAAGTGAAAAGTCCGTAATTTCAGTTCTGATATCTTGTTCTTGGTCTTGATTTCAGTAATAATCTATTACCACCATCTGGAGTCAATCATGGGCGTCCTTTTCCCATGTTACAGTTTTAAGGATTACAAAGATACATTTTCAGTGGCTTCATTATGACAATGAAGGAATCCAGTTTTAGCTATTCCCCGCCCATCTCTAGCTAGGCTCCACCCACGTATTGCTCGTGTTAGGATCGATTCCTGCACTCGATGAATGTCAATTTCCAGAAAACTATACAGGTAAGCTGCTGAATATTATGAAACTAATTTGATTGGGTGCTGTTGCTGCCTAGAGCATGTTTATTGCATAGGAGACATACAATTCGTGCAACAACTCTTAGTCAGCCATAGTCCGTCACCAATTATGCGTTCTTGACGAACTTATTTACGTCATTCATGACGTCATTGGTTTTGACCTCATCCTATGCATCACATAGTTTTATAATGACGCTATATGACGTCAGCTGATGGATGTATAAACGGGAAAGGTTCATCTATCACACCTTTTATCTTGGCAACGGACAGGGTCGTGTAGTGCTCAATGGCACGAGTGTTGCGATGCTGTGAGCAAAGTAGTGGCTTCCTGTCTGTGATGCATGCTGTGCCGACCGTGATGCAATTACATTATCATTGGCGTCATCAATAAAACTGAAATTTGTATATACAATCACATTCTGGTTCGAGGTTTTGTCTAACTGGGGATTTCGCTGAATGGGTTTTGGGATTTCCCTTCGTAGACAAAATGTTCGGCTTTTTTCGCACCCGTTCCAATTCATTTTTCACCCCAATTATCTGAACATAAATGTTGGAAAATGGAATTGCTCCTTCTCTAATACGATACGTTGTGTTGTAAGAGTTTCTTTGTTGTCCATTCTGTCCATAGACATTGTGGCGAGCACATCTGTTGTTATAGCTGCTGAACACATTACTCCAGCTCTTACACATTTTAAAATCTCTTAAATGTACCGCAATTTCTAGGTTCTGTCATAGGCGATGATGTTCTAATTTCCATGGGCTGGTTCTATAAGGTCTCTTTTTGGTCTTTGCAAATACAGACATTCCCATGTATAGGCTACTGTCAAAAGAAATCTTCCGTGTTGCTTTCTGATCCTCTCCCTCCTTCCCTTCCTTGCCTCCATTCTTCTTCTCCCCATGTCTCCGGTGGTTCTCTCACACTCTGCCTTCATCTCCCTCCCTCTCCCTATATCTCCATCTCTCTCCCATCTTCGCCATCACTCGCCCTCTATCCCCTCTACCCTTCCCCCACTTCTTCCCCATCCATCCCTCTGTCCATCTCTCTCTCTCACGCTCCATCCATCTCCATCCCTCTTCTTATCTCTGCCCCCCTCCCTCATCTATATACCCCCATCCCTCCCTTTCTCCTTCGCCCCCTTTCGCTCCCTCCACACCCTGTACCTTCCACCTCTCCGCCTCCCCCTCCCCCATACCCCAACCCCCCCTCTCTCTCTCTCTCTCTCACGATGTTTCTACCGTTTTCTCTCCACCACACCCCTCTCACCTCACTCCATCTCCATCCCTCTTCTTATCAACCCCTCCCCCCCCCCCCCTCCCTACCGCCTCCCTCCCCACCCCCTTCCTCCCCTCCCTCCTATCTCTCTCTCTCTCTCTCTCTCTCTCTCTCTCTCTCTCTCTTTCTCTCTCTCTCACTCTCTCTCTCTCTCTCTCTCTCTCTCTCTCTCTCTCTCTCTCTCTCTCTCTCTCTCTCTCTCTCTCGCAGTTGTGACCAAACAGGCGTTTGCAAATGATTTTGGAAACCATTAACAGGAGACCAGTTTTAATAGTACGCGTTGCGCTAGAACATTTAAAAAATAAAACACGGAAGAGCTTATGTGAAATATATATATAAAATGCGGAAAATTGTTCAAGGGCACATTTGAATAGAACAAGAAATAATAGAAGATAGAAAAACTATAAATTGATTAAACAACGACTTGTTAAGCAACGTATACAAACATGGAACGGACTACTAGAAAACTCATTTAAAGGTAGGTCATATAAAATATTCAGGGTAGAACTCAATATGGAACCATATCTTTTAAAACTAAGCGGCAATAATAGGATAGCCCTTACCAAACGCCGAAGCTTCAACCACAGACTGCTAATCGAAACCGAAAGTAGGACTAATACCGCACCCCCCACCCCCCTCACCCCCACCCTCCCCCTGGTAGAGAAGAAATGCAAATTACATTTTGATGGTCAATATCATTCAAGTTATTTTAATTTTAGAAGACTATGTTTTGTAAATTTAGCACAAAATTTTTTTTCGCCGGCTTGATCATTAAAGTGGTAATGATAAAGAAAATTAAAGTCTTTACTTACCCAGTGTCTATCACCGGGCCGAGAGAAAAGTATTTTTGAAAATTTACTACTAGAATGACTGGCTCGGTTACCGAGCCAGTCATTTTAGTGGTAAATATTTTTAAATACTCTTCTCATGCATTTCAAATAGCCCATGTCTGAAGACCACTGCAAATCTGTTTGTGGTCAGTTTGACCATTAAAGGGTTAAGTTGACACAAGAGGGGTTAAATGATCGTCCATAGCCCTTCATCTGGCCTCATTTGGGATGCTTATCATCTCTAAACATACATTATATTTGCATAGCATTAAAAATAACAATGATGATGATGATGATGATGATGATGATGATGTGATGTGATGATGGTGATGATGATGATGATGATGATGATGATGGTGGTTGTGATGATGGTAGTGATATGATGATGATGATTGTGCTGATGATGATGATGATGATGATGTGGTGATGATGTGATGATGTGATGATGATGATGGTGGTGGTGATGATGGTGGTAATATGATGATGATGATGATGATGATGACGATGATATGTAACATGATAAATGCTTGTCCATCACAACATTACTTTGGAAATATTATGTACCGTAAACCACATACTTGTTGGTGTAAAGAAAATTGAAGCGAATTGAATTCTAACAACACTTTTTCGCATTTTGTATATTCCGCTATTTTTATTTCATATACAGCTCGATACACACGATACAACATGTTGCAAGTGTGTGCTCACGATCAAACAAATCAAACAAGTTGTATGCAACAAGTTGTATTGTGTGTACACACTTACAACGTGTTGTACGGAGCAAAACGTTGGCTGGAAAAAAATAGAACAGTGTTCTATTTTCATCCAACATTTTTATCCAACAAGTTGTATATAACCAGTTGGCTGTGTGTATCGGTTTCATCCAACTATTTCATCCAATAGTTTATGCGACCAATCAATGGACCTTTCCAGTTTTAACTATGCCCCGCCCATCTTTAGCTAAGCTCCACCCACACTTCGTCCGTGCTAGGATCGATCGAACTCACTGGCTATCAACTTCCACAAAACTATAAAGGTAAGCTGTTGAATATTTTGTAACTAATTTAAAAGCATCAGCGCCCAGTGAAATTAGTTTCAAAATATTCGGCAGCGTGTTTATTAAATAGTAAAGACATACAATTCGTACAACTTGTCCGACTTTTAAGCGTGTTAAGCTTGATAAATACGATAAAAGTTGTATACAACTTGTTGGCTCGTGTGTACCGTCAGAACCGACGTGTTGTACGCAACTTGTTGTGTCGCGTGTATCGACCTTTAGGTATTAGATTATAGTGTAGAGGGCATTTTGCCGTTAATGACATGATAAATACGACGAATTCAATGATCAATGCGCTATGCTTTATCATTCATGGAAAGGCATTAATCTTTAACTTAACACTACTACTACTACTACTACTACTACTACTACTACTACTACTACTACTACTACTACTACTACTACTACTACTACTACTACTACTACTACTACTACTACTACTACTACTACTACTACTACTACTACTACTACTACTACTACTACTACTACTACTACTACTACTACTACTACTACTACTACTACTCCTGCTCCTACTACTACAACTACTACTACTACTACTGCTGCTGCTGCTGCTGCTGCTGCTGCTGCTGCTACTACCACTACTACTACTACTACTACTACTACTACTACTACTACTACTACTACTACTACTACTACTACTACTACTACTAATAATAATAATAATACTAATACTACTACTACTACTACTACTACTACTACTACTACTACTACTACTACTACTACTACTACTACTACTACTACTACTACTACTAATAATAATAATAATAATAATAATCTTTATTTAAGGGTGGTATACATCGTCAGTAAACTGATCTTCCAGAGGCCCTCACACACACACACACACACGCACGCACGCACGCACACACGCACACACACACACGCACACGCACACGCACACGCACACGCATTCGCACACGCACACGTGCATAATACAGATTACTGGGGCCGGTACTGAGCCAATACAGAGCCGTTATGGCCCGGTATTAGCCCAGTACTGGTCCAGTAACCCGCATTATCTGGGAAATTGCATATTCTGTTATAGCGATGTGTAATAAAATGCCTTTAATCGATTCAGGTATCCATATATTTAATATTCACCGCGAATATGCACCTTTAATGAAAGGCGGCAACAATTGATGACGCTATATACACATCTGTCGCAGTACGCATTATTTCATGACGTCATAGCCATTGTCTTACAGATATTGTGCAGCGGTTTTGGCGGCATGTTGGTGGAGTGAGCGTTGTCCGTCGTGGCGTCATGCCGAAGGTGAAAAAGAAACGCTTGAAAAAGCTTAAGCGATTCTTCTCTTTCTGGGTAAGTATACGTAAATTATGAACTACTGTTTATTGCTAAAACAGTCTCTAACAGACGCTTTGCTTGGCCAGCTTGGTCGGATACAGAAATTCCTTTACCGATGGATGATCCTAGAATGAAAACCCATGATTGTCTCATTGTTTCCCGGGATAAACACAGGTTCTTCCCAGTAAAGAAAATTGTTGATTTTTATGGAGCGAAGAAGCTATATTAGATTATATTTCTGGTAAAAGAGAATGTTTATTTTGCTTTTTAAAATGGTTTAAAATTCTATAACTTGAAGTGCCAGTCAGTCTCGTAATTATTGCTGCCTTAGCCTACATGAACAGATTCCAGTAAAACTAGTTTTAAGAAATTCAACATAATATTGTTTACGCCTTTTAGAATGTATTATATCTGGTATGTCTATTTGTAACGGCAAAAGTGAGTTCATAAATAGATACGCAATATGTAGAAAAAGAGGAGTTTGTTGCATTTGATTGTAAAGTTAATTATTATCAGTGTGGATTCTCGGATTCTTTCAGCTGGACTAACTGTGGACAAATTCCTCAATTTGGGTAGATGTAAACCAATTTGGGTACAATTTTAGAGAAATGAATATCTTTAGATTTTTGGAAAATCTAGCTGCTGTCCTGAGAGGCCATTTCTTGCGTAGTGGTAGAAACTTCGCTAAATAATCTGGGGAAATACCTATTTTCCCAAAATATTTCCGCAACATTTTTTCATTGGTGCTAGTCTGCCCCTGTTGCACCCCACCCCTCCCCCCTCCTAGCCTCGCCCCACACCACCCCATAGAAATCACAACATACTATACCACCATTTTATTGTCTTGTAGGGAAATAGTAGAATCAAAGTCAGTTTGACTTGTGACTCAATTCCAATGATAACAGTACATTGACAGTAAAATATGTTTAACGGTAAATATTCACAGTAAAATGCGTGAAAATAAAATTGTTAAAATTGTATACTTTTAGAGGGTTAAATTGTGAACTTAACTGTAATGGAACAAAATAAATCTTAACATATGAATTATTAATATAATTTGTTTCGATGTGCGGTTGAAATATGGGACTCGTGCCTCTGTTTCAATTTCACATCTTAAAAATTATATTAATTCAGACATAATCAAATCATCATATGTTAAGATTTATTATTTCGTTTCGTTACAGCTATACACATAATTTAAGCCTCTAAAAGTATATAATTTTAAGAGTTTTATTTTGAAACAATTTTGTGTGAAGATGCTCCTTTGAAACAAAAACAAAAAGAGTGTGGATCGTTGAGGGGTGGCCCGCACCACGTGCGCCACCTGCCATTAAATTTGCGCCTGTATTATGGACCACAGATTGCTCGCTCGCAGTAGGGCGTGTCTTTCAATGTCACCGTTAGCTCTATCCTAAGTACCTTATGTTGATTTAATAGTCAAATTGGGGAAAACGGCAGTCGTCTCGAGCAATGTCCATGTGCATTCCAAGAGAAGAGTATTTTTGGAAAATTTACCGCTGGAATGACTGGCTCGATGACCGAGCCAGTCATTGCAGCTGTAAATTTTCAAAAAATACTCTCCTCTTGGCCTGCAGATTAAATTTTCTCATGAACATTACGGCTTTGATGGTTAAGCCGGCCGAAAAGAACTCTACAAGTGGTGGTGACGAATGTCCATTTGCAGGAGAGCGGAAAGCTATTTTCGTAAATTTCACTGGTAAATTAAAAAAATAGTCTTCTCTTGGCCTTCAAAAATTATAGTTCTCTTGAACAATCTTGACCATTAAAGGGTTAATTAATATGAACAGCATTTTGTACGCGTCGAGACGCCGTTGGCATACGAGGGGTTAAAACTCTCAGGGGTGTAGGAACGTATTTTGGCCTGGGGTGGGAGGGGCTAAACTATGGGTTGGATCAAAACTTAAGGCGGACGCAATGGGGATACACTATGGAAGAGGGAAACCCTGGGGTGGGGGTTATCGTTTAAGCCTCTGTGGTCAGATCTCTTCTATCTTCTTGGTTCCTCGTCCTCCTTCTACTGGTAAGGTGTTATCATACAGAATTTCTTCACGATGCTGCCAGTAGTTATCTAATCTACGTTTATATGACGCCATGATCAATTACGTCACATGTAGGCTGACTTCACAACCATAAATTAATTGACAGAAAACGCCTACTCCGCCGTGAAGTTGGAGAATTCCGTCAACTGTACGAATTGTGTGTCTTAGATGGGTTTACTATTTCTGTTGAATATTTTAAAACTAATTTGAAGGGGCGCTTTGGCTGCGATATATAATTCAACAGCTTAGTTGGATAGTTACTTTAAAATTGAGATTCTGTGAATTCAGTGTACAAAGTAAATAAATCGATCACAACACGCGCAGAGCGTGGGAGGAGCTTAACTAGAAATGGGCGGAGCATGGCTAGAAATGGATATATGTATTGTCTAAATTAGGTGCTGTACTATTCCCACCTAAGATACCGTTCCAGGCAAAAGAGATTCGCGCATTAAAGGAGTACTTTCTGAATTTTCCTCTTGCTCTTCGGTTGTCCAATTTGAATGAATATGCCTCGCTATGCCACGCATGCATTATTCAAGAAAATACATTATTTGGAACAGTAGCACATCTTAAGCGCAACATCCTCGTAATACGTTAAATTCTTCTAAACTATGTCCCACCACCCCCACCCACCCCACCCCGCCCCTCTCGATCTTTGGTAGTTTCATTGCAATCGCTCGTCATAAATGATCTTTTCAGTTTTAGCTATGCCCAGCCCATCACTAGCCCACACTTCGCCATGTTGGGATTTACCGACCCCCGAATGCCCTGACTATCAATTTCCTGAAAACTATGCGGTTAAGCTTTTGAATAGTTTGTTAATTTAGTTTCAAAATATTCACCAGAATATTTAATGAATAGTAAAGACATACAATTCGTACAACAACGCGTAGTCCGTCTTCAACTATGCCTTTGTGGCCTACTTGTCTGCGTCAATCATGACGTTATAATGACGCCATTGATTGTGATGTCATTCTATGTGTCACGTAGTTGATTATGACGTCATATGGTGGATGGATACCGTGGAAAGGCCCATTGCGTCCTTTCATTTCTTGTATTAGTGGAGTGGCTTAGGGGAATGATCGTGACTTGCTGGAACAGAGCACCAAATTTGGCATAGATGTACTTGAGTGAAATACGAAACTTTTTGGCGGGGGCTGCCAATTTTAAAAGGTCAAGGTCACGCAGAGGTCAAGGTCAAATTATGGAATGGAATGACCGTGACACACTGTAATAAAGCACCAAATTTGGCACAGATGTACTAGAGGACAATACACACATTTTTAGAGTGGGCTGCCAAAGTCTAAACATCAAGGTCACACAGAGCTCAAGGTCAAAGGTCAAATTATGCGTTTTTTACATATTTTCTCAATGGAATGACCGTGACACACTATAACAAAGCACCAAAATTGGCACAGATGTATTAGAGGACAATACAAACATTTTTAGAGTGAGCTGCCATAGTCTAAATGGCAAGGTCATGCAGAGGTCAAGGTCAAAGGTGAAATTATGTGGGATTTTTTATATTTCTTCCCAGTGAATGTGTGTAACATGCTGCAAAAAACACAGGTTTTGACACAGATGTACCATAGTACAATGCATAACTTTTCAGATGGGTCTGCTGAGTTTTAATGGTCAGGGTCACGTCTAGGGGCAAGGTCAAAGATCAAATTGTGTGCTGTTTTCATATTTTACAAAGAATTACTATAACATGCTGTATCAAAGCCAGTTTTTTGTGCTGATGTACCTTAGTCAGTGCTGTTCCTGGGTTCATTATTCAAAAGGATAATTTGAGGTCTTGGCCCCTCCCATTATAAATAAATGCGGGAAATGTTAATTTAAATGGTACATTTGTATTTTGAGGTTGGAAAATGTGCACAACACGGTTCAGCATAATGCAAATCTCTCTAGAGGGGTTGCCATACTAAGGTCAATGTCAAAATGTAAAATTGTGGTGGGGTCTTATTTCCAAAATAGAAACAAAAACGTGCTGTCTAAACCAACAGTTTTATGTTCAATTGTGTAATTACAATCATGGCAATTACACTGAGACTACATGCGTGGTTTCAAAGTCAGTCGATCAAAGTCAAATTGTCTCACAACTGCCATGACAAAGGCACAATGCTGTGTATGCGAGACCTGCATTCCTACACTTGCAATTATTTGAACAACTAGGCGTCGCCTTGGATCCACACTTGATTACTTCTCTGCAGCTAACAGCAGCAGCTGGTAGAGTTGTTCACAATGGGCACCACCCAGTGTCTCCTTTGGTCCACCCAAAGCCTTCAGGAGTAGGTGCAGATATCTTTGGATTCAAACTTCCTCTCCAAATACTGGCTTGGTATAGACATCGATTAACATGTTGGAGCAGTGCATTTTGAGTGGGAGGAAGCTTCTCCATCATCTTCACTCTCCTTGTGAATAGCTCCTGTCGAAGCTCATTCACATCAACATGTGGAGTAGTGTTGTCATACAGGTAAATCTTTCTATTATTCTGAACACTGGAGATATAATGTCTAGTGAAACAAATGCAGACAATGGTGTGATGATGAATGCTTCTGTGGCAGTGGGATATTTTTTCCATGTCTTCCAAACAGATTTCTTGGCTTTACCGCTAAACCGTGATGTTGTATCAGAACCAGAGAAGGCATGGAAAAATGGTAGAGAACGAGCTTTGTCCTCACCACGTTCCTTGCAGATTGAATTAACATCATAATATTGGTACCGGTACCAAAGCCAACCCATAGCTGCATATCTGGATGACACTGTATAAGATAATGGAAAACTCCCACCAGAATCACAATCACGTCAGTATCCACGGTTCTAATGAGGATAGAAGTTGCACCCTCTTTAAGAGCATCATTCAAATGGAGGCATATTCTACTATCTGCCTCTTCGTGATCACTCTCTCCCATTGTGATATTGGAGTGATTTGACTGCACTGTCGGGCCAGGGGTAATGAATACCAGTTTGTTATGTGGATATTCATGATTCACTACATCTTCAATCAGCAAAGCAAATAGCTCTTCCTTGTTTCTAGGATCCGGAAGGAAACCAGCAAAGCAAGGTAGTAACTTACCATTGCGGGACACCTTTCTCCGAAACCCTTTACCTCGTTTTTCTCTAGTTGTTGTTTTCAGGCTGTCACAGTTATAAGTGTTCCAAACTATGTCAATTCTGGAACAGTTTGTAAGTTATCTCCCTGTCCATGGGATGAAAACTTTGTCACTATATTCACCGAAAGTAGATGCACTTTCATGTGGCAAGGCATGCACTATGGCAGCACCATCAAATACTTTGGCATCAAAGTGAGATGGTGTTTCTGCTTGGACAGCTGGATCAATGCAATGCAGTAGCTCTGCTTTGTTGCTTGGTAGACGGAGTCTTACATGTAGAGACAATGCTGGTGGCCATGGGTGATTTTCATGTGTGAAGGATTCATCCAGCTTTGTGCTGCGGACTTGTGCAGCGATGAATAGCTGACTGAATAGATTGCAGTCATTTTTTATTTCTTGGAATTGTTGTTTTTCCTTTGAGTTCCCGCTAGTGTCGTGAGGACGCTTAAAGAGCGGAAGATGATTATTTCTTTATGGCCCTATGGATTGATTCTTTCCTTTCAACACGCACATCCTTGACATAGTTTGAATATTGCTCATTACCCAATGTCTACATCGTGTGCAATGCCTGTACAACTGTGCCATTCATACAACCGTGTGTGTCCAGGGTCATGAGTTCATTCGACTTATCCATAAATTGGTTACCCATTGCCAATATGGTGTTGCACATATTGTTAACCTGATTCTGGAATGTTTCTTGTGTTGAATGCCCCTGTTCATGGCTGGTGGATGGTTGATCAGTCACGTGATGCAGTTCATCAAACTCTTTGAGGATCCTGGCCTGTTCAGGCCCTGCTATTATCCATCGTTTTAGAGTAGCAGGATTTTCAGTCAGGCCAATGGCACCACCGGATCCTTTCACTCTTTCGTTATTTTGTTCATGTGCTTGGTCGAGAGGCATGCTCGAGAACTTTCGCTTACCATTCGTGAAGACCCAATTAGCCTCAAACTCATTTCGGATTTCTTGTGGGAGAGCCTTCATATCTCTTATGTGAACTAGTAGCCATCTGGCATAATTTGTGTGGTCAAGCACATAAAAACATGGTGCTAGTGCTTCAAGCACTTGTATATATAGGGCAAAGTTTCATTCTCTGTGCAATCGAACAAAAACTTTATCCCAGAACTCAAAGGTTGGGCTGTTACGTATCATTTCAACTGTCCAGTCCTCAAAAGGCACATCTCCTGGATTGCACATTGTGTTGAAAGCATCATGTTGTAACTTTGCAAAAGCCGTGACAGTTACTTGATGCCGTATCCTAGTGAGGTGCGCCACCTTGAGGAAGGAGTCTGCAGTTCCGGCAGTGGCAACACAAGCTTCACTAAGTGCTACACACAACCCTGATCCCTCCAAGAGGTCTGCTACTACCCTCCACAGTGCCATCTCTGTGTGTAGACCACCCATTACGACTTATATATCTAGATTCACCTATGGTTTGTGGCCAATTCCACTATGCATACTTTGCCAGAGCGTAAATTGGTTGATCACCAACCAGTACTGGTATTTGCCCAGAGTTTCGTTTTTGGATGACAAGTTTAACCATTTCCATCCCATGTTTAACCATGGCCATCGTCGCTGCTTTCTCATAGAACAGAGGCAACTGAATACTTACCCCAGGTGGATCTGGATTATCTGGCTGACGATCAGCATGATTAGCAGCCCATGCAATGAAGTCATCTTTCTCAAGTTTGTATTTATCTAGCAGTGGCATTCTCTGTCCTAACCAGTGGTTCTCTTGTTCAACTGCTGTATTTAACATGTCAGGGGTGTCATCTACAACATGTGCCTCTGGAACAGTTAAAGGATTGGTGTTGCATGCTACAGCTGGAACTATGCGGTAGCTGTCCGGGAGGGAAGGGATTTTGGTGCACACTGGAGGTGATGGGTGGTCTAGATATTCCAGGATTAGACTGTGTAGGAGCTGGAACAAGCTAATACTAGTTCCATGAAAAGACCCTTCAGCTGTTTGTGATGTGGGATTGTGGTCTAAATTATCAAGGGCTCATGTTATATACACACCCTCGCGGATGTGTGCAGGCCATACTAAGTCTTCCTCATTAAACCGCTGACAAACTGCATTTGTGAGCCAGTCTTCCAGTTCTAATACATGCTCATAACTCACACTGACACCAAGTTCATGAAGTTGATTCACAATTTTTTTATTTCGGGGTTGCGTGTGTACATTTAGACCTATATATATATATATATATATATATATATATATATATATATATATATATATATATATATATATATATATATATATATATATATATATATATATATATATATATATATATATATATATATATATATATATATATATATATATGTAATGGCAATGGGGTCTCTTTATCCTTGCGATGACGTGGCCTTTCTGCTCCCTTAGCCTTTTGCTTAGAGTTGAACCAGATTAGTTGGCTTATAGTCAGACATGCATGCTAGTTGCCAGCATTCTGCTCTGTGATATTTGACCCATACAGCAGCATCGAAACCAGGACTTTGAGGGAATTCGGCACTGAACTGTCTTGACAATCTGTAGTAAAACTACCTGAGAATTTGGGAAATTCTGTCTCAAACATTTCCTTCCGTACGATTTTAGCTACATGTGCCATTAACAGGGCATCCTTATCGAAATTACACATTTCAAGTGTTTCTTTCAGCAGCACTTGGAGACCTTCGTTAAAGACTAGAAGTGTGTTCTTGCAATCTGCTTGTTCCTGGCAGTCATTGGGATAGTGCAACATAAGCCTGCTTAACCGGGTTTTGTTTTTTGATTTTGAAGCCCTAATGATGTAAGCCGATTTTCATACATTTTATGCAAGTCTGCTAATCTGAATATAAAAACGCCGTCTTCCAAACTGGTTTCAATGAATGATACATGTTCAGCAAATACCTTCGACTCGGTCATTTTCTGATCAGTAAGCGTTAATGGGACTGATTGAACTCTTTGTATACTTCTGTAGCGATTTCTAAACATATTCATACAATGCCTGTGATATTTTGCATCAATGGCAACCAAATCACCACCTGCAAGTGTGGCTAACCGATCTGTGTCTTGCATTTCCGTTGCCTGTTCTCTAAGCGAGGTGTCCGGTTCTAATGTACTACACATATGAAGTACCCCTTCTGTTTGCTTACAGAAGATACACCTATCTGAGTGTTTAGACTCATCAGAGGGAGTGGTGCGTTTTGATTTGCTTTGTACGATATCATCCCCACACTGTTCAATATTTCTATTTTTGTCATGTTTTTCTTGAGCTCGCTGCAGTTTTGAACTAGCAAATTTAAGCTGACAATTAAGGTGCCACTTTGCCTTGTTGGCATGGAGGTCATTTGCATTAACGCTTTCAGGAAAACATATATCAACAGGCATTAAATGTAACTTTCTGAAACCTTCTACGCGTTTCATAACGTACTCATATGATTGTAGACCTTTACCGTCTTGTCTGGATGCGGGACATTTTAATATGTCATTGTCCGTTCCACATATTATGCAATTTGTCCAGTCCATTCTGTCGAGAAGGTCTAATATATAAGGTTCAAACAGTCTATTGTATTGCTAGCGCAGAATTTAGTCACCAGCAACTAACAGGCGAATATTCCCATCAATTTATATAACTGTATAAGACATGATAGCAGACGGCAATGAGAGAATTGTAATCTAAGCGATAACGCGTTTTCATTTTAAATTGAATAACAGTTTATAAAATTACCCCGGGGCCGTGCATTATTATACAAATCAAATGAATACCGATACTATTGTATGCTTATACATCTCGCAATTGATGTTTCAATTAAATTACGTCAATTTTGTGTTTTAATCTGATTCCATGGCAATCTTAAAAGTGTCTCTAGATCGTTCTTATGTGGAATGACTGCATTAATATTTTGCTATTTATTTTAATTGATTGTTTAAAAGTTTTCACTGTATTAGAATTTCACAGCCGTTATGAATTTAATTGTGTTATGCTGTGCGCTACACTGTGGTTTATTTTCAGACACTTGTTCTTTTCAAACTATAGATAGCTATGCATATCAATAAACACATTTTTAAATTTTATATTGTCCCAATGTACATCTGTACCGAGTTTTAATGGTATTTTACAGCATATTGCGACCATTCCATGAAAAGATCTGTAACCCGCACACAGTTTGACCTTTGACCTTGACTGTAATGTAACCTTGACTTTCAATATTTGGCAACTACCTCTAATTTTTTTTGACACTATACTAAAATACTATACTATGCCAAAATGATGCTTTATTACGTCATCTCACAGCATGGCTTTGACCTTTAAAAATTGGCATCCCTCTCTAAGAGTGTTTCTTATTATCCTAAAGTACTTCTGTGCCATTATTGGTGCTTTGTTACATAATATCACAGTCATTCCCTGGGAAAATATGAAAAACCCATAATTTGACCTTTTACCTTGACATCAGCGTGACCTTGACCTTTAAAATTTGGCAGCCCCCTCTAAAACGTTCCGTATTAACCTAAACTACAGCTGTGCCAAATTTGGTGCTTTGTTCCAGCAGGCCACGATAGCACTTAAATTTGGACTTAAGCCACTCCACTATATCATACACGAAGCCACTCCACTATATCATACACGAAGCTCTTCTGTAGGTACATTCTCTATCAGGTCCTTATGTTTCTGATTATCGTCGACTCCATACTCAACTGGCACTGTCTAATTATCGACTCCGGCGTCATTTATTTAAATTTACATAGGAGACTGTATAATATATGACTGTTTTTACTTGACCACTGGATGTTGCTTATGCACACCTTCACCTCACATGCACGCACGCACGCACTTACGCACCCACGCATGCACGCACGACCGCACGCGCGCACACACATGCCCGCATATCGATTACCATTACGGACTCGTGCACGCGTCGCATCGTGACGACCCGCACGCACCGTGACACAAGTAGGCCTACATCTTACGCTTTTCTGTTCGCAGATACCTAACCACGATAAAGGCACGTCGGAGCATGGAGCAGGGGCACAGGTCACGCCGACAGATAAGCCGCAGTAAGTACCTCGAGGGACACTTTCTGGTCACTTAAAGAGGCGTTGCAAAAGAGAGCTGGTCTCTTAAAACAATGGATGAATCTACTTTTCTTTTACCTATGCCCTGCCCATTTCCATTTAAACTCCACCCACGCTTTGCTTGTGTTGTGATCTATCCAGAACCCTGAATATCCCAGTATCCCAAAATCATGGTTACTATACAGGTAATCTGTTGAATATTTTGACAATTTGACTGCAACATTACCCAGCCAAATTAGTTACAAAATATTCAAAAGAATGCTTATTAAAATGTAAAGACATACAATTCCTTCACTGCTTCAATACGGACATGGTTATGTTATTGATAAATGATTGATAACCTAATTTGATTGTGACGTCAACCTAAAGGTGACATAATTGACTATGGCGTCATATACTTGACTGACAGATTGGGTTCATCAATTAGTTTAGCATAATAAATGTTTTTTCGGGTCACACCAGGGAAGATTTTAAAGACAGATGGTCATAAAAGCACACGTCATAAATAATTGCCACCTTGTGCCCTACGCTATTATTACTTTAACTAATTAGTGTATGCATCTTTGAGCAACGTGCTTCTTATGGCAACTACTCACAATCAAATTAGTTTCAAAATATTGAACAGAATGGTTATTAAATTGTAAATGAATCAAAGATATGCAATGGAAGAATTAAGTTTTAGCTATGCCCGCACATCTCTGACTAAGCTCCACCCATGCTTTGACCGTGGAGGGATCGGTCGATCTCTGCACTTTCTGAATCTCAATTTCCAGAAAACTATACAGGTAAGCTGCTGAATATTTTGAAACTAATTTGACTGGTTGTATGGCAGCAACAGCGCCCAGTTAAATTAGTTACATATTCAACAGCATGCTTAATTATTAAATAGTAAGGCCATACAATTTGTGCAACACATCCTAGCCCGTCATCAATTAAGCGTTCGTGACGAACCTTTCTACGTCATTCAGGAAGTAAGTAGGTCATCCTAGACGTCACCTAGTTAATTATGACGTTATATGATTGATGGATAAACTGGAATCCTCTATTCACATAGACCTGTTACTACTGTAATACAACCTCTGAGTTTGAAATTGTGTATTATTTTTTTTCATCTCCGATCTTGTGGGAATTTTCGTTAAAAACACATTAAATTGGTCTGGCCTAATACGCTAATTTGTTTAAACATTTTGTGTAACTTGTGTTACAGCAATGAAGTCACGGACCAATATGTTACGGACCAATGTGGTACTTGGACTAAGCCTGTAGCCCTGTTGATAGATGAAGAAGAGGAGTCAGACGTTGATACAGCGCCGAGAAAATGGAAACAGTTAGGCAGCGTACACCGGAACCGACATATCGCAATAGTAATTAAATCACAATTGTCACCTAATGAAGTTCCAAGACCTCTCGGCGACCAGTTTCAGGCAGCGTTGGATCAAAGTATTTCTGGTGATACAAAGATATGGGATGCAGCCATACAATCTGGATCTCTGGTGTATGCAGAGACCGGGATGAAAGCAGAAAGTCTTTACAACACAACAGGAGTTCTTACCTTCATGACGCAGGGAGTAGGGTCAGAAACGCCGCTGGAATTTCTAGCAGTACCGAGCTTTGGAAAGCTGCCTAAAATCTACAAAACTCGTTCCATCTCAACGTCAAATAGGCCTACAGGTTCACGTGATACACGGCACAGAATTGCAATGTTAGATTTACAAGCCTTACGTGAAATTCCGAACAGATTATCATATGCACCTTTTCTGAGCGCTCTATGTAGAAGAATGGGTATTGCTGCTGGCGTTACGCGTAGGAATGACAAATCTATTCAGCACGGCATACAAACATCCGATAACAGACCTATGACAGGTGCTCTAAGGTGTTCATTACAGCGAGATGGAGGTTGCTTAGCAAATGAAACTCTTGTTCGCTCAGCTCCAGGAGCGCTGCTACCATCACGCGGAACCTTAAATGGCGAGAAAGGCGGAACCCTGGCTATTTTGACGCCATGCGCACTGAATTGTTCTAGACTAGTAACATTGCTTCCCATGCAAAAAGGAATACGGGTTTATTGTTCAAGGCGTGCACTGAATACCATGCCTACAGTCTGTACGAAGGTGTACATAATCGGCACTGTGTCTAAGGTTTACACTTCAGCGTCACGCCAAGAACTGCGGTTTCATTTGGAAAACGCGTGGCTGTTTCTCCAGAGCTTAGCAAAATGTTTAAACAGAAGAGGATACATAATGGAAATCACGTCCGCTACGACAACTATTGATCAAGTTTGCATAGTAATTTCGCTCCATAATCATGGCCAAACAATGTACGTGAAGGAGAGAATATGTCCTCGCTTAGGTAAGGATAGTCCATTTGTGATGATGCAGACTGCAAAACCATTGACCATGGCTTCAAGATTCAATGAGTTTCAATTGTCCGAACGCGCAGTGATTTACGCGGGAGAAGACCTCGTTGAAACTGGTAGGAATAAGTTAATTTACCTTTCCAATTTATCCATCCTTCATGACGTCATAATCAACTACGCCATGAATGATTTAGTCCGTCTTAAACGCTTAATAGTCCGTCAGGTTGCATGAATTGTATGTTTTTGCTATTTAATAAATAGTAGGCATGGGCAGTAACAGCACCCAGTCAAATTAGTTTCAAAGTATTCGACAGCTTACCAGTATAGTTTTCTGGAAACTGATAGTCAGGAAATTCAGGGATCGATCGATCCCAACAAGAGTGAGGTGTGAGAGATCGGCGTGGCATAGCAAAAAATTGGAAATGCCCATTGCGCGCGCGTGTGGGTGCATAAATACATGTGTATCGTTCGTCCGTGTGTGTACACGTTGTGCGTGCATAGGTGTATGTCTGCGCGTGTTTTGCGTGCATGCGTGTGTGTGTGCGTGGGTGCGTGCGTGCGTGCGTGCGCGCGTGGGGGCGCGGATGGGCAGGCGGTTTGGCTGGCGGGGTGCCAGCGGGTGGGCGGGCAGGGTGTGTCTGGCGCTCTAGCTTAAGGTCTCCTGGAGGAATCAGGACAAACCTTCTGTTGGGGCATGGGGCTGTGGTCCCCAAGGAGTGAATCGAGTTTGGAGTCAAAACACCAAATGTCCACATCAGTATCATTGAAAAGGTGCACAAGTATCGGACGCGATAACTCAAGTTCTACTAAATGTGGGTTGATAGATTTCCTCGAAGTGCCGGAGAATTGCATTCAGGTTGACATTTAGAGGTCACAGGTTAATGTCAACTAACAAGGCCAGATGGCGAAACTCGGAATTCTTTGGAATTCGTGTTCCTTACATTTCCAGCTAAAAAGGCGCATTACATAGAGGGATCCGTATCTAGCTATGTCCTGTCCACTTCTGGCTAAGCTCCGCCCACTTTGTACGCGTGTTGGAATCGATTTGAAATATTGATACCTGAATTCCTAGAATCTAACTGTCAAGGTAACCAAACGGGTAGGTTGTTTAATATTTGGAAATGAATGTCACTGGGGTCTGTTGCTGCATTGCTTATGGCAGCAAGACTTCACAGGCAAAATAGTTTCAAAATACAGCCCGGTACCAACCCAATAATGCGTGTTATCAGAGATTGGTCTACATAACATACCATATGCTCTATGTTTGCAGAGATTCACGCTTCTTCTGGACCATTTTCGCCATCAATAAGAAACCGAGTGGTGAAGATTACTTTAGCTCAGCTCAGGGCAGCATCCTCACTGGAGCGACCTATATCCATATTAAGTTTCATGGAAATGCTACCAGCAGAAAGACGCTTCCCATTTCCTGCTATTATGCCATCAAGGAGGCCAACATCATGTATGTTGAGGCTATCGCGCGGTGTTGGAAACGATTGGAATGGAAGACCATCGCATGCGTTAGCATCAGAGGCTACAAAAGAACATATATCCACACAGCAAGAGGAAAAGCATTTTGGATTAATGTTGATGAACAAATTCCTGCATAAGTCACTCATTGTAATTCCGGACATTGTAAAAAAGAGTTTGATTACAAGAATGTCATTAGAGAACTATATATTTTTGCAAAACGTGATGTCCCGTTTTTCACCCGAGAGACTTCTTTCGACAAGGAATTTCACGATATGCATAACAGCTGAACATCGTTTTCCATTGTCAATAGGCATACGCACGTCACAAAATATGGATAAATCTATGTCGATGATTCTGTTATCGCGAATAGGAAAGGAAAAACCACGGGCCTCGAAACTCGTCGTCAGCAAAGGAATTGTAGCTAAGTCAAATGAGATGAACGCCATTCCTGAAGTAACGCAATTGGCAAAACGATACACTTTTCTTGGAAGTAATAGCATGAATAGGTTTAACGCGAACACACTCAACATTGCGGAAAGAATCGCCAGCTATATTGTATGCGAACACACGCGACTGTCTCGTGAACTATTTGCAAAATGTTTACAAGCTTTGGGACATGAGTCGATTCAAAGACTTCTATCCGGAACCACTAGCATAAGATTGGATCTCCTTGATAAGATCTTGCTTGTTTTGTCACCAGAAAGGCCACTCTGCATAAAGGTAATTAATGCCACTATGCCACGTGAGCGACGCTTTCCAATGCATAGATCAAATGCTAAAGATCTACAAGTTTCTGGGAAAACAGCAATAGTTGCTACACGTACAGAAAGCACAAGGCTCGTAGAAATGAAAGCACCATCTAGATTTAATGAGAAACTTGCATTCTGGGCAAGAATCAATCCAATTATCTCCCCACACGTGCTTGTTTCTTCCAGGAATAATATTCCCGCGTCAGAGACAGGCTCTACGGAATGCTCCAGACCATTGAATCAACCGAGCATCCATACTGGTGAGGTATATGAGGATCGCACTCCTGACCTGTCAGAGTTTATTGATGACGTAATAAATAAATCAATCCAACAAATTGATGAGGTAGATGGTGTAGATGAGCGACTGCAGCATTGTGACACAAATGAAGCATTGCGTAAGAGATCGAGGGTAAAATATTTACAGTTTAAATTTCTACAATGGCATCTTTCTAATTCAGGAAGCATGTCAACAGGACACCAATCAAATGGAGGCAGTTCTAATGATAAATTTTGGTGTACCGATCGTGCCAAATACTTCCTTCCACGGCCATTTAAAATACTCTCAACTAAGGAACCGGTGGTGAAAGAAGTTCAGGAAGAAATACACGAAATATGTGAGATAAAAGACGAAGAAGGGACAGAGATTCAAAATATTAATTGCATCAAAGGGCAGAATGCTCAAATCGAGCACCTAGCCCGTGTTGTTCAGCAAGAGGAAACCCAGGTGTCTGAAGTAGACAATCACGAGGAGATTGAGATTCAAGATGCAGCATCTCTCCACGAAGACGAATGCCAGGCCGAACACCTATCTACAGAAGGTTTTGATGCACAGTTTCTCCAAAATGCCAAAGATCACCGGCTCAAAGAACGGCCTGTGACAGGTTTCGTAAATCTGTGGCGCATGAGCCGATATTTGCAATTTCTACTGAAAAATAAGAAAATTGATGGCACGGAATGCCCACCAGATTCAAGATGGCCGACACAGGATATAAGGTGGAACAAACTAAACCCGACAAACCTGTCCATGTTTTCTTCCAAGGAAGGAACTGAAAAGGATAGTCTCAGTTCCCTAGAAAGGAGTAGTGAAACACGGGAAGGTAGGCCATAATTATAGTAATCATATCGTTTCAATTTGTTACCCACCCTGATAATGCCGGTTACTGGGCAAGTACTGGACCAAGACTGGGCAAATACGGCCCAGTACTGGCTAAGTAACCTGCGTTATCAAGGCACCGTTATTGAAAAAAAGAAGATTAATAAATGTATTGATTCATCTACAAGCTATTGTGAGATACAGCCAACCGTGCATATGAAACTATCCATCTTTTGGACGCAAGAGATGGTGGTTCTGTAAGATAGGTAGTCGAAAGACCACGTGTCTTAAAGAACCACCGTCTTTGGCACCAACATATCATAATGCAATTCACATTTATTTAGAGACCAGCTGCAGATACCGACTGATTCTATACCATATAATGCGATTGCATACTACATGTTTTACTGTATACAACGTAAGAAACAAGGATGCAATTGATGGCTAATCCAGTTAGATGCCCGATATATCGAGATATCCCGATTTTGAAGCATACCGTTTTTGCTTTGTACAATACCGTGCAGCCATAGTATTATCCCACGTGTTCATTACATACCGTCTATATGTTACAATTCATATGGGTTAGACAGGTGGTATATGCCTAACACTGATTGACTATCTCCTAATTGGACTTATAATTTTTTGCACTTTGTCAGAAAAGGCATGTTTAACCTCAACTATTTGTATTTGAATTGACTCTGCTCTGTGTGTTGTTTTCAGATACCTCTGATCATATCGTGCTTTCTGAGGAAAGTCGGGCAGCTGGTACTACCAAACCTGAGTCACCTCCCGAGAAATCAAATACAGGCTCTGCATCGAAGGATAAGGTATGAAGATCGCTAACATGTCTAACACAACCTCTCACCCGGTGAGAGTCTGTAATGTCTATAAACGCCTAATGTATCCACATCTGCGATTAGCTGGAACGTCTTATGACCATAAGTCTGATTGGCTGGGGAATTATGCCAATTAGATTCCTTATCATAACAATATGACATCACACATTGGTATTACAATGTGACATCGTACATGTATTACTATTATGACGTCTGATTCCATTACCAAGGATCAACTGTCAATCAAGTTGTCAATATGTTGATGCAAGGATGACAGCCGTTTACACTCACACTGCAGAGACTGGGTCCAGACCCGACTGGTATTTGAAGTGGAGTCTGCGTAAGAGTATAGGGTTTGCTCGCAACCCTGGGCCATATTCACCAAGGACACTTAGCCCTAAGCACACTGATGTGCATGTTCTATCTTTTACGGTGTCAACAGCAAAGAAACTAGTGTATATTTGTCAACACATTTGGTGGAATATGTTGCTGTCTACGACAGCACCATCTTCCACCAAATTTGTTGAAAAATAAACACCAGTTCATTTCTTACTTTAATTTTGAGAATTTAAAATTTTGACATCAGAGTGGTGAGGGTTAGGTACAAAAGAACGTGTAAATATGGCGGAGGTCCAAAAGGGGGTGGGGGTGGGTTGTGTTCACTCACAAGAATGGAATCACTACAAAATCCGGACAATCAGGAAAACAGGAACAGACCAGGAAAGCTACGACCCTCATTCAACCTCCTCTCGTCAGTAGCGAATGTGCCTCTGGGTCCACCGGTAGCTATCAGCCGATCACGAATACTGGACATCTAACGTCCGTCAAGCTGACATACGTAAGGAAAATCATAATTCAGCCGACCAGGAGAAGTCACTCAGAAAAAGATGTCTAAGAAACGTGACTGGAACCGGATCACCTTCTCAACTACGTCAAAGAAAGCATCTGAGTTTTAAAGAACTCTGTTCCAGTTAACGCGTATGGGCCATCCCCTGGATTTAACATGAGAAGTAAACAGAAAAAAGAATCGATCAACAAGATCAAAGTCCAACAACTCTGGACTGACAATGTCACAGGAACAACTCCGAAACCTCTACATACGTGGATAGGTAATCGCTGTTATAAGTTCACGGATGAAGATGGGCCAGATTTATGATAACTAGAAGTTCTTTCTTGGTATCGCTTTGCGGAAGTCTCTCCGCACCCCCCCCCCCCCCCCCCCCCCCCACCCCCGCCTCTCACCCACCCGGTGGTGTGTGTGTGTGTGGGTGTGCGTGCGTGCGTGTGGATGGGCATACGTGCGTGTGGGCATGCGTGCGTGCGTGCGTGTGTGTTGGGGGAGGGCATTCAGAAAATAATGCTCTACAATAAAATTCGCGTGAATGCACGCGCGCGTCAGTACGTGCATGGTTGTTCGTGAAATCGAGAAAAAAAGCTTGCGATTTAAGCATTTATAATAATATAACACTTAGGTAATACAGGTTGCTTAGACTGTTGCATAAACTCCATTTCGGAGACAAGCCGAGACCCTGTCTGTCTCATTATGACGACTGACAGTAAATGCCCGGTTTCTTTCTAGTCTACCTAAAAAGCTGCCATTTTTAAGCATTTATAAAAATATAACACTTAGGTAATACAGGTTGCTTAGACTGTTGCATAAACTCCATTTCGGAGACAAGCCGAGACTCTGTCTGTCTCATTATGGCGACTGACAGTAAATGCCCGGTTTCTTTCTAGTCTACCTAAACCATGCCCGGTTAATTAAGATTTTGAAATGTAATGTCATAATTGTAGTATAGCAGCACAGTTGGTCAGTATTGATTTACTACACGTCACCGTTCTACATAATAATAAACGGAGAAAGGTATGCCTCTTCAGAATCCAGTCGAGGAACGGAAGTCGCCGTGGATGTAACACACACTCCGATTGGTCCAAAATCAAATCACTACATTTTGGACCAATAAGAATGTACGTTACAGCCCACGGCCACTTCCGTTCCTCGCCTGGATTCTGAAGTATCATACTGTTCTCTGTTTATTGCTATGTAGAAGGGTGACATGTAGTAAATCAATACTGACCGGCTAAAAGTACCTGTGTATAACATCACATCATAATGTTAATGTCTGACGTCATATTGACTCAGGGGGTCAATGGGTGTGATTGGCTGACAGGTTTTAATCCGCTAGCCAATCAGAGGCATAGACACCGCAGGCATGTACATACTTCAACATGCGGATAATCATTCGTATCTTGCGAGATCTCCTTCGATTCGAGATCGAGAAAAGTATCTCGTATGTATTGAGTAGCCATTGAAGTAGTGATTTCCACCAGAATATGGTGGTAGAGAGAATTGATACTTAAAAGGACACGAGCGCTCCTCTCCTCATACCAGACAATATTAATTCACGTAAAACGAGATGATATAAAGCCTATAGTAGTCTGTATGACAAGTAGTTAAAGGTGCATATTCACACCAAAATGCCTGAAAATAAATTGTTAAAATAGTATACTTTTAGAGACTTAAATTGTGTGCCTAGATGTAAAGAAACGAAATAAATCTTAACATATGATGATTTCATTGCGTATAAATTAATCAAAATTTTTAAGTTATTTAATTTGAATTAGGGGACCGTGCCTCTATTTCAATTTCATAACTAAAAATACGAAATTTATTTAGACGGATTGAAATCATCATACGTTAAGCTTTATTTCGTTTCATTCCACCGAGGCACATAACTTAAGCACCTAGAAGTATACAATTTTAACAATTTTATTTTCAAGCATTTTGGTGTGAATATGCACCTTTGACAGAAAGAGTCCCTCTGAATTCGTCGTAAAATTGAAATCTGTCGCACGTCTGTCGCACACAAAATGAGGTCAAGAATTTGCTGACGTTGCGTGGATATTGATATCATACGAACCACTGGGAGAGGTTAAGATGATACCAAAATCAAACACGATCCATAATGCTCCTTTTACAGTCCGCTACGGAAATGGACTGAGTCCCGATATGTCTCATCGCCGAAGTGGAGTCTGTGTAACAGTCTAGACGTTGTGATGACGTAATAAGATGGCCGATCAATACATTAGAGGTGTATTCTCATAGAAGCCACGCCTCTATTTTTAGATTGACGTGTAATGCGTGTCTGTGAGGCAGATGATAGCTTGCTAGTTGCTATAAAATCAACTTGTAACAGAGGAATTCTCAAATCCTGATAATGTACGTTACACGAAAGGGGATCCTATCATTTAGTTGTTAGAAACAGAAACTAGCTTTGGCTGCAAGTGGCAGGAATTCCTACCTAACTTTAGATACAGTTGTCCAATGGGCGCAGACGCTCCGCTTCCCGTAGGTCGCTTTGATTAGCATCTAACTCCAAGGACAGCTTGCGTACATGTTACGACACAAGGCATCCAAATTCGATGAAAATCTGGCTACCTTGCCCCGCAACCACATAAAATATCACCTGGACAATGGCTACGTTTCACACAAGCAAGATTTGGTTACTAACATGTCATTATGTTGGGGATGGAGAGGCGAATATCCATCGCGAGCGTCCTTCCCGTGAGAGCGTGGCGGATTCCAAGATCTCACCCAGACACTGCAACAAGTTGGATGGAGATTTGTGTCTCATCCGTCACCGGGTCCTACGGATCTAACAGTTGACCTATCATTAGGATTAAGTTCCAATATGCCCAGATATTCACTGCGGGCTGGTAAATAAACTAACTACCTCACATTTATAACTATATGTTTTTGCAGTGCTTCCTTCATTGGCAGGGTTATCTAGCTAACAAGTATCCGAAGATACGCGGGAGATGGATTTAATCAAATCTTTAACCATCACCGCTCAGAAACCTCCGATAGTTTCCCAGGGTTGGATCTGATCAATGTGCTGATGGGGACTCCAAACAGTTAATAAACCATGCAGCTGGTGGATCGTGGAAAGAGACAATAGCTTAATATATGAGGTCCTATAGGTAACTGGCCAATTTTACACACCCTTGCTGGAGTGCGGGGATACATTACTGCAACAACCGGAAAAGAAGCGTACACTCTATGTCTGCAGACGAAGAAATTGTCCCTAACCACTTTAACCTATCCTATCGATCTTATTAATAAGGTTTACTCGGTAAGGTGCCGGGCTCAAACAATTAGAGCACGGTCAGCGACCTCAGTGTAAAAATTGATGATGGTTGGAATAAATTGATGCGGATATATCTGTTGCTGTATAGTATTTCCTAGCGTACTGCGGTCCAAAGTTTTCTACAATTAAACAAAACATATTAACTGAATGGCTAACTGCCATATACAACTAACCAATGTGATGAGTAGAATGTAATTAAGTGATATAACTAAATATCACAGATTGATGAACTTAACTGGTGCGGCTAGTTGAAAGCACCTACAGTAAACAAGGATAATATACACAGTAAGACAGAAATTATAAATAGCGGTCCTAAGACTGGTAAGGTACCTATTAGTCATCAGTACCACATACGGAAATGATAATTAAATGTACAATAGTATAGTTACTTGAATACCTAATAGTCATCGGTACGGAACAGGCTACTATGTTACTGAAATTGAGGCGCTAACGTATTCATAGCACGAGTCGACACGTTCTTTGAAGCTGGAAAGATTTCCGCACCTGATTTCCGCAGACATGCCTCCGCAAGCTGACTTCTCCAGATAGGGTAGACACGGTACACACTCAGGACAGTGAAACAGCGCAGTGAAGACATGTCTATTAGATAGTATTTGTAGCTAGTATACAATTTATATGGAAGTGAGAAAGTTATCCGTCCGGCGACGGAAGTAATAAAGTTGAAGTTTGCCCGTTAATAAAGAGGGCTTTATATAATGTTAAGCAGTTACATAAACTGGCACACAGTGCGGGAATTGTCGCAGAGCTCTTGCGGTGCACCTAGCAAAGTTCCACCAGACTGTGGTCAAAAAGTTAATTAAACACACACGACATGCAGTGCGGAAATTGAAGTCCACTTTTCAGCGTGGTTGGCAGATGCGGCTGAGTCATCCACCAAGAATCACCGTAAGCTCTACGTTCTGTAGAATTACATCCCGGGCCCGCATGGCCCACTGTCGGAAAGGCTCCCTTAGGAGTCCAGATGAGGAAAGTGGTGGGCAATAATTATGAATATAAATTAGTATTAACTAGGCGGATGCGGTACATCTCCTGTGGATGCTGTAATAATCCGACTGATGCGAAAATGCATGTAGTCCTCCATCGGGTTGTGATTTCGGCCGTAAAATTATACATCCCTACACCGCCTCCCTATCACCTCAGTGGCTTTGTAGACTGCTTTACATGGAATAGCGCGTGCAAAATATAAAATTCTTTCACAATAGCGAACTATTGGCAGCTACGCTAACAATGTTATTGAAATTAACTAAATGTCCGTCCTGCTTCACATCCAATCCTTCAATAATTGGATTATTACGTTTGATTTTTTTACCGCAAATACGTAATGCATGGATGGCGGAAAGCCTGATCTAAGTCAGAATCCATATGTACTACAACTTACAAATGTTAAACATGAACATTTTAAAGAATTAATTTCCACAAATATCTTCTATGCAGCACGACTAGTGGAGAGGCAGGTGGATAGTTTGATGAACCATTTATTCTGGTATCTACCAATTCTTTGACTGGATATTGGCATATTAATTGCAAAGCTGTAATTGCAGTATAATTGCCCTGAGTATCTGTTTTATTTCTTTTTGATCACCGACTGATGTCTGAAGCTTAGAGTTGCTGTTCCTGCCTATTGCCGTAACGATAAAAGATAATAGCTCTACTTAAGAGTGTCTTGTTCGGAAGAGGCATCATATATAACATGGCTGCTTAGCCATCTTCAACCATTTAGTTTGCTACATTTTCGATTCCAATTTTAATATTTTAACGCACGTCATGCTAATCACTATACACATACGCTGACTTGGCCACATTATGCGAATTGGGACATTGTTTCCTAAAATAATAAACATTTGTTTGCTTAAATTGACATTTTTAGAAGCGTTTGAGTGACAATAGGGTCTATGAATCTCTTTATATGTTCTCTTTCAGATTCAAACACAACCTTCTAGAATTCCCCGACCGATTGGCCATCTACCTCGCAATGCATCTGTGAACAGTGCACTACAAGAGATCAATTTATCTATTCCACTGGCACATTCCCAGATGGGACATGGTAGCAGAATATCAAATCGCAGAACGTTGGGTAATGGAGCACGTGTAGATAAGACCAAACCAAATTACTTTGGAAGACCAACTAAGCATCAGTTGTCTAAAATACCTGTACCTCGATCGATGCCATCTTCACCAAGGCCATCCTTCAAAATTCCGGCAACCACACCAGTGGGAAGCAAATGTTTTCCTAGGAGTTTCGCCCAAGGAATGGTTGTGCCAACAAAAGTATCATGTAGCGATACCTTGGGAATGATTGCCCCCAGGAAAGGATCTAGAAGCGTTGCTGAAAGAACGATCGTGCCAAAGAAACAGTCGATCAGATCTGCACAAGGAATGATTGTGCCAAAGGAAGGATCAATCAGCTCTGCTCAAAGAATTGTTGTGCCCCAGAATGGATCAAGCAGATCTGCTCATGGAATTGCTGTGCTGAAGAAAGGATCAAGCAGGTCTGCACAAAGAATGGTTGTGCCGATGAAAGTGTCCAGCAGCTCTACCCAAGCAAACATTGCACCAAAGAAAGGCGCAAACATCTCTGCCAAGGGAATGGTTGTGCCGATGAAAGGATCCAGCCGATCTGCTCAAGGAATTATTGAACCAAAGAAAGTGGTTAACAGCTCTGCCAAAGGAATGGTTGCACCAAGGAAAGGGTCAATCAGCTTGCTCCAAGGAATGACTGTGCCAACGAAAGTATTAAGCAGCTCGGCCCAAGAAATGGGAGTGTCGAAGAAAGGACCAATCAGTGCGACTCAAACAAGGGTTGCACCTAAGAAAGGATCAAGTAGCTCCATTGAAGGAACGTTTGTGCCGAAGAAAGGATCACACAGTTCGACTCAAGGCATGGTCGTGTCAAAGACTGAAGCAATCAGCTCACATCAACGAGCAGCTGTGACGAAGAAAGAATCGAGCAGCTTGAAAGAAGGAACTGCTGTACTGAAGAAAGCATCAAGCAGCTCGATTGAAGAAATGATTGTGTCAAAGAAAGGATCTAGCATTTCCACCCAAGAAATTATTGTGCCAAGGAATGGATCAAGTGGTTCCACTCAAGGAACCGTTGTGTTGAAGAAAGGATTAGACCAGATAAAGAGAAATATATCAACAAAGACTAAAAGAACCACGTCAAGTTTGGCTACAAGAAGCCAAACAGATCCTAGTAGAGCTAGACCATTGCCTTCTCAGGAAAGATCATGTATGTCGGCACCGACGGCTAAGTGTCATAATGATGTGCAATGTGCAATTAAACAAACTGGAGTGAAACAGCAGCAAGAAGTGAACCTAGAATGTCACATGCATATATCCGAGCCATCCTTAGTTTCCAGGTGTACATCCCATCCATCTGCAGTTCAAAAGCTTACAAATGTAGCAAGTGCAAGTTCCATGTCTGCACATCCATCCTGTGAATCAATTAACTCTAAAGAAAGTGGTTCCAGTTCACCAAGAGTGGCACAAAAACGTCCATGGAATCCTGCAGGGGTGATCTCATACTTGAAGGGCCTGACCCCTTTAAAGAATCTAACTCTGAAGCAGCTTACTCTTAAATTAGTCATGTTGTTGAATTTACTAACAGAAAACTGTACTATATTGCATGACCTATCATTGGATTACCTTTCTCTAGATGAGACAAAGGCTTGTTTTAGGTCACCTGGAATCCTAGATAATCAGGCAGAATTGCCAGCATTAGAGCTTCGTTCGTACACGGTGGATGCAGATCTATGTGTTGTAGAAGTGCTAAAGGAATATATAAAAAGAACCAAGAAAGTGAGAAAGTCTAGGAGATTACTAATTAATTATATGCCACCACATGACGCTGTTGGCAATGATGTCATCTCTAGATGGGTAAAGACTGTTCTGTCTCTATCAGGCGTAGATGTACACGTGAGCACCATGAGAGAACGTAGTTCGAGCTTGGACGCGCAGCTGAAGGCAATTATGGATGGGTGCTGTTGGCCAGATAAGTGTCGGTTTGCCAAATTTTATAATAAAGGTTTGACAACCTGACTCACTGTGATACAGCTTTGACACAAAAAATTCATATATAATCATACAGGAAAACTACAGACTGAAATTTAAGTTCAATATACATGATAACAATACAAGCTGATAATTAACAATGACAAATATTTTTATTTCTATCGTCTTAACAAATACATCATTGTTTAAAACATGTAAAACCCATATTTAATATTTCCTGTATGCATGCATGCATGCATGTTTGTGTGTGAGAGAGGAAGTGGTGGTAGTATACTGGTTGAATTTAAATAATTTTCACAATATCATGTCATGTAGCCAGTGTCAGATGTGCCACATATTAATAGGTAGAGATGACGGCGACTAGTCCTCCTCTGAAGGCACATCCAATTGGGGTGTGGAACATTCCAAGTTGCGATACTCTTGTTCAGGCCTCCCATCCACCTGTCTTCTTTCCCACTGATATATGGCGAGTAATAAAGGGATCAATTTCAAACTATTCTCCGCGCAGTTCTAACTATGCTCCGCCCATTTCTAATTAAGATCCACCTACATTTATATATGTTGGCATCAATTTGCAAATTTGAAACATGAATTCCTAGAATCTAAATTTCAGGGTAACTACCCACTGACAGGTTAAGCTGTTGCATATTTTGAAACTATTTTGACTTGGTGCTGTTGCTGCCTATGGTTCAAAATACCCTTAAATTATTCAACAGCATGTTTATTAACCCATTAACCCTCATATCAGCCAAAAATGGCTTATGCAGTAGTCTTGATAATTGTGTATTTGCAGACCGAGAGAAGATGATTTTTGAAAATTTACCACTCGGTTATCGAGCCAGTCATCCCAGTGGTAAATTTTCAAAAATAGTCTTTTCTTGGTCTGCAAATTGGACATTTTCTATGAGAAAATTGAAATTTTCTTGAACAAATTCAAGCGTTAAAGGGTTAAATGGTAACTTCCTCAAAGACATTTCAATTCATACACTTTTATATAACTTTTGATTTTGTGACAGAGCTCCGTCATTTTGATTGTGACTTCCACTAACATATGACATATTTGATTATGATGTTAGATACTCGAGTGACAGATCATATACCTCTATTGTTGGAACAATATAGGGTTCAGTGTCAGCCACCCTACCCCACCCCTCCATTTTGGCCTTTATGAGCAATGGTGTAAAACTTCTTGGAGATGCAGCTGTAGCCTTTGGTAAGATACGTGGGGCTATACAACAGCAGATTCCCCATCACCGGCTGTCAGACAATTTGCAGCAATTAACATCTGGTTTGCAGTCTTGTTCGTGAATGGACATTGTTTTGCCTTTTTAATTGTTATGGTTGAAGGCGTTAAATGCAGCTTTAGCTATGCCCCTGACCATTGCTAGCTAAGCTTTGCCTACGCTTTGTCCATGTTATGATCGATCAAACTAGGAACTCCCCGAATCTCAATTCACAGAATGCTTATTAAATAGGAATTACATACAATTTGTACAACTTGATGGACTATTAACCGTTTATGATGGACTAAATCGTGTCATTCATTACGTAATTGATTATGACATCAGCATAGACATGGCATAGTTTATTATGACATCATATGTCTGACTGAGAGATTGGATTCCTCTATTGACATAGAGGTTTCAGAGATATTTCAATGTGCATAATCCAAGATGGCCACCATGAAAATCAACCAATCATCTACATTTTAACAATCTCGTATCTTTATGCCCTAGCAATGCTTTGTGGCAAATTAAATGAAATCAGTCCTGTGATTCTTACGATGTCTTTTAGTTGACCACAGACAGATTCACGATAGCCTGTCATCATGACATAACATTTCTGTCCAGGTGAGCTAACAACGTATGTGATTTTGAAGATTAGCACAAATTTAAGCCAGTAATGTTTTTCTATGAGACAATTTTGACTTTAATTTAGCTAATTGGTGTTTGCTGGCATTGATAGTTCGAATCAGGGGTAGAAATAAGAACTTTGCTCTACATGCACAAAGTGCATTTAACATTGGATTTTGACTGCGTGGCAAAAAATCTACATGCACATAAATTAATTCTTTCACCTGACACATATGAATTCCCTATGTCTCAGTTTCAACACGCCCATACAGAAAAAAATGTTGAATATTTTGAAATTAATTTTACTGGAAGCCGTTGCTGCCTTAGGCAGCAACGACTTCCAGTCAAATTAATTTCAAAATATTCAACAGAATAAGTTTTATATCGTAAAGAATTGTCCTTTTTTCAGGGATTTGTCGGAGAGGGTTAACATTCTAACGTACCAGCCAGAAATATGCATACACCCTGTGTACCCAGTATTACAAATTTACCCGCACCAGCCATTCTTTTACCTGCATTGTTCATGTAAAAGGGTTCGAATCCTCAGTTATGGATAAAGAATGTATAACCAACCCACAGTGTGAACATGACTAACAGCAGAAATTTGTTGTCAAAGTTTTATTCCATAATATTAAAGGCTTTAGCATCAATTCCCCCTTTATAATAATAAACAGAGTATTTTGTTCCTTGAAGTGAAAATACAATTGCGGTGACCAGACGCCACTGCTAACAGTCAATAATTATAATAGCAATACTAATATTAATAATAATAATAATAATAATACAATATTTATTTAACTGTTTGTTTTTAAATACATGTTATTTTCAATACACAAACTGGAGTAAAATCAAATATACAGAAAATTGTATCTTGTTATAAGTCTGCTACTGGTCAAAATTGGTCAGGAAAATTAAATGTTTGATTAGTTAATGCCGATTTACATGCCAAGTGAAGACTATCTTTGAAAATTTACCACTGAAATGACTGGCTCAGTTGTTTCAGTTGTAAAATTTTGAAAATAGTCTTACCTTGGCATACACATGGACATTCCTTAAGACCAGAACAACAGCCAGTTTTACCCTCCTTGACCAGTAAGTGGCTAACCGATCATCTTATAGATATCATTTACAATGGTAGACAGTGGCATAGGCTTTCACGATTACATGATTAAATTTTCGAAAATCGCGATAATTATTTAAATTGTGAATTTATGATTAAAAATAATCGAATAACTATGAATAATTTCTACCACATAAAATATGTCAAAACCTACCTTCTAATTACTCTTTAATGACGTTGGTCATGAAAATCTACATTTTGCTCAACGAATGTACATTCATTTGCAGGACAAGAAGACTATTTTTTTTTTAAATGAATCATTGGAATGATTTTCAAAAATTGTCTTCTCTTGACCTGCAAATGCACATTTCTATACACCTTTGTAGATTTCGTCATTAATATGCCTTTGTTCGTCTGGGTAATTTGTACGCAGGCTGATTAATCAAATAATCAATTATTCTTAATTAATCGATCATGCTAATTCAAAATAATAATCGCACACCCGACAGTGAGTCCACACGAAGAACAAACACCTCTATACGCACTCGATTGGCGGTAAATGAGAAATCAAATTGCAAAATTAGATTCTTGCATGAAGGGATCCGATCTGTCACTCAAGTAGCTGACATCGCAATCATGACGTATACCTCCATTGTGAAAATGAAAAAGTCAATCACTAGCATACAAATTGTGTCTTTGATAAATTTACAATTTATTATTTAATAAACATTCTTTTGAATATCTTGAAACTAGTTTGACTGGGAGCTGATGCTGCCATAGGCAGGAACAGTAATCAGTCAAATTTATTTGAAAATATTCAACCACTTACCTGTAGTTGCTTTGAAGTTTAGATTCTGAGAATCCAGGTCTCAAGGTTTTAACCATTTAATGGACAACCCGGCCATAAACGGCCTCTGCAGGGTTCTTGAGGAATGTCCATTTGGCAGCCAAGAGAAGACAATATTTGAAAATTTACCAATGGAATCATTGGCTTGATAATCGAGCCAATCATTCCAGTGGTAAACATTTAAAAATAGCATGCTCTTGACATGCAAATAGACATCCAATTAGCAAATATTTAGATTTTCTTGACCAAATTTAGCCATTAAAGGGTTAATTACATTTTTTGGCCCAACTCTGCTCTTGCGTTTTAGATGGGAATTTTTGTAAAACAGAGGACAAAATTGGTCTGTACATAACATTTGAAGAAGATTAAATAAGAAAAAGCGGAGACAAAGTATTTTATACAATGTCTCACATATTTCTTAACTATTATAAAAAGGTATTGCTGACTATTTCAATATTTTGTCTCTAGCTAATTACCGAGCACGACTACAACAACAACAATAGCAATAACCAATAATAATGACTACATTTGATATACAATGTTACATATTATTTATACAAATTATATACAGTTAAAGAATGTGAATCTTGAAAAACCTAGGAACACATTTTGATTTATGAAATTAAGGAAGAGTGCAAGTGCCTAGACATTACTATTGAAATGGTATTTATACATTAATTATTAATTCGTGAAATTAAATTATGACAATCCCATTTGATCCTGTAAACTGTGCTCCATATGTACTATGAGATAGTTTTGAATAACATATTTTCCTGGTTATTTTGAAAAGAATTGCTTCAAAACGCACTCAAATTGTTTTCAAAATATTCACTACTTTCTTTATTTAGCTCGAGCCTTATCATACCATATTTTGGAAAGACAGGATGAAATGGGATTAGTAAAGAAATCAATTAAATTATATTACAATTAATAATTTTAATTTTAATTTTTCACATAAAATTCTTTCACACCATCTTTCAAATAACAATCGCAGCATCTGTATATATTTAAAATTGGTTCTTCTCATATATTCACGCACATGAGATTTGTGATGCAATATTACCTATTTAAGGGTCAGGGGCAGCCGAAACCAATCTCTGAAGCAGTCATGGACAATATCAATTTGCAGGCCAAGAGAAGACTATGTTTGAAAATTTACTACGGGAATGGCTGGCTCGATATTCGAGTCAGTCATTCTAGTTGTAAATTTTCAAAAATAGTCTACTCTTGGCCTATGAATGGACATTCACCGAAAACAAATTTCAATTTTCTTGAACAATCTTCTGAATCTCCATTAAAGTGTTAAATGAAAGACCAAAAAGTGGCTGAAGGACATTATCACTCACCGGACATTCGTGGATTAATAGAATGAATGATCAGCTGGAATGACTGGATGCTTTTGGGTCCTTTGAGCGTACAGCTATCAGAATTCACTATATATTCACCCTCAGAAGTGTTGAAGTCCAGATATCCTTAGACCTCTGGAGCGAAATATCACCATGTCAAATTTTTAACTCGCAACACGCATGTAGTATTAGTCGGTGTAAATTTTGTTAAGATTCTGGAAATGTTTGACAAATCTCCATCCAGGTTGATAACTGAGTTTTCCATTCCAGTGGTAAATTTTCAAAAATAGTCTCTTGGTCTGCAAATGGACATTTCTCAAGACCACTGCACAAGCCGTTTATTGGCTGGCATGAGGGTTAAACGGTTAAACGCCCACATCTCCATCGGATCAAATTCCAGATCTATAAAAATCTTAAACTACGATTTAGCTCTAATATTAGAACAAGAGTGTGACCACCAACTAGCATTCCCAAGGTTAGCTTGTGGTCGCCAGGAGCTTGTTCCGTAAGGAAAACAACAGATCGCTTTGCAGAAACATGTTTCTCTTACGGAACGATACGTTTTGTTGCAGCGCTCTGATATATCGCGAAACATGTTTGGAGGTGACTCGCAAAAAATTTTCTTAGCAAACATTATCGTTCCGTATAGAAGTTTTGTTATGGAGCGATCTAACAGACGTATTGAAAACCTTTTGCACCTCCTACGGACCATAACGCTTGTGTCTGCCATATCTGATTGCTCTTGGTTTTGATTGTATTTGTTTGCTTTTGGTCCCATATCGTGGTCAATTTATTTCAGTCTACTGTAACTCTCGTAACTACATTGTACTATTTTTTCGACATGCGTTCACACATAAATGTACTCCATTCAGTCCAATATGGCAAGCATGATTCTCATAAGGGTTCTTATGAGGGTATATACCACTAAAATACAGCTTAGGACCCCTAAAAGAATTGACAGTGGGTGCCACTGGACCCCTGAAAACCTTGTACGATTACTAAATAGTAATTAGTTTTATGAGTTTTTGACAAAAGTACCAATACCATCTAGCATGGGATCCCCATGACTCACACTTCTTTGTCAATATTACCCGCTAATTTTAGAATGGAGGAGAAACACTGCACATGACCCTCATATTTCAGGTTGGGACCCCCCACCACCCCCATTTCTGCTCGCGATGCCCAGACTTCTGGGTGTGGGTCCACGGAAACACAAATTTAGATGCTATGGGCAAAACTGGTGGTGAGCTGCATTTATGTGTGTTAAAATGAACGCCTGGTGAGAATCAATAAAACTATCCCTTACAAGAGGCATAGTATTAACTAATTGTATTTACAGTTAGAGCTGGGCAGCATTGACATTTACGCGGCAGTATTGGTATCACAAAAAAATACCACAGAACATCATTGGGTTGGTTATAGATGACACTAAAAGCTTTGAATGCTGTCATTAACCCTTTAACATATTTAATCCGCAAATTTGTTACAAAATTTTAATTTTCTCATAAAAATGTCCATTTGTAAACCAAGAAAAAACTATTTTTGAAAATTTATCACTGGAATGACTGGCTCGATTATCGAGCCAGTCATTTCAGTGGTAAACTCTAAAAAATAGTCTTCTGTTGGTCTGCACATTTCTCAAAACCACTGGCTGCAGAAGTAGATTTTGGTCAGCTTGAATGCTAGCAGGTTAAATATAAATTAGTTAGTCCTAAAATTTATAAGCTTTAATTACATTAGTACATTTTGTATTATGAGCAGCACTCTGGAGGACCGCATTTCACAATATTTGTTCAAAATAAAAGTTACAACCAGTTTTAGACATGAAATGTCAGAAAAAATCTACAATAAAGATATGAGTTACGGTAGCAATAAAAACACAGCTGATAAATTAGACTGTACAATGAAATACGTACAAAACATGCATTATTTAGTGAAATATAAATCGAGTAGGTACGGAAAAAAAATGCATGGTCTGTGAAAATCACCTAATAATGTCCAGTACCCAATTGCAATCACATAAATTCACATTCATTCATAAGTATAATGAAGCCTTTTAAACCCTCTAAAGGTCATACCGGTCAAGCCGGCCTCTGCTATTGTCTTGTGGAATGTCCATTTACAGGCCGAGAATAAAAAATTTGAAAATTTACCACTGGAATGACTGGCTCGATTATCGAGCCAGTCATTCCAGTGGTAAATTTTCAAAATTTGTATTCTCTCGGCCCGTAAATGGACATTCAATAATAAAATATTAAAATCTTCTTGACCAAACCTGGCCATTAAAGGGCTACTTGGCTAAATGACCACAGCCCGCCTTTTGATGCCAAGTTAATAGGAATAAAATCGTCTTCGCAAAAAATAAGTACAAACGTGACATTGACGTGGAAGATTTAGTAGTTTGCCTTCAATCAATAACGGAGAATCATTTCTAGCTATGCACCACCCCCATTTCTAGCTAAGCTCCGCCCACTTTTTTTCACACATGTTGGAATCGAGTTGAAACTTCAATTCACAGGATCTAAATTTCAAGTTAACAATACAGGTAAGATATTAAATATTTTGAAAATAATCTCTTGCTGCCATTCCAGTCAGATTAGTTTCAAGATATTCAACATGTTTAGTATGTACACTGTAAACTCTTCAAAGATATACCATTCGGGAAACATTAGTACGACTTTTCAATTTTCGTGACGGAGCTACATCATTTTGATTGTGATGTCAGCGGACATGTGACACATTTGATTACGGCATCATATACTTGAGTGACAGATAGGATTCCTCTATCACAATTAATAACCTCTGGGTTCCTCTCCTTAATGGAGTATTCCAATTTATTCATCAATTATCCCTTACAACTCTGATGTCAAAATCTTAATTTTCAAATTAAATTAAAAGATGAACTGGTGTTCAGTTTTAAACAATTTTGTGCCGTCGTAGAAATTTGTTGAAAAATTTACACCAGTTTCTTTGCTATTGACACAGTAAGGGGATATAAAATTGACATCAGAGTGGTAAGTGGGTTTGTGGGTGAATGGGTTATGTTGAAATGCTGGCATTAAGTGTCAAAGATTACGAAATAAATCTATTTTTAATAATCCTTCAATAGTCAGGATTGCTAAAAAAAAATCTAAATTTCTACTCAGTAAACGGCCATTTTCAGGACAAAAAGACAATATTTGAAAATTTACTACTGGAATGACTGGCATGTTTATCGGGGAAGACATTCCAGTGGTAAATTTTCAAGAATTCTCTTGGTCTGCAAAGCAAAGTTTATCGAAACCATGTACTATTGTAGAAGCTATTTTGGCCGGGTAGCCATTAAATGGAGACGTGGAACAGCCATTATATACATGTATGTTATACGAAAAACATTACAAGCCAAACAATTCTAAGAAATTCTTGAGCTGTTAAAAGCCTGGCTGTCAAATATTGAATATTTCCACCCCCTGACTAGTCGCCGCATAGTACTAATCCATTACTATAGTCTTTTCGGGACCATAACATAGGGACTACAAGTTTTAGACCACGTGATTAGCCCTTTAATGTTCAAGCCGGACAAAACTGGTCGCTTCAGTTGTCTTCAGGAATGTTCGTTTGCATGCCAAGAGAAAAAAATTTGAGAAAATTTACCAAAGGAGTGGCTAGCTCGATAATCGAGCCTGTCATTCCAGTGGTAAATTTTCAAAAAGACTTCTCTTGGTGTGTAAATGGACATTTACTATTCAAAAATCTCAATTTTTCTGACCATAACAGGGTTAAGAGTCACCATCTTCTAGCCCCAAATGTGAGGTGGTCCTAACAGAGGTTTGACTGTATACATGACAGATAAATTCTGCATTAAATAATTCCTATGTACACGCCTTGACATGCCTTAACGACCTGATTTGGAATGCTGGATCAGCCACTGTAGAGTTATATCTGAGACGAAAAGCAGAAAAACAATATATATATTTTTTAAATTTAACTGAAAGTTATCGTAAATGGTAATTGACAACATTAAAACTTCAACAAAACACAGGCCAGGTACACTGTATACCACCAGGCTTTTGGCAAAGTATTAAGTCAACTTAGTATTGCATTATCCTTACTTATAAGCGGTGTCAAGACCAATACAAATTCAATTTTTTAGTTTATTATAGTGAAAAGGTTTAAGCATTCATTCATTATCTTTGCCTATGAATTATCAATCATTCTGCAGGCGTCTGTTCCAGTTTTAAAACACAATGGAGGAATCCAGTTTTAGCATGCTATGCCCAAACCACGCTTTGACTGCATTGAGATCATTCCCTGCACTCTGAATCTCAATTTCCAGAAAACTATTACAGGCATGCTGTTGAATATTTTGAAACTAATTTAACTGGGTGCTGTTGCTGCCATATGACCAGTCAAATTAGTTTCAAAATATACAACAGAATGCTTATTAAATAGCAGAGACATACAATTTAACAACTTGATGAACTACTAAGCATTTATGTTGGACTAAATCATGTCATTCATGACATATTTGATTATGACATCAGCATACAAGTGAGGAGTGATGTAGTTGATTATGAAATCATATGATTGACTCTGAGAAACTGGATTGCTCTATTGTGTTTAACCCTTTAACACTTGAAATTGTCGTCAATAAATTTGAGGTTTAACTGGTTTAATTTCAAGCCTTGCATGGGGCAATATTTGCATCACCCCACCACACCCCCACCATCTTTGCCTCTACAGCCATTAAGGTATTAACTCACCTATATTCTCTTTTTCTTTACACGATATTGAATAACAGCATATTTCCCGATCTTGAATTGCAGATAAATTCCTAAAATAATTTTAAATAAACAAAGTTGAGTTAGAAATTTTACAAGCAGCATTAGATTTCTGTTTTGTAAACATGACTGAAAATTTTACTACACATGACTCAATTTTATAAAATGACATTAACCATTCACGTAGTCGAAATAAGCAGCTTAGGCAGGACCAATTTACTGTTTTGTTTTATGAAAATTCCCACCCCAACTACACATCGGAGATGGGAAATTCTTTTTAATTTGCACAATTTCGAGGTCAGAAGTTTTAAGCTATTAAAGTGTTATCATGTTAATTGTCAAGATTGATCAAGAAAATCCAAAACGTTTTCTCAGTGAGTGTCCAATTGCATGACAAGAGAAGACTATTTTTGAAAATTTACCACTGGAATGGTTGTCTCGTTAACGAGCCAGTTATTCCAGTTGTAAATTTCCTAAAATAGTCTTCTCTTGGCCATCAAATGGGCTTTTCTCATGACTATTGCAAAGCTACTTTGAGCGGCTTGATCATTTTAAACAGCTGGTTAAGAAAGGTAAGGAGAACAAAACGATTTAAAGATTTACAGAAACTTCTCAGAAAAAGTGTTAAGGATTTGGCTGTGAAAATTTGCTCTCCATGTAGATGGAAAGAATGCTGAAAATAATGCCTTCAAATTCCACCATTATCTTTTTTCTAAATATGGAAAGATTAAGTTAGGAGGCTTTGTAAAACAAAACATATATTAGGTCAAGTTCGACTCCTAACCATAGTTAGCTATAGCTAACTAGAGTACCAGTCGAACTTCAAATACTTAACTAGCTAGTCAACTATAAGTCAACCGAGCACCAGACCTCGGTTCAGATGGTTAGTCCGATATTTGCGTAAATTTCAAAATGGTGGACACCGATCGCTTGCCACGAATAAATGCATATAAAAGTGTAAATATTTCACTAAATAACTTAGGTTTGATGAAATTATGCTTTCCCATTGTATGTCAATGTTCCCAAGCCCATATTCCTTCCCACTTTATGCCATATGGACGCTTTTTGACGTCTTAGCGGACAAAAATAACCCATTTCGTAGGTCATCAAAACAGACGACAGAAAGGGTTAATGGATACTGGTACCCGGCACCAAATTTTCTGCAATAGTAATTCAATAGGGAACCGGGTACCAACGAACTATAGTCGACTACAAGTTTGACTGGGCATAGCAACTGTGCATGATCAGTAAACCATGAAACTGACTATGGTTATCGAGTCGAACTTGACCGTAGTATGTCCTCTAAAGACAAAATTTAGAACATTTCCAATAACTGCTCTCATATGAATATGTTCAGAACGTTTTATAAATAGGCTCTGCCTGCCTGTCTGTCTGTATCTCTGTTGTCATATTAGCTGGTGTTCCTATGCTATGAACTACCTCAGTCAACAGTCATGTCACTGATTTACCTACAGCATTTCTACTTTCTAGTCAGTCCGGTACATGTCCAAAACCGGGAACAGTTTTTTTTGTCTCCTAAACATGGAACATGTTTTCACTTTCACTTTCATAAAAGCTCAGAGGGTGTGAGCGGGTTTAGCCATTCAGAATGCGGTGTGCGGGGTATTTCTAAAATATACCAAAATATGCAGGACTACATGCATGTATGTATTTCTGGTAAAATGAAAGATTTTTCACGGGGAGTTTTATATCAAAGTGCATGTCAATATAATGATATGCAGACACTAGTCGGCATAAATGGTTAATTTAAATATTAATTAACCAGGTTTCACTAAAGACAGTATGATTACAGATTTGAGTCTACCACAAAATAAACAGTCTATTTTCGTGGTACTGCGAATGAGATTACAATTTTTTTACTATTAGCCATCCAATAAATCAGATATCTGGATATCCGGTTAAAACCGGTTTTATAATCAACACCGTCACCGGTTTCACTTTTTCCAAAATCGCACAGCCCTACATATAAGCATGAATGGATGACTCCAGTTTTAGCTGATGCCACGCCCATCTCTAGCTGAGCTCCACCCAAACTTCGCCCATTTTGGGATCAATCGCTCCTTGAACTCTCTGACTATCAATTCACAGAAAACTATACAGGCACATGTAAGCTGTCAAATATTTTGAAACTAATTTGACTGGGTGCTATGGCAGCAAAAGCGCAGCCAAATTATTTTCAAAATATTCAATAGCATGTTTATCAAATAATAAAGACAATTCGTACAACAACGCTTAGTCTGTCATCAATTAAGTGTTCGTGATGAACTTATCTACGCAATTCAAAACCTAATTGATTATGACATTAGCTTACACGTCACGCAGTTGATCATGACGTCATACATGTATGATTGATTGATAAACTGGAATCCTATTTATCAGCATTTTCTTGTCATGCCCGTGATCGAATGATTTAATGTACTCCTTTAATAACTGCTGGCTACAAAGACTATTTTAAAAGATTTACCACTGGAATGACTGCCTCGATAACCGAGCCAGTCATTCCATTGGGAAATTTTTTTAAAGTCTTCTTTTGGTCTACTAATGAACATTGACTAAACACAGAATATAATTTTCTTGACTAGACTTTTGTGATTACGTGATTAAATTGAAAATCATGATTATTTCTTAAATCGTTAGTTTACATGTTATCGATTAAAAATTATATACATGTAACCAATTAATCGAAATAATTTCTACGGAATAAAATATTTCAAATCCTACCTTTTAATGTGATCAGTCACGAAAATTTAAATTTTGCTCAGTAAATGTATGTCCATTTGCGGTCAAAGAGAAGACTATTTTTGAAAATGTATCCCTGGCATCTCGAGCCAGGCATTCCAGTGATACATTTTCAAAACTAGTCTTCTTTTGGCCTGTAAATTGACTTTTCTAAACACCATTGCAGATTTCATCACTGATATGCTTTTACCGTTATGTCTGGGTACTTTGTACCCAAGCTGATTAATCAAGTAATCACGATTATTCTTAAATAATCGATCGTGATCAATCAAAGCAATAATCGTGCAAGCCTATTCTTGACCAATAATCATGACCATCAACAGACTAACAGTTAACCAGTACTTACATTCTCTCAATAATTTCTTTCTCGTCGAGCGCTCCAGACAGATCACGCTTGTTACCGAGTACTAGAACAGGAATACCTTGAAGTTGTGGTTTATCGAGGAGGTTATGTAACTCATTGCGAGCTGCCTCCAATTTGTCATGATCAGCGGCATCAACCATATAACTGTCAAGACACAATGGAACATTAATAACTAAAACATGTGCAGTACCGTTTAGAAATGAAACAAGGCGGATAAAATGGATCAAGATTTAAACAAGAACCTGTGTACTGTATGTATGATTACAGTATTCTGTGACTGTAGTAGTAAAAACATCACACGGCTGCAATCATTCTTTCTTCCCTTTTGACCACTGTGTCTTGTCCTCGGACAAAATCTTTAGCGTCCCCGGGTCCATTCTTGATCTGAGTGTACCGAGTTCTGCTTTCTAAATTTGACTAAATATTGTCCAGAAAATTTAAATATTTGCTTACTGATTGCTCATTTGCAGGTCAAGAGAACACTTGAAAATTTACCACTGGAATGACTGACTCGGTTATCGAGAGGCAAATTTTCAAAAATAGTCTTCTCTTGGTCTGCAAATGGGTATTCCTCAAGACCACTGAGGCGGCCAGTTTTGGTAGGGCTCACCATGAAAGGGTTAAGAGTTAAGGTTCAGACAGCTCGGACCAATAGAGGAATCTATTTCTAGCTTATAATGCCCCGCCCATTTCTATCTAAGCTGCACCCACATTTTTGCACATGTTGGGATCGATTTGAAACTTCCCCGAATCTAAATTTCCAGGTAACTACATGTATATATGTACATGTACATTAAGCTGTTGAATAGCTCCCAATCAAATTAGTTTCAAAATATTCAACAGCTTATCTGTATAGCTTTCTGGAAATTGATACTGTAGTCAGGGAGCTCAGGGATCGATCGCTCCCGCTACAAGTGGCCGGGTCATAACTAAAACTGGATAACCTCCATTATAACCATTTATTAATACTCAAACTGGCTGTGTCAGGAGTCGTGATAAACGTCTATTTGCAGGCTAAAAGAAAACTTTTTAATTTACCACGAGAATAACTGGTAAATTCTCAATGACAGTATTCACTTGGCCTTTAAACAGACACTTTCTATCAATGATAAAATCTAAATTTTAAAAACAAATTTGATGGTTAAATGGTCAAACAGTCACGAGTCTCGACTAATACTCACACAATAGCATTCACCCCTCGACAGTATCTTTCCCACATACTCCTAAAACGGGGCTGACCTCCAATGTCCCACAACTGAAAATTAAGACAAACATCGAGAATTATATTAAAATCATAAAACCAGCAAATTTAGTCACTTAATTGCATCAAGTGAGCAGCTAATATTAACCCTTTAAGCTTTAATTTGGTTTTATTTTCTCAAACAAAATGTCAATTTGCAGAACAAGAGAATACGATTTTTGAAAATTTACCACTGGAAGGACTGCCTCGGTTATCGTAAATGTTAAAAAAATCGTCTTCTCTTGGTCTGCAAATTAATATTTCTTAAGACCGCTACAGAAGCCATTTTTGGTTGGTTTGAGTGTTAAAGGGTTATTGGACATGCCAGCCAAAACTGGCCTTTACAGGGCAGTCATTCCAGTAGTAAATTTTCAAAAACAATCTTAATTATTTTGGTCTGCAAATGGACATTCACTAAAGCAAAAATTTTAATTTTCTTGAAAAATCTTGACTACCGGTATTAAATGATTCAGGGTGTGATGGTACATTGTACTACACCATACATGATAATGTAATGTGGGTTGCACATGGGCGCTATCAACTTAGCAAACAGGCACAAGAAAAGTCTAACGTGCCTACTATGCTCAATAGAGACGTAAGTCAAAACATGTACAAATATAGTTGATGGCGCACGATTGCAAATCCCCACACTTTCAGCAACTTTTGACCTTTTTACCACAACGCCGTCCACCCACAAAATAAATGTCATCTCGCAATAAACAATCATATGGGTACATGTACATGTTGTACATGTATTATCTGACGAGATACTGTACTTGTACATGTAGCATGACAGACTGAATTTTTGTATTTAAATTTTTGACCACACACTCTGGCAACCCCACCCAGCACCCACCATCTGAACGTGGAGCCCAAAATAAAATGTATCTTTTAATCTTCAATCACGTGGTTAACTTGTATAACAAATTTGGTCAAATACCATCAACTGGTTTCAGAAAAGATAACAATACATGTAAGTCTATCTGCCTAATTTTTGACATTTTTGGAAGAGCTGTCTATGTGTGAGGATAAGCATAAGAACAACATTCCATAACTTGTCTATAGGACATGTTCTAGATATATAGACCAGCAAGTTCCAGTCCACGTCATGATGTATGATGTCTCCGATCATAGCATCCATTTCAAAACTGGCAAATTTTCTAGAAAACTGTTGAATTAGTACCATATTTCGCTTAATAGTAGGCTAAGCTTCTATTAGGACAAGAGGTGTTCAATTTCCAACCAAACATCTCTGAGAAAGGGGTTGGGCTTATATTACAAAGTTTTCCCAACCACGGAAATTCAACATATTTTCTCCCGTAAAAATTCACACTGCCTACGCCTATGTTTAATGTATACCTCAAAACATCACCGGGGAAGTGAAATTATTTGATTTGAGTGCCTAAATATTGTGTATCCTTTAATAAAACTCGTTTATTACATCAAAATGAATTCACAATTTGATATAAAATGGCGTCGCGAAAAAATACAAATCATGTGATTCGCATCCAATTGAAGAGCTTATTTTAGAGCGAGTACTCGGATATAAATATTCTGGAATTGGGGACTCGGAACTCAGGAATATCTATATATTATCATTGCGTGATAGGAACTGAGTATTATACTGATCTTAAAAAACGGGTACCCGTTTGATAAACTCCTGTTAGCGTATAATATCTCACGAGAACACGATGCCTCCCATCTCAAGAACCGCTGGCTCGCCAACTGAAGCCGGCTATATTGTCATTCGCAATAATTAAATTTGGATCATTTAATGTTGATCGGCGTTACAAAATTGATGCACATTTTCTCCCGTGCTTGTTGTTTGTTTGGTACATAAATTTGGTCTTAAAATATATTTATAATAAGGAAGGTATTTAATCACGCCAAGACTGTTTTACGCGCATTTTGACTACAAAAGTGTGGAATAAACTTTATTATATCTTGGACATACGTGGCCTACTATTAATCTAATAGGTGGTCGAGATTTACAAATCCGAGGCCTGTATTGACTTCTAGAGGGGCCGGGAATGTATCAAGGCAGAGATCGGTCTGAAGTAGACACACCCTGACCCTGTGACATGATTGTTATTATTATACACGCTATTCTTACAAATTTGCTCTTAAGAAAAATTTTCCTATACAGTCTGCTGAGTTAGGGCGGTGCTAACTGCTAAGAAACATAGTAGCTCAGGTCAAAGTTAGGGGGTGGGCTTCTATTAGAGCATAGGCTACTATTAAGTGAAATACGGTAGTCAAGACCGTCATTATTTTTTTAATTCTCTATATTATTGAACATCACACCTGACACTAGTATTTCAAATTCCCATACTTTCTCCAAACCTTTAGCAGAAAATGTTGAATTTTCCATATTTTTCAAGGCCTGGAAATGGCTTTTCCAGGCTTTCCATACTTGTGTACCATATATAGTAAATACATACAAGAGGCCCAAGGGCCTGCGGCGCTCACCTGGACCATTAGCATTTGAACCGTTTGATTTTAAATAGACATGATGGATAATTTTTGGAAAATCCAAGATGGCCACCAAGAAAATTGACCAATCAGAATTTGCATTTGATTTCTTTAAGCCTATCATCAATAGGGTCGTTCCACCCATGTGTTTGATATCAAGCTGTAGTAGTGGTGGTAGCGATTTAAAGGCTTCTGGAAAATTTTCGGAAAGTCCAAGGGAGCTGCCAAAAAAAATGACCAATCAAAACACTCATTAGAAGTCTTTAAGCCGATCACCATAGGATCATTCCATCTACATGTACGTTTCATTGAAATCTGGCCGTTGATTAGCATTGTAAAGTATTGCTGGAAAATCCAAAATTGCTGCCAGAAAAGTTGACCAATCAAAATTCTGCATATACGTTCAGAAGCCTACCCACCTAGGGTCCTTCCAACCGATTTCACACAACATTTGGAAAAGCTAAGATTGGTGTCGAAAAAATTAAGCAATGAAAATTCTGTGTACAGCTTACGAATCCTGCCACCATAGGGTCCTTCCATCCAAGTCTGGTTGATATCTCCCAAGCAGTTAATGTGGAGTAGCGTTTTAAACAATTTCCAGTAAATTTGTCATAAAATTCAAAATGTTCAACAAAACATTGGCCAATTAAAATTCTGTATACAAGTTCTGATACCTACAACCATAGGGGCCTTCCAGCCAAACGAGATTGAAATCCACCAAGCGGTCAATGAGGAGTAGCGTTTTAATAATTTCAGGTAAATTTTTTCATAAAATCTGAAAGTTTAACCCAAGAAAGTTCGGAAGTCTACACCAATAGTGTCTTTTCAGCCAAATTAGGTTGAAATCCGCCAAAAAAGTTAATGAGGAGATATGGTCTGACACCTACTGGTAAATTGTAAAAATAAAACCTACATGTACTTTCACCAAAAAAATTGAAAATTCAAAACTCTCAAAAGATGTTCTAGCCCCTACCTCCATAGGATCCTTCTAGCCAAATTTGGGTGAAATCTGTCAAGAAGCTAAGGAGACGATACGCTTTGGCACTACGAAAAATTAAAAAATAAAATCTTCCATTTTCAATACAAAAATTGACCAATCCCAAAAATATGAATAGATTTTCAAGCGCCTACCACTATATAATCCTTCCAGGAAATCTGTCAAGATGCTAAGGATGAGAGGCATTTTTACACGTTCATGCATTTTTCTTCTTCAAAATTTAAGATTTTAACCCCAAAAATTGACCAATCAAAAATTTGAATAGAAGTTCTAGAGCCTACCACTATATGATTCTTGCAGGATTTAGTTTAAATCTGTCAAGAAGCTAAGGAGGAGATACATGTACATTTTGACACTTTCCGGTAAATTCTTTACAAAATCTCAGATTTTGGTGCAATCAAAATTCTGAATAAGAATTTCTAGAGCCTACCTCCAAAGGATCCTTCAAACCAAATTTGGCTGAAATCCGTCAAGAACCTAAGGAGATGCATTTTGACAGTTTCTGGTACATTTTTATAAAATCTAAAAATTTTGACGCAAAAATTGAAATAAAATATCTGCATAGAAGTTCTAGAGCCTCCCTCGGTAGGATCCTTTTAGTCAAATTTGATTAAACTCTACCAAGCGGTCTAGGAGGAGATACATTTTAAAGCAAAAGTTGACGGACGGACGGCACGGCATAAGCTCACTTGGCCATTCTGGCCAGGTGAGCTAAAAATCCAAGATGGCCACTGGGAAAATATATCAAACAAATTTTTGTATAGTAGTTCTGAACACTCCTACATGTAGCCTCGGGTCATTTCATCCATGTTCTGTTGAAATCTGCCTAGAGGTTAATGATTAGACTTTTTTGGCCAACGAAAACATTGACAAATCAAAATTCTGAACAGAAGATCTGAAGCCTACCACCACAGGCCTTCCAGCCCAATCTGGTTGAAATCACCCAAGCAGTTAATGACGAGTAGAATTGTAAACGGTTTCTCACCATTTTTCAGAAAATCCCAGATCGCTACAGCAAAAATTGATGAATCAAAATTCTGAATAGAGGTCTGAGGCCCACCACCATAGGATTCTCCCTGCCAAGTTTCATTACAATCAGTCAAAATGGTAAGAAGGCGTTTGACAAATTTTTTGAAATTTTAAAAATAAAATCTAAGATTTTCACGCAAAAAATTCATGAATCAAAATACTGAATAGAGTTACTAGAGCCTATCATAATAGAATCATTTCAGTCCAATTTGGCTGAAATCTGTCAAAATGGTATGGAGATGTAGAGATTTGAAAATTTCCGGTAAATTTTTAATAAAATCTAGGATTTCACCCACAATATTTACACAACAAAATTCTAAATGGAAGTTCTAGAGTCTATGACCATAGGATTTTTTCAGCCCAATTTGGTTCAAATTGGTCAAAATGGTAAGAAGAAGCAATTTGACAATTTCTGGTAAATTTAAAATAAAATCTAAGTTTTGCACCCAAAATATTTACGAATCAAAATTCTGAATGGAAGTTCTATAACCTATGATCATAGGATCCTTTCATTCAAATTTGATTGAAATCAGTCAAAAGGGTAAGGAGAAGAAGCAATTTAACAATTTCCGGTAAATTTTTAATAAAATCTAAGATTTTGACCCAAAAAATTTATGAATCAAAATTCCAAATGGAAGTTCCGGATCCGAGCACAATAGCATCTTTTTGACCAAAATTTAGTTAAGATTCGGCTATTAGTTAAGGAGGAGTAGCGTTTTAAAGCAAAAGTTGACGGACAACAGACGGATGACGGATGGTCACCACGGCATAAGCTCACTTGACCCTTCACGCCAGGTGAGCTAACAAGTACCGATCAATCCATCATTTGGCCGTAAAAGGCACATGGCATCTAGATATACCTTAGGATAAATTTCTGAAACGATCAGTCATGCTGAACAGTTTAACATAAATGCCCAGGGCTGAATTCTGACTTAGATGTACATATTATAATATGGTTTGCCTTAAGAAATAGTCATGACATACCTTTATAGTTACATTGCCTTTTGAAATCTTCCTCATGTTGAAGCCTACTGTAGGAATCATGTCTTCGCTGAACTGACCGGACTGAAAAAAAAATTCAAAAAAAATTAGCTACATGTGTAGAACATGTAGAACCTGATTATATATACATCGATTGATAACTATGTATTATCTCTTTTTATCATATAAACAAGCCTTCTAGCCCGTTCCATATTTTTCGATATGAGCACACGTGCCATATTGAATGGAGTATTTTCATTGGCTGTTGGGTGCGCAACCCATTTAAATTGACCAATTAAAACATCGACTGATAAGAGCGTGACGCATAGGGATTACTACGCGGTACTGTTTTACTACGATTTGTCATTCATGAAAGTCATCGCAAAATGTCATCGTTTAACAGTTTATCAGTAGGCAGAGAAGTAACGATTGATGGCCGTGGCTCTGCGATAATCTTAGAAGAAAAGTGTAGTTTACGGCTGACATCACCAGATTTTGTGTTTGTCACTATATTTTGCTACGCATTCAGTATCTGTTATCAAGTATTGGTGCGTCACAGCGGCAGTATAGATTTCATGAAAATCAACAATGAGAAATCAGATAAAAGTCACATCAGCAACTATTGGCAAATATTTCAAAATTACAGTTTATATGATAAATAAAAACTCAAACTTGGTCACTTTTCATATCACTATTATGAACCTCGTTGAAAATTATCAATTTTGCACGTGCTAAAGCTTGTGCAAATTGATAATTTTCAACTCTGTCCATAATAGTGATATGAAAAGTGACCTCGCTCCAGATTCTTTATTTACATGTTATAGAAAAACAGGGGTCTTTTTTTTTTACTGTAAACGGAGTATATCGTGACTCAACATCTGAATGGTTGAAAGTCTGTTTGCTTCCTCCTTTTATACTCTCTGACCCGAGTCTCGCTCACGCTGTCTGCACATTCTAGGGAAGTGCATGGAAACTAATTAGGGTACGGTTCCCCCCATTGAGGTGCCCGGTCACCGCAGCTTTGTGAGTAGGCAGCATGGAGTGTCAAGCATCATTAGATCGACACCTCAGTGTGAGTAGGCAGCCGCGTGTACCATTGTACCTATAGTATTTTTGAAGGCCACCTCTGGATGAAAATGAGGGAGATTCTTCCCTTTACAGTTATGGAGCCAGTCATTGCAGCTGTAAAAAATTTTAAATAGTCTTCTCTTCGCTTGCAAAGGGGCATTTACACGTAGTATCAAGATCACCACATGTACAAAGGCTGGTTTGGATTTGCTAGGTCTGCATTTAAAGGGAAAGACACTTATCTCAAATGCTGAATTGTACTGATCACTCAGACATATTAGAGATTGCACATCATTCACATTCAGATGCATTCACTTATTTATTTCACAATAGTTTGCTATTTAATTTCGCATCAACAACGTTGGCTTGTGGTTTTGCCTTCTTAAAGCTATGTATCATAAATTGATAAACTGATAAATTTTAGACAGATTTCAAATAAATTTGAGACTATTTGTTATTTTATAGGAACATTGGCTAACTACATGTATAAGTGTAGATTTATGCCAATTTATATTTTGATTGCAATCGATCACGATTCTCATACACATTAAAGTCATAGCACATTGCCTCCCCAATATTGTGCCCACATTAACCATTTCATCGATGAATTCCTCATATCTCATTTTCAACGCTACATGTACCATACAGGAGTCAGGAGAACTGTTGAATATTTTGACATTAATTAGACTGGAAGCTGTTGCTGCCTTAGGCAGCAACAGCTTCCAGGCCATTCAACAGAATAAGTTTTATATCGTAAAGAATATACTTTTTCAGGGATTTATCGGTGAAAGGGTTAATGCTGCCTCGATCATACACCTGCTGGATTTTGAACTGTATGCAATTGTGAAGCATTAGTCAATTTCATTAACATACAGTACACACATGTAGGGCAATTGTACTCATAGATTACAATTCAACACAACCTGACAGTCGCTACATGTACATGTAAATTGTTTTATCTACGAGTGAAATTCAATAAACATTATTTTAAATAAAATGTGCTCATTCAGGCCTGTCCAAATTGAAACCTGCATAACCCATTTTTGGGTCAAGCAAAGTACGGTAGTTTTTTATGTATTGTAACCCATTAGGTTTAGCGTAACCATTTTCATGTATTTATGTACAACACGAAAGGAATTGCGGGAACTGAAAACAGGTTGTGTGAAAAATATTTGCATAACCTTTGGGCAAACGAAAAATGGATTGCGCCAATTTAGACAGGGCTGTCATTATATTTTAATACCTATGCATGTAGGTAAATTTATCTTGTAATAAAGCAATCACCGTGGTATTGAAAGGTACATGTACAAAATGTACATCATACAAGTCTATTTTAAACGTGTCCAAATCACTGGTGACCTTGTTAGATTGCCAGTTGCAGTGAGTGATACATAGAGGCATGCCAATAGACCTTCCCATTTTTAGCTATGCCCCACTCATCTCTGGCTAAGCTCCACCCACAACTTACCTGTGCTGGGATCGATCGATCTTTGACCTCCCTGACTATCAATTTCCAGAAAACTATACAGGTAAACTATTGAATATTTTGGAACTAATTTGACTGGCCGCTGTTGCTGCCATAGGCAGCTGCAGCAATCGCAGCCAGTCAAATTAGTTGCAACATATTCAACAGCATGTTTATTAAATAGTAGAGACATACAATTCATACGACGTGTCCGACTATTAAGAGTTAATGACAGGCCAAATACAATCATTTATGACGTAATGATTATGACATCATCATCCTACACGCCGCATAGCTGATTATGACGTCATATAACGTCAGATGTTAGATGGATAAACTGGAAAGGTGAATTATGCAGCTACATGTACGTGCACATGTATGTACATCAAATTACAATGGAGGAATTCAGTTTTAGCTAATCCCCTGCTCATCTTTAGCTAAGCTCCACCCACACTTCACCCGTGTTGGGACCACTCAATCCCTGAACTCCCTGACTATCAATTTCCAGAAAACTGTATAGGTACATGTAAGCAGTTGAATATTTTTAAACTAATTTGACTGGGTGCTGTTGCTGCCTATGGCCAGTCAAATTAGTTTCAAAATATTCAACAGAATGTTTATTAAATAGTAAACACATAAAATTTGTACAACTTGACGGATTTAAGCATTTAAGACAGACAAAATCGAGTCATTCATGACGTAAATGATTATGACATCAGCTTATAACTCACATAGTTGATTATGACATCATAGTACATGTATGATTGACTGAGAAACTGGATTCATCAATTACGCAGTTACGCGCACTCAGCTTTGTACAGTAGATTACAATTAGAGCCAGGGCAGAGTGATAAACATCAAATAAACGCGTATGTGTACATGTAGGGCTGATTCAATTAGAAGGTTACAATATCGGTATCTAAATTATAAACTGACAAAATAAATGGTTAGCACTTTCTGTCATGGCTTTTATGTTTTCGATATATGAAAGGACAAATTTTATTTAACCTTTTAACCCTCAAATTTATTCAATTTTCTCATGGAAAATGTCCATTTGCAGACCAAGAGAAGACTATTTTTGAAAATTTACCACCGGAATGACTGGCTCGATAATCGAGCCAGTCATTCCAGTGGTAAATTTTCAAAAATAGTCTGCTCTTGGTTTGCAATTGGATATCTCTCAGGACCACAGCAGAAGCGGTTTTTGGCTGATATGAGTGATAAAGGGTTAGAATCCAATAGAACTGACTCTAACTATATGACAGATACTGATTGTTTGAGATAAATTAACCAAAATGCAAAAACTACGGTGTGCAGGAACATCGGCTGGAAAATTTTCCAGAAGGCGACAAACATATCTAGGTGGATCTGTGATCTTTGGTCGGCTTGGTCGTTTAAGGGTTAAAATCGTTAAATCTATTTTTAATCCATAAATCGCATTTTTAATAAATACACATTACCCTTTTTCTTCACACATTGATGGCTGAATCCCGATGCATTTTGATTCTGCTTTTGGTCTTTTTATAACTGTACTGCAGAGAGACACTATTTTCAAAGGTGGCAATATCTCTAGTGTTTTGGAATTTGGGACTAAAATAAACTTACCCCCTTAATGGTAAAGATTGGCTAAGAAAAAGAGCTGTACTTAGTCAATGTCAATTCGCAGACCAAGAAAAGAGTATTTTTCATAAATTTACCACTGGAATGAATGACTGATCAGTCATTCCAAGGGTAAAGTTGTTCAAAATGTCTTACATTATTTTGGTCTGCAAATGGTCATTCCTCAGGAATGGGTTAAATTACACGGTATGAGCGTTCTATTTTACATAACATTAATATTTGCTCAAGCAGTCTATATAATATACATGTGTTATAGATTAATTACTCATCCGGAACAAATTTTTAATCATAAATGCATGTAGTTAATTAGCATAGAATTAATCTTTATACTGCTGAATCCAACAATCACATGTAAAATATGAACAAAGCATACTGTATAGTATACCGGTACTAAGACCTAATTACCGTAGCTAAATGCTACATGTACATTGAGATCTGGCTAATAAAAAACATGGATTGGCCAAATATTCGTCCAATGATTAACCCTTTAATGGTCATACTGGCCAAAACCAGCCTCTGCTATGCTCTTGTGGAATGTCCATTTACAGGCCAAAAGAATACAATTTTCAAAAATTTGCCACTGGAATGACTGGCTCGATAATTGTATCTCTTGGCCTATAAATGGACATTAAATAAGAAAATAATTACATTTTTTGGACCAAATTTGACCATTAAAGGGTTAAAAGGCATTAAGTAGAGAACAATTAAAATTAATGTTGAAGAACCTCTTAAGAGAAATATTTATATACATGTAACTAGGACTGATATTTCTTTATTATACACCTGTGCAAAAGTTAAGCACCACCCTATTTTTACGCACATGCGAGGGTATATTCATGTGCTATGAAGAAAGCAATAGCATAAACATTTATGTACCCATCCATCTTAGTGCAAGAGGTAATAATGCAACTAGAGGAATGCTGATTATGATGGTGGGGAAACACTGTATGTTTTTGTTTGAACTTGAAAACGAGGCCTGAATATGGTTACGTTGACACAACTGACAACTATTGCCCTACAGTTGACACACGTGGCTAGATTGTCATTAATGGTGTCTGAAAACGAAGTTTAACATCTGTGCACGAGTTTGAGACTGTCATTATTAATACCGGGTATATCCACCTTGTGCCTGGATGACGGCCTGGACACGACGTCTCATGCTGGTCACCAACCGACTGATACGCCATTGTGGTATTCGTTGCCATTCAAGATGGAGTGCGTCTGTTAATTCCTGTAGGTTCTGCACAGGAGGATCCCTCCTTCTCACCATGTTTCCCAGAATGTCCCAGATATGCTCAATAGGGTTCATGTCAGGGCTCCTTGCTGGCCATGGTAGGGTTTCGATGGCATTCTGGCGGAGGTATTCATGCACAGCTCTAGCACGATGTGGTCGGGCGTTGTCATCCATGAATATAGGGTGGGTTCCAGGTGCATGATTTACAAAATGAGGGACCACAACTCTATCCAGTATGGAATCTTGATATCTTTGTCCATTTAGTGTTCCAGGTACAGTCAACAGATCCAGCTTACAATCAAATGAGATGCACCCCCATATCATAACGGAACCTCCACCAAATGGAACTTCTTCCATGATGTTACGTTGGTTGTACACCGTGCGTCTGGACCTCCATACACGAGTTCGACTATCTGTGGCATGAAGCAGGAACCGACTTTCATCGGACCAGTGTACCCGTCTCCAGGATCTCATGTTCCAGTGTCTTCTTTCGTTGCACCACCTCAGACGCTCCTCTTTGTGGTGTGCAGTGAGGACAGGACGTCTGACAGGTCTCCTAGCTTTCATGCCAGCAGCATACAGTCTCCTTTTGACGGTAGACATTGACACTCTATTGCGCGTTTCCCATTGCTGGCTGAGCACTCTGCTGTTGGTGAATGGAGATCTCCTAACAAGGCGTACTAGGGCTCGATCATCACGGGCAGTAGTCTTCTTCGGTCTTCCAGATCTAGGCCTGTCCTTCACCTCGTTAGTTTGCCCATGTTTTGCAATCAAACGACTGATTACAGTATGGTTAATGTTCAGCTGTCTGCCAATCTCTCTGCATGACATACCAGTGGTATGCATGCCTATGATTTGCCATTTCACACGATCACTTAACCTTCGTCTTGCCATAGCGGTTCACAATCATGAGCTAATTCTCTCTGTACAAATAAACTGCGGTCATGAACACAAAATTCCTAATCTTGTCGCCTAAATCTGTATGTAATGTTCTACACCTCAAACTGGACTTTTACATAACTGAACACGTGTGCTGTTTCCCGCCACGCACGGACATCAAGCGGCGTGAAGTCATGCATGCATGTGCATTTCGTACTTGGAATTATGTCAGCTAACGCGGGGACAAAAAGTATGGCAGCCTAGTTGTACCATCATGTTTCTACGTTCTATTATTTTTTGCTGGTGCTTAACTTTTGCACAGGTGTATATATGTTTTAATTGTGGCCAAATCAACCCAGAAATCCTTATATTTCAGATTAAAAGCACAAATATATGCTAACTGCTGACTATAATAATACTAAACTCGAGAACTAATTGCCTGATGCTTTCTTAGTTTAAGAAGAGTCTGGATGCCAATGATCAGATTCTGACCCTTTATATATGTTTCCAGTGCGGGTAACTGCGCTACATCCGATCTGGGTGCGGCTAATGCAGGGATGCGGTGCTGCCTGCCATTAGCGCATTGCCCACATTTAACCGCATTCCGTGGGAGAAACCAGGAGAGAATGCAGGAAATGTCAATTTCCCTTTCTCCGAGATCTAACAATACTCACCATTCTGTTACTTCTGATATACAGCTGGCCTTGACAGCTGGCTCTAGGACTATAGACTTAGAAAGCTTTACCGACTCCTTGGAACCGGGTACTCGGCTCCCAACTGCCGAGTACCCGTCTAGCATAGAGCTCATATTGTTTGCATAGCCACCAAACAAGAGAAATCCATGGCTTGCCTCCGTGGGGCTGGGAGGCTGGGTCCGTAACAGAATGGTGAGTATTGTTAGATCTCGGAGAAAGAGAAATTGACATTTCCTGCATTCTCCATCGATCAATACTCACCATTCTGTTACTTATATACACCAGATTTGATCAGTAACCTGGTGGGAAGGGGCAAGCCATAAATGCTACTTTTGCCCCTTGGAGAAAGATTTAGACTTAACAACTTGACTAACGGAGACCTAAAAGGACCGTCAAGTTAACGGAACCGAATCACATTCGCGTCACTGCCCCCCCCCCCTTTTTCCTCCTAAGAAAAGGGAGAGAACTCACGAACAAGTATCTCGCCTGAAACACAAATATGCCAAGAGGGTTAACTGCTCCTTGCATATTCACATGTATTAGCCTGGGAATGAGCATGAATATATAAGATGAATGAACATGATATATAGACATAATTGAATTACCTTATGATAATTGGACTTCAGACGTACCGCCTCCAACCATTCACTGGTCCGGCCATCAGTGACACAATCTGGTTGTCATCCTCACGCTCGACCATGCCTGCTTTAGGTTCTTTTCTTACCAAAGTGAAAAAAGGGTGAAGAGCAGTGTGGTCACTTAACTATCGTCTCAAAACAGCTAAAGCGAGTGGATTGGCTGAGTCTGACACATCCCTCATATAGTAATCCGTAAATGAGGACTCACAGTGCCATTGTGCAACGGCCATGATGTCCTCTAACGGAACACCACTGTAAAGGGCGGTCGAGGCGGCTATTCCTCTAACATCGTGTGCCCTTGTGCCTTGCACCTGGTGCCCAGTCGCCATCTCATGAGTAGTCTGAATGCATTCGACTACCCAACGAGAGATAGTATCCATGGATGCGGCGCCATAAGGCTTCTTATCGCAGATCCACAGATGTCTATCGTTCGACCGTAACGAGTCAGTCCGTTTCCTGTACTTAGTCAAAGCACGGACCGGCACCAGACACTGGCATCAGGATCAACCCTAGTTAACTTCGGTATTATGATCGGTTTGCCGGGGTATCTCAAAGATTGATTCTTTGACATAAACTCTGCTCTTGGCAGAAGACGCAGACCCTCTCCGGAGACAATAAATCGGTCCCTCTCTGCCGAAAGCGCATGGATCTCACTGCGCCTTCTAGCTGAGGAAGCTGCCAATAGAAAGACCGCCTTTAGAGTCAAACGCTTTAGACTAGCCGAACGCAACGGTTCGAAAGGGTGCTTGGCCAGTACATTAAGCACTAAAGATAGACTCCAGGCTGGAATGACTACCGGTTGTCTCGGTTGGAGATTGCTCATTCCCTTCACCATCACATTTAACTGGGCCACCTCTGGACTATCCCTGTTGGCTAGACAAGGGATAACTGATGCCAAAGCTGACTTGTATCCAGCAATTGTGACGGGAGGTAGTCCTGAAAAGAACAGCTCACAGAGAAAGTCCGCTATTTGCTGAATAGTGGATTGAAAGGTATCAATACCCCTTTTCTTCACACCAGTCTGCAAATCTGTTAACCTTGTTGTTATATGACTTGAAGGTTGACCTCCTTCTCGCAGCCGTGATGAACTCAGCAGCTTGTCAAGAAAAGCCTTCCGACGTGGAACGTTGTTTGATAACATCCACGCAGTCAATTTGAACATTTCGGGACGCTCGTGTAGGAAGTGTCCCTTGGCCTGGGAGATTATGTTCGGAATCTCGGGCAACTGTACTGGGTTTTCGACCAGCAGATCTAGCAGATCCGTGAACCACGCCCTGCTGGGCCAACACGGCGCTATTAGCAGGACCAGACACGGTTCCTCCCTGATCTTCACCAATACCTTCGGCAGAAGAATGGTGGGTGGGTACGCGTAAGCGTGCATCCCTCTCCAGCTTATCGCCAGAGCGTCTGTATCGACGGCATTTGGATCTGGAATCGGCGAGACATAAGTCATGATTTGAGCATTTTCCCTTGTGGCGAACAAGTCCACGTTGGGTTTGCCCCAATGCTCGAAGATCCTTCGTAGAACTGGAGGGTTGAGGGACCATTCTGTTGGCAGAATTCTTTGTCTGCGAGACAAAGCATCCGCCAGAATTTTCAATCGCCCAGGAATGTGAGCTGCTTTCAAAACAACCGAGTAATTCCTGCACCATTGAATCAAGTGCCACACTTTGATACACAGCGTGGGTGACCTGGTCCACCTTGGCGATTTATGTATGATACTACCGTCGAATTGTCTGACCGTATCAATATCACCTTGCCCCTGATCATCGGAAGAAACTCTTCCAACGCCAGTTCCACTGCCATCATTTCCAACAGATTGATATGCAGCTGGCTCTCCTGGAGAGTCCATGTGCCCGAGACCTGGTGTTCTCCCCGGCAGGCCCCCCCACCCTTCCAGCGATGCATCCGTGTACACGGACAGCTGGGGGTGGGGTAGGTGCAGCGAAACCCCTACTAGGAGACTCTGACGCTCTTTCCACCATACAAGATGCAACATTATCGGCTCCAAAACTGGTACCAGTTTTGACTGGTGTTTTGGTACCAGTTTTGACAGGGGTTCTGTTCTCTGTTTCCACAGAGACATCAGATACAACTGGATAGGTCTTCACATTAGAGCAGCGTACGGGATCACCTGCTCCATGGAGACCATCATGCCCAGCATCTGAAGAAACCGCCTCGCCTGAATGTGGTTTCCTACCCGAAAACTCCTAAGGATGGCTAACAGAGACACCACTCTGGCTCTGATGGGTAAACCCTGCCCTCCTCGAGATCGAATCGCATCCCCAAATAAACGAAATGTTGAGTGGGCGTCAACTCGGATTTCTCCTTGTTGACTATCCAGCCTAGATCTGAAAGTAACTTCAGAGTCAGAGCAGTATCCACGTTCAACCTGGCTGCCGAGTCTGCCTTGATCAGCCAGTCGTCTATGTAGGTGTGTAGCGCCACGTTCTCTTTTCTGAGAAACGCCGTCACCGCAAGGACCACTCTTGTGAAAACCCTTGGAGCAGTCGACAGGCCAAACGGGAGAACAATAAACTCCCATACTTGATTCTGAAACGCAAATCTCAGAAACCTGTGACAACTCCTGTTCATCGGAATGTGGAAATATGCATCTTTCAGATCGATCGATACACACCACATTCCCTTCCTCAATCCTGCCATTACCGACCTCGGCATTTCCATCTGGAACTGAGGCGTATGGATAAACCAATTTAATGGCCTGAGATTGAGTACGGGTCTCCATCCCCCTGTGCTCTTGGGGACAAGGAACATATTGGAATAGAAGCCTGGAGTGTTCTGGTTCGCTGGTTTTATTGCTCCCTTCAGAAGCAAACCCGACACTTCAATTTGAACGGCTTCTAACTTGTCTGGTTCCCGTGGTACGGGTGTCCAGACAGGTGCCAAAGACAGATTCTGCGGCGGAAAGTCCCACCACTCCGGCATGTACCCCTGGGATAACCATCCCAGGACCAGACTGTCTGACGTCACACCTCGCCAGGCCTCAACCAAACGCATGAGCCTTCCACCCACCATAGACGCCTTGACGTCACCGGTGATGGCACCGCTGTTCCTGTCGCACAGGTGCGGTCCAGGCGGATATGAAGGGAGCTTTCGTACCCTCAGGTATGATCTGCTCCCTTCTTTCCGCCCTTGGAGGACTTACCCTTACCCTTACCCTTCCTCTTGCCCTTCCCACCTCTAGGGCGATCCGGAGCAACATTGGGGAGGGTAGGGGTCTCCAAAACCTTCCTGGCTTTCTTAGCCGGCGGCGGCTGAGAAAATCCAGATGAAGCAGAAGTCGCAGCAGGCTTAGCTTTCGCCTTGCCTTTCTGCTTCTTCGAAGGTTGGCCAGCTAACGGCTTCCCTACAGCCCCTAGTGCGTGCGCTTGCCGCACTAGCCCCAGCTGTAGGTTTACCGCCAACCGATTCTGCGCAATGCTGGCAGTGTCCTCTAGGATGGCCCGCGCCTGGCCACCGAAGATGCTAGGCCCTGTCAGGGGTGTCCCAAGAAGACGCTCCCTGACTGCCATAGCCGGACGCATATGGTCAAGAACCATTTGCCTCCTGGACTTTGTCACACGCGCTTGCACCCTTGCCAGTGCATCCATAGACAGCACCAAGCCGTCATTGACGCACTAAAGCGCCCCAGGTGGCACAGGGTGGCCTGCCCCCGCTTCAGCCCACACCGACTGAAGAAGGCGATACGAATGGTTGACAGCACTCATAGCTGCCCTCACACCCTCATCGCATAGGGACAGGACTTCCTCCTGGTGTGCCTGGGACTTGTCCACAAGTGCCGGACCGGGGCCACCCGCTCCAGCACTCTGAACACCCAGAACCCATTTGTCATCCTCGGTGACCGACGGTACCACACCATATCTGTCGTATTCCCCCCACGGAATACGACACCTTGCCCACACCTCCCTGGAGGCTGCAGGGCAGGGTTGGAAAAAAATCGATTTTTTTCAAAAAAATCAAATCAATCGATTTTTTTGATTTAAATCGATTTCAATGATTTAAATCGATTTTTATTCGCGACATCCCAGGAAATTACGTAAAACTTATACAGTGAAACCTGTATTAAGACACTGGCTGTGGGAGTCGCAGAAGGTGGTCTCTTAAGACAGGTGGTCTCTTAATACAGGTCCAGATGCATTGCTAAACTGTATTTTGGAACTGAATAAAGTGGTATTTTTATGACTTATTTTTAACTGAATTTTAAGCTTGCTGGTTTCTTAATACAAAAAAACTTTGTTCGCTTAAGCAGTTTTAACAGTATTATTATTGCATCATTTTTTATTGCATCATTTTTTTATTGCATCATTTTTCTATTGCATCATTTTTTTATTGCATCATTTTTTTTAAATGATGCAATAGAAAAGCATTTTTTCATTCTTGAAAAATACAGTCAAAACTGCTTAAGTGACAAAGGCTATGAAATATTTTCAATTCCATAATTAGCAAAATGTCTAACTCCGGCCGAAAACAAGATCCAATATGGATTCATTATGAGAAAGTGAAGACCCCAGATAAGGCCGGTGTCCGGGCTGTCTGCAAGGTCTGCCGACACGAACTCCAAGGTATCCCAGAGCGGTTAAAAAAACATGCAGCCAATTGCACAGGTCCACCAACACCAGCACTTCAAGGTCTAGCTGTAGCCGCAACAGAAACGGGGACTTCATCTCAATCTGAGCAGCAGCAGCGCGTTGAAACTGTTGTTGATCAAAACGATGTGGTGGTGATGGAAGTTGAACCTCTGTCAACTTCAAGTTCTGCTTCAGCGGCAGTGAAGCGCCCAGTGCACGGTCAATTAGCTGCTGGTACATTGGCCGCTAAGATACCCAAGCTGAATTATGGTCTACAGAATTATGTCATCAGAACTTCAGCAGAAAAACGTGGTGAATTAGATCGTGATGTAGCTAGGATGGTGTATGCTACGAACTCCCCATTTCGCTTAGTAGAAAATAGACATTTTATAAACCTTGTAAAAGATTTACGACCAGGCTATCAACCACCATCCAGAAAGGACATAGGGGGGAAATATTTGGATGTTATCTACACAGAAGAGCGGGAGAAGGCGAGAAAAAATTTGGAAGGTGAACTTGTCTGTCTAGCATTAGACGGTTGGAGCAATATTCATAACGAGCCTATCGTATGTGCTACAGTGACGACCTGCTTAGGTGATATTTACTTAGTGGATACTACGGACACCTCTGGACATCCTCACACAGCGGAATATCTTTATGACATTGCGAAGCAGACAATTGAAAACACGCACAATGATTTTGGGTGCATTATATGTAGTATCGTCACAGACAATGCTGCTAATGTAGCAAAGATGCGAGAGTTCTTGAAAGAACGACTGGGTTTCAACATGATTGCGTATGGATGCACGCCTCATCTTCTAAATCTGACTTCAAAGGACTTAGAAATGGGTAATGTTAAGGAGCATGTCACACAAGTTGTGAAGTATTTCCGAAATAACCACTTTGCTAGTGCCCAAATACGCCAATCATCGTGCAGAAAGTTAGTGATGCCAGCAGATACAAGGTGGAACACAATGTACGATTGTTTAAACTCGTATTGTGAGGCATGGCCGACACTTGTGACAATCTGTGATGGACATACTGACCGCATAGATGTTGCCATTGCCAATAAAGTTCGTAATGTAGTAATCAAACGTTCTGCAGATGAATACCGACTTTGTTTGAAACCAGTAGCTTGCGCTCTCGATAAAGCTCAATCGGACAATTGCACAATAGCAGAAGCAGTTGAATTATGGAAAGATGTAAAAACGGCCCTGCATAATGACACTAATAATTCAACAAAGCGTGCGGCCGATAAGCGTTATCAACAAGCTGTGACACCTCACCACATGCTGGCCAATCTACTCCACCCTAAATACCGTGGTCGAAACTTGACTCAGCAAGAACGTGAAACTGCACTCACCGTAGCATCCGAAATCCCTGGTTTGATGACTTTGGTAATCAAATTCGAGGCCATGGCACCACCATTTCACATTCTTAAATTTAACGACGAAGTTGTTAATGGAGTAACCTCTCTTCATTGGTGGAAGTCGCACAGACGTGACTTCGAGGATGATCTGCTGGAAGCATTTGAATTCACTCAGCGTCTGATGTCAGCTGTGGCGGCGTCAGCTGGTGTCGAGCGCGTGTTCTCCAGCTATGGGCTCGTGCAGAGTAAGTTGAGAAACAAACTTGGAACTTTAAAAGCGGCTAAACTAGTATTTCTTTTTCGGTCCCTAAACTGTGACAAAGAAAATGACTTCCGGTTTCAGTTGAATGATGATTGTTGACTAGACTAGTGAAGTACAATTGCAGCATTATTGAAAACTGAAAGTGAAAAGTGATGACAGACACATCTATCTGTGACTCAGTTAGGTTTGCGCGATATTGCTTGAGAGAATATCGATATCGTTATTATAAAAAAATTGCGGTATCTCAATAGTCAATATATCGAGTGTTCTGGTTAATCACTTAATTGTGAATAATTAAAGAATATGCATCCCATCATTCATAACATATTGAATATTTTGAAAGCAATTTCACTGGAAGCCGTTGCTGCCTAAGTCAGCAACGGTTTTCAGTGAAATTGCTTTCAAAATATTCAATATGTTTATTATGTTACGAATGATGGGATGTCTATTCTTTAATTATCACTGTTTGAACTAATAATATATAGAGTTCAAAATTTATATATTACGTCATATTAGCAACGATTTTTCAATTTTGTTCACAATTGCATCACAGATACAGTGAGTAGCAATAGGACAGAAATGATGCAATGCATAAATCTAACGAATTAGCCCTAATTAGATGCACAAAATCTATGAAGGTATGCAAAAGTCATCATTGTCTAAGTCTATCAACCTTGTTAACTTCTGTCCTTAAAAATATGCTCAAATTAAAATTGATAAACTGGTGTACATTTTTCAACAATTTTGGTGGACGATGTTGCTGTCTGCGACAGCTCTATCATCCACCAAATTTGTTGAAAAATGTACACCAGTTTATCTTTAACCCTTAGCACACTGATGTCGAAATTTTTAAATTTCAAATTAAATTTAAAGATAAACTGGTGTACGTTTTTCAACAAATTTTGTGGAAGATGGTGCTGTCACAGACAGCAGCATCGTCCACAAAAATTGTTGCAAATTGTACACCAGTTTATCTTTAAATTTAATTTGAAAATTTAAATTATCATGCTCCAGAGTGCTAGGGGTTATGTTTATTTTGAAAAATTAAAACTCCTACATCAGTGTGCTAAGGGTTAATGTAATGTAATGATGTGTTTACGTGTTACAATGTATATAGTTTCTTGCCAGTTTCAGCAATTACTGATTTTGATTTTTGAAGTTGTAGTAAACTACTTAATTTAATAACATTTCAATCTTTATTGTTTTAGTGTTAAATAAAATGGAGCCCAAAAGTCCAACTTGATAAGCACTAGCCAATAGTAATCGAGACACTCAATGACACTCCAGAGTGACTCCAGACGCATGTCATAGCTGAAAAAAGAGACAGTGTCTTGCTTTAAAAGAGTGTGCTTTTGGAATTAGACTAATAGTAATAGCCATACTGGCCCATACATGACTTTTCATGTACACTATTGCTTTAATGGTCATGTAGTGACATGTACGCACATGGAATTCTCCTCTTCTTTACAGCTTACACATACTTAATGATCATACTTTGTACACATGTGTGATGTACTGTGTACATGAACCTCAAGTATGTAGATTGTAGATGTGGACTCGTGCACTGGGTCTAGTCTTGCTGATGACAAATATGAGCAATTAAGTGTATAATTCTATTTTGTGTTGATGTTCAAGTGCCATGGAAGCAGTAAAATAATTATGTTACTTTAATTTAACAAAATTACTGTTAATTGTATTAATTACTTGAAAATTCCTCTATTTTTGCAAAACTGATTTAAATCACGATTTTTTCGATAAAAATCGAGTGATTTAAATCATGATTTAAATCATGATATAAATCAATTGATTTAAATCAAGCCAACCCTGCTGCAGGGAGCTGGCCCTTGGTCGTGAGCTGCTTGCTATAAATAGCATCCAGCAACTCTATGAACCATGCATCCAGTCCAACCGACTGGATCCGGGCTGCGGGCAAGATACCCATCCGAATCGATGCAACCGACGGACGGGGCGCATCCTCCTCGGCCGTGGCCGAAACCAGACGGGTCAACCCTGGCTAGCCAAGCCAGGGCCTCCGACCAGTCTACTTCCGAGGACACACCCGTGAACCCGTCACCCGTTCATGGGCCTGCCAGCCATGGCCTCCCGGCAAAGAGCCGTGGCTGACACGCCAGGCACTCCGGTACCAAACAGTTCCGCCGCCACCCCATGAAACACACCAGTCCATGGGGTAGGTCCGTAGCAGACGCGGAACCGTGGCCAGACACGGGCGCCAACGGCACCCCATGTCTGACCGCCGGACCAGGCGAGATAGGTGAGTACCACGCCCGGCCCGGCACACCGGTCACTGTATCGGCTGGCGTCAAACCAACCGTCACGGGACCGGTGCCTGGTACCAGATTGGCCTCAACCACGGGCGGAGCCGCTGCCCTGGCTTGCGCCAAGCCAGACAAATGGAGGACGGTTCCGTCCAGGACGGAATCGACCTCCATATTCTCCACCCGTGGCATCACAGGCCGCAGCAACCTCTCCTCCTCGGCTTCCTCGTCTTCAGACTCCGAAGAGTCGTCACTAGACGAGGAAACCGCGGACGGCTCCCATACCTGACGGACCGGCCACTGCTACTGGACCACCCTGAGGTGGCCGCAGAGAGACAGAACCCGTCAGGCCGGAGCACGACGGGACCGCTAGGGGGCCGTACGAGACGGCCCCCTCGGTAACCAGTCCAGAACCCTGTCCTAGGACAGGATCCGTACCAGGCATGGGGAGAAACTGCACCCCCAACCTTCGGCAGCAGGGACGACACCAGCGTGGGCAGAACGCTATGCAGAAAACCCTGCATAGCCGGACCGAACCACGCTGGCGGTGCCATCTCCGCCACCTCCAGCTGGGGACGTGGAGCGCCCCCACCGGCCACTCCACGATTTACCTTCGCACCGCCTGACCCCGCGTCAGACCCAGCCACATCCTTCTGGGCAAGGAAATTTAACATCACTTCCGCGGACCACACTGCACACACACACTACACCTACTATCAAGGTTACATGGCGTACACCTAAAACAGACATGGTCCATAAACAGGACCCGTACGAATTTGTGGCACACGTCACATGATGGCGGGGCTGGCTTGGCCTATAAATAAGCACAAACCTACAATAAGAAAGCGGAACGATACACAGATGGAAGGCAGACAAATAATTTTCAAATAATTTGACCATAAATTAACTGTAACCCTCCCGCACCCCACCCCGCAACGTTACAGCAAAGATCGCATTGACTATGACGACAAGAACGATGCGGGCATAAATACACCCATAATTGATCCTCCAGGATGTATAAAGAAACCAGGAATCATATCGCATAGCATTCGGGGTATATTTACCATTCAATATAAATTATACTCCTAGCGAAAGCCGAAACGATATGTGAAGAAACAACAAAATGTAAACAAACTGCTGTACCACACGGTAAAACCGTAGACCGCACATATAATCAAGAATTTTGAAACCAACGATCATTGCAAACCGATCGTGATAACACGTAAACTTGAACATTCCAAAGTTTCCGGTACCATTTTTAGTACGCAGCACCCAGAACAAGATGCGCGAATTAATGAAAAATTTTCTTCACATAAACATCCGAGCCTCACGGGTGTGACGTCACCCGCTCGGATCCTACGGAGAACGACGTCAGCCGATATTCGTGTTAGAAATACCGTAGCAAACACCTATTTTCATATCTGCCGATCGCCTGTTGGGGTTTAAAGAAGGCGATCATCCGGCATATCTCGTTGTTAACACACGTCCCAGATTCTATGGGGTCAGAAATTGGAACATGCAACACAACGAAATTTAGAGACCTAAGTCTTTTAACTATGGATAATAAGGAATTATACAACCTGGTTATCATCGGCGGTATCCATATTATCCAATTATCCTTGTAAGAGAACCTAGCTACCACAATCACAGACAAAAGACTTAGATATTAATCCTGAATCTTTCCACTGCGAATCAAGCATGTACGCTCTTGTTGCCATGCAAACAAGAATGAGCTCTATGGTAGACGGGTACTCGGCAGTTGGGAGCCGAGTACCCGGTTCCAAGGAGTCGGTAAAGCTTTCTAAGTCTATAGTCCTAGAGCCAGCTGTCAAGGCCAGCTGTATATCAGAAGTAACAGAATGGTGAGTATTGATCGATGGAGAATTCCAGATCCGTATCAAAGAACATTTGAGAGATGTCAACAAACCTAAATACACACCGGTCGCACTACATTTCAACCTGCCAGGAAATGATACAAACAGTATCAGATATAGTCATAGAAGTTCTGCGTCACGATCCTGATAGCACTGAGGCCACCGCTGATTGGTAACCCCCAACACCCTGTGGGTGAGACACCATACATGTTCATAAGTAACATTGAAGTAAAGATGTGGCTAAAATATTTACTATTTGGCTAACAAACATGGTATTTGGTTAATCGATTGGCTAGAACATTGCAAAAGCCAGACCTGTCCTTGACCATTTACCCCATTATGACATATTTTGTATAGAATATAAGTTGTCGAGAACATTGTGTTGGTAACTTTAAATCTAATGGAGGGATCGAGTTTAACGATCAATCATATGATGTCATAATCAACAACGTCATATGTATATGTAGGCTGATGCTATAATCAATTATATCAAGAATGACATGATTTAGTCCATCATAAATGCTTACATGTACTATTTAATAAACATTCTGTTGAATATTTTGAAACTAATTTGTCTTGGAGATGTCGAACAGCACCCAGTTAAATCTTGTTTCAAAATAATCAAGAGGTTACTTGCATATAGTTTTCAGGAAATTGATAGTCAGGGAATTCAGGGATCAATCGATCCCAACAGGGGCGAAGTGTACGTGCAGCTTAGCTAGGGATGGGCGGGGTATAGCCAAAACTAGATTCCTCCATTAATTATATAATGTTAATAATGTACATGTAAGACGCACGTTAACCCTTTAACCCTCGTATCAACCAAAAAAGGCTTCCACAGTGGTCTTGAGAAATGTCCATTTGCAGACCAAGGGAAGACTATTGTTAAAATTTTACCATTGGAATAACTGGCTCGATAAACGAGCCAGTCATTCCAGTGGTAAAATTTCAAAAAAGTCTTCTCTTGGTCTGCAAATGGACATTTTCTATGAGAAAATTTAAATTTTATTGAACAAATTCGAGGGATAAATGGTTAAGTCATAAAACCTAGATGTACATGCATACAGGATATTCAATGGCTCAATGCCATGACAGGAAAATTATTAACTCTTATAACCCGATGGGATAAATATGGAAAAATCTTCTACAATACAAGAAATAGGCATAGCCAGCAACAGGTTGGCAGCAACAGGGTCCTGTCAAATCAGCTTCAGCTTCAAAATATTCAGCAGCTTACTTGGATGATTCAGTTGAAATTGAGATTCTTGGATTTCAGGGTTCATAGGGTTCAAATATATTTTATAAATACAATTATTAGTTTCATGTGATTATAAATGACTTTCTGCAAATATCATTATAGTAAATGGAATTAATTACCCTTTTAACGTTTGAAATCCCAGTATTAAATTTCGAAATATTGTAACTCATATACAGGAAAGCTGTTGCATATTTGTAAATTAATTTAAGTGGAACCTGTTGCTGGCACACTGTAGATCTACATGTTAATGTAGCAACAGCTCCCAGTTACATTTGTTTCAAAAACTTCAACAGAGTTACGAAGCTACATGTAAAAGCACATAAAAAGATGTCACCAGATGACTAGAATAGAAAGCCATTGTTCTTAACAGTATTAACCCCTCCCCAACACATGACACGCCCCTTGTCATTCTTTCTCGTTAATGGTCATGTCGGCCAAAATCTTGTCTGCAGTGAGAGATACCCATTCACAAGCGAATAGAACGGGTTTTTAACCCTTTAACCCTCAAATTTGTTCAAGAAATTTTTTTATTTCTCATATAAAATGTTCATTTGCAAGACCAACAGAAAACTATTTTTGAAAATTTACCACTGGAATGACTGGCTCGGTTATCGAGCCAGTCATTCCAGTGGTAAATTTTCACATATAGTCTTCTCTTGGTCTGCAAATGGACATTTTACATGACCACTGCAGAAGCCGTTTTTGGCTGATATGAGTGTTAAAGGGTTAATATACCACCAGAATTAGCTTACATATATACTCGATGAATGAGCCAGCCATTACAACAAAAACTTGCAAATTTCTTGCCTATTAACCATTTAATGGCCAAGCAGAAAACACTATTTTTGAAGTAAATTTATAAAAGATTGTTTTCTCATCATCTGCAAACGGAAAATTCCTAATCAAAAATTGTAATTTTCTTGAAAAATCTTGCCCATTAAAGGGTTTGTTTATTTGATATACGCAGCATTTTGAGTGTTTTGAGTTGACATAAGATTTGTTAAGTTTATTAATATACAATAGATACATGCATGTAAACCAGTCAGTTAGAGTTCTAACATACATGTCCTTGTATTATCATTCAGATATTTGAATGATTTATGGTTAAATTGGGAAATAAAATGTACATGTCTCCATTCCAAGCATGCCAAGCGAACATGTTTCTTAGTTGCCTTGTCTACATTTTAGATAAATAAATGTGCATGGCATGCTAAAAATTAAAACAACCTGCCCTGATTGAACTTAGGCTGCCCACATCCTATGTCATATAATAAATTGGTACACATACTTGCATTATTATAAAATATTGTGTGAAGATGCTATTTATAAAGATTCAAAGAGACCATCATTCTGAAATTGCATTTGTATTACACAATGATATGAGATAAAATGCAACAAACTATGGATTTATAAATATTCAAGGCACTGATATTTTTCCTAAGCACGAAAGAAAGATTGGCACGCTCATGAGTGAATCTGACTGTTGAGATCCACATGCCCTCAGTTATTTTCAATTGCATTGCATCATGGCACTCACTAGGGCTGGGCGGTTTGGCCTAAAAGAAAACCGGCGACGGTATCCCTAATTAAACCGGTATTAACGAAATACCAGTTTACGGGGTTAGAATGAACGAAAATAAATTGAAATATGAAAATATGCCGTTACAGTACATGTATTTTGCGATTTGACAACTGACGTAAATTGCCACAAAATTAGAACAGTAACTACGTACGACTGCACACTTCGACGCTAACGTATCTATCTCAAAATAGTAGTTAAAATAAATAAAGTCTGGTTCATGTGATGTCGTGAAAATAACACTCTAACTACTAAAATGTTGATTTTCAACACTGTTATTAGGTAACTATTTTCGAAAGCGTAGTAAAATCTAACGCGTGTAAGTAGGAACCCGGATATGAGAGCGAGTTTAGGCTCCTAGTAGAGTACCGCACATACGGTTAGAGTTCGTATAACCACCTACAGTATGATCTAGTCTAGTAAGTCATGTGTTTGTATTCGAGTACTCAGTATTTAATAATACTCCTCAATAAACTGTCATTCAAGCGGGTGAATGTCATTCAGCATGTAACTAAAGAGTAGTCATTTCCCGAAAATCACGCCTCAAGAATTCTCACAAAAAATGTTTTCGAGGTTCATATGTCACATAATAAAGAGATTATGATAATTTGACAACATAAAAGCAATGATTCGTGAATCTAACTTAAATCTACTTAAATCAACATTCCGTACTTGAAGATATTCATAGTTTCGCACATCCGGGCATCTTGAGATCGGCCGCCATTAAAGTTGGGGCAAACTTACTACATGCTAAAGAGGACTGCCAAAAGCAATGCATTGTTTACATTTTCCATGACGCTCAAACCATTAAATCCTGTATCTGAGTATCTGTAATAAAGCCGCCCGGTATCAGAAAACATCAAACCATGAGTGAATTTTGCAAGATAGCAAAGAAAATGTAATTAAGGTTTTACGGCCCATTGCTCGTAATGTTAAATTAGCCCTCCATAAAGGGCATCGCTTCCAGGGTATTATGGGAAATTTGATTGTGATGATGTAATCGCGATTCTATGAATACGAAGACGAAAAAGACCGGCAGTAAAACAAAACGATGTGATTCTAACACCTATCAAGCATAAAAGTCGCGTGATAAAAAATACTACAAATATCATTCATAAAATCGATAGTAGTGAATATCCCGCCGGAAGAATTTGCTAACAACCAATCACATTACGCCTGCCCGTATTTGAGAGGCTAAGAGGTGTACTTTACTTGTAACTACTCCGCCAATGTAAGAATCGACTTAATCGGTTTCATTTCTCGGGCATTCAAGGAATTTGTCTCGTATGTCTTAGTCCGTGATGGATCATTTTATGTTTGTCGAAATCTAAGGGAAATAATGATTTGTTTGGATTGGGAGTTCATTGTATAGCTCCGTTGTTTTCGCAGCGCGTTTCTTGATTTTTTTTTTGTATCATGTCACATTTGGAATCCTAATTAAACATAGTACAAACTCGAATTGAAAAAAGGATTATTTGTTGCAAAGAAGAAATTTAGATTTTCAAATTATTCAATCATACATTGAACCCGCAGAGCTTACGTCATGTAAAATACATTGCTGGCAAATCAAATCATATTTGCCGAGGGTCGTCCTCAGCCGATTTGTTGGGATTTTACCAACACCCTTGATTTCCCATGGCTAATAGTTATAGATGACTGTATTTTATGTAACTAGTAGCAAATGGTTACACTAGATGATAATATTAAACTGCAAGTAAAGAACAAACTAGTTTAGGACAGTCACCAGATTTTGCGCAATGGCGATCTTACGGACGGTTTTTCGGGTTTTTTATTTTCGTAATGGTTTTTAAACCGTCGCCATAAAAACCATGTGACGGTGTGAAAACGGTATACCGCCCAACCCTAGCACTCACTAAGTTACAGCCCTGCAATATATAAGAATATATACATTGAGCGACTTTTTTCCAAAATGTGTGTTATCTCTGTTGCAGACGACTCTGTAATAAGTTATGTCACAGCAAACAACATTTACCCTTTTTCACTCAGATTTGTATATACATATTTCAATTCTGTTATGGAGAGCGCCTGCGGACCGGGAGAGGATTATCTTCGGGAATTGCCACTGTGATGACTGGTTAGGTTATCTAGCATGTCATTTCACTGTTAAAAGTCAGTGGCTGGTCTTCTCTTGGTCAGCAAACTGGCATGTCTCCTGACCGCTGCAGAAGCTTTTGCATCTTGATGGTTTAATTGTTATATTAAAGGGGTAAAATTGATTAATTATTCGACACAACCCGCCACCTTGCTGTATTTATTGTATTATATGTTTATGTGTATGGGAGACACGGTTACAAGATGCATGTCTTATCGTGCTTCCATTAGAATACAAAATTAATTCTGTTTAAACCAAAGAACATTAACTGTTTTCCTGCTGAATTGATGCGGACTACTTTCCAAGGAGTTTGACTCTGGATATGTTGAATATTTTGAAAAAAATTGGACTCAGTCAAATTGTTTTCAAAATATTCGGTATGTCCAGAATTATTGCCAATTGAAATTATTGTCCGGTAGCCTGCGCTGAAGTCAAACAGTTAAATGGGTACTTTTACCCACCACTGGCCGAAGGTATAGTATCCATTAATTTATTTATTAACAACAGTATGTACCATTTTATTCAGTGTATTGGAATGAATTTCAATTGTTGATGTTGCATAATACTCTCACTCTCTCTCCTTGACCCTCCTTCACCACCACCACGATCTCTCCCCCACCCCTGTGTCTCTCTTTCTCTAATCAGATGTGTATATTATTGGCAATGTTACGGGGAGAAATAAAACAGTTGCTACTGTTGAATCTTATCTGTCCAGTATTTCAGGTTATTTAGGTCTCTCTGGAGTTGTTCGTGGTTAGCACTTGAAATTATTTGTGTGAGCAATTTGGTGCCGTCTGTGAACAGATTAATCATGTTCATCTTCCATGAAAGCACCAACTAAATTAAATTGAAGACTTTGGCTCTGAATTGTGGTGTGCATCACACTGATTCGCCTGGCATATCATTGATGACGCATATCAACACTCAATGGGGGGGGGGGGATGGGCCAATTATGCTGCCTTGTCGGATACCGTTTCTGTTCTTATTTTGGAAACATTTTAACCTATTTCAGAGATGGACTTTAGATACCACGAAAATATGTCCATAGAATATGACGCCTTTAGGCTGGTCATTGTCAAATATGTCGTAATTAGGCAGGACAGAATGAGCTTTATCAATCTGCGTGGTCTAACACGGCGAACATACCGATAAATTTTACTTCCTAACTACTTGATTAATTTAAGAGGCGTCATAGGGATGAATGCATTTAATTTTAAAATCCAGGGTCACAGGTGACGGTCAGGAGATTGTCATTTTCCACTTCCGTATACTCACAGCTATCACGTTAACAAACGTCGTTTTCCCAGAATATTGAAGGCCTACTAACGTCAGTTCCATTTCCTCTTTCCAAAACAGGCTCTTAAACCAGTCTAGGATCCTTTGCAAAACCGACAACATTGTGAAAATCCTTGTGAAATGATATCGTTTAGTTTATTTACGAAAATGACATGTCGGATTAAAAAGCATACAAATCACATGACTCGCAGCCAATGTCAAGGTCGCATTTGTCATATTGTTTTGTGTTCGCCTACTCCTCCAAGAAGAAACGGCTTATAATTTCATTGGCTAAATGAAATAAAGTACCCAATGATATATCATGATCACGATTCTACTCTGAAGAGAGAAAGCCAGAGAATAGCTCTCTGTATCACGTGACCAATAAAGTCGAGTTTAAGTAAGTATACGAGGTACGCTTGGTAATAACACGTGGTACAAAGCTTTCTCACATGGGAAATAAATTCCTCATTTAATCCACATGAGTTTGCGGTTTTAGATAAAACCGCAAACTCATATGGATTAAGTGAGGAATTTATAGTAGTGTGGTGCTAGCGGTATCCCGCAGTTCCGTAGTTCGTGTTTCGCGGCTGCCGGGCTAGCTGATTCCCGCCGTTTCTACGGACGCCCGGTGTAGTCGTACCTTGGAACATAGATATCAGGTCCCAATGAATGGCGAATTACGTGAAAAACTAAAAGAAACGGAAAGACATTTTGCAACTCTTTTGAAGCAGCAAACGAGGGGTGCGTGGGTGAGGTCACGTTTCCAACATGTTAACGACTCGGACAGCCCAACAAAATTCTTTTTCGATCTTGAAAACAAACGAGCCATAAATAAAACTTTTCCTCATTTAACATTGCCTGATGGGACAATTGTAAACGAGGATTCTGATATATTGAATTATGCCTCTGAATTTTATGGAGATTTGTATAATAATACTCGAATTTGTAAGCAATCTGAAAATGTATTATTATCGGATCTTCCACAACTTAGTGAATGTCCAAAGAATGATCTAGAGAAACCCATTAGTTTGTCTGAATTTTCGCCGCAATTTACAAACTAATTAATAATAATAATAATAAGGCACCTGGCATAGATGGATTGCCTTCTGAATTTTATAAAACTTTTTGGGACACTATAGCTAATGATTTTCTTGCTGTTTTTAATCAATCAATTCTGGAAATGAGAATGCCTACTTCATGTAAAAGGGCTGTGATCACGCTGTTGCCTAGGAAAGGCGATCTTAGCCTATTGAAAAACTGGAGACCCGTGTCACTTCTCTGCGTCGATTAAAAAATTCTTTCAAAGGCTTTATGCAACCGCATGAAAACTGTTTTACCGGACATTATTCATGCAGACCAAAGTTACTGTATACCAAGACGAAAAATCGCAAATAACATTAGATTAATAATAGATGTTGTTGAATATTCTAACTGTCTTTCGCTACCACTTGGTGTTATCTCCTTAGATCAAGAAAAGGCATTCGACCGCGTAAGCCACCATTATTTATTTGATGCTCTTTCAGCTTTTGGATTTGGTGAATATTTTTCAAAATGTGTCAGAACGTTGTATACAGATGTATACAGTCTAGTTAAAATAAACAACTCATTGTCGGCCCCTTTTTCCTTCGGACGTGGTATTAGGCAAGATTGTTCCCTGTCAGGTGCGTTGTATACTATTTGCATAGAGCCGTTATTAAACAAACTCCGTTAAAATCAAGGATTAAAGGGAGTAACCTTGCCCGATACCACCAATGAAAAGGTGACAGTTTCTGCTTACGCCGATGATGTCACCGCATTCGTTACATCTAATCAAGATTTTGTCAATCTACAAAATTGGTTGGCTATATATTCAGCCTCATCTAATGCAAAGATTAATTTAGAGAAATCTGAAGGGCTATGGGCGGGCATATGGAAGAATCGTACAGACGAGCCATTGGGAATCAAGTGGAATAACAAAGGGCTAAAAAGTCTTGGGATCTTCATCGGAAATTCGGCTGAATATTTTAATCCAAATTGGATAAACATGGAATCGGATGTAATTACTAAACTAGCCAAATGGCACACTATATCTCGAGCCCTTTCTTTAAGAGGCCATATTATTGTTACAAATCTTCTCACTGCATCTAAATTATGGCATAAATTTACTGTCATTGATCCACCAGTAGATCTTGTAAATTCAATCCAGAGACATTTAATTAATTTTGCATGGATTGGAAAACATTGGCTACCAAAAGAATTATTATCGCTATCGTTAGAAGACTGTGGACAGGGATTGGTGTATCTGAATTCTAGAATTACATCTTTTCGTATTTGCTATGCACAATATTTTCTGTATTTTCGTCAATCGCATCCTTGTTTTAAGTTTACTAGCTGGTTTCTAAAGCGATCGCATGAGTTCAATTATGATGATCAGCTGTTTTATATTGACCTTGATACAGGTACTCTTGGAAATGTAGCCTCTTTTTATAAAACATTGTTAACATCCTGGTTTTCTTTTACTGTCTCCAGAGATTCATTGCCATCTTGTACAGCGGATATTCTCCACGAGCCACTGTTTCTAAATGGAATGATTAAAAAACACCGAACTGGGCTAACCTTTTATTTAAAAGATTTTATAAGTGCCAATATCACTACAGTAGCTGATATTGTTGATTGTCACCAGAAAGTGTCTGTTGATGTTTTGTCAAATAAATTGCCCAATCATTCTAAGCGGTTACTAGATAATGACCTTAATACGCTATGGAAAAGTTTGCCATTGGAATGGCGGCACAAGATTAATCGTCCAGATAATGTGCCTAGTTCCCTGCATCAAATTGACCATTCGTTTACTGATGACGTTTTTAAATGTACTGTATCATTTCCATCTAACTGCCCGAAAGAATTGTATAGAATGTCGTTGTTAAAATGTTATGCAAATAGTATACGTAACAATAGTATTAATGTATGGGCAGATGTTTTGTTGTTAGATATTTCCTCTCTGACTAATTGTCGTTGATTTTACGAATTTCCATGTACACGCTTTGAGGGTGATTTATCATGGGAAATTCTACATGGAGCATTGGGAACAGGCATATTTCTTTATCAAAGCAGGTTATCGTCCTAATGATCACTGCCCTCACTGTGGTGAACAAGAGGACATTACTCATACGTTTTTAACGTGCTCACGTATTCAGCCATTACTTTTAGCTGTAAAAAGATCCGTGTTGTATTTATTGGAGCCAATGTTTTTGACATGGCTGATTATGTGAGAGGTTTTCGCTGTCCCCAATGCTCAGCCAAATCCAAACGAAAAATTAGACATCGTTTGTCTAATTGGCTTTTATCCAACTGTAAAATGTCTATCTATGTTAGCAGACAACATCTTTTGGCTGGCAATACATGAACTGACCCACTCCGAGAATGTCTCTCGAGATTGCACTCACGAATTCAAATAGAATTTCAGTTTTATCGAAACAAGGGGGCCCTGGATGTTTTCGAACACTTTTGAGCGTTTGACAGTTTTTTGTGCACGATTGAAAATGATAATCTTGTTTTTAATGGGCGTTTATAAATTGTTGTCTTTCAAGGTTTTATACGTTGCTTATTTTTGTTTATATCTTGAAGTTTGTGATACATTTTGATATGCTCATGTTTTATATTCATACACTGTATTGAGTTTTTATGTTTTATGTAATCGTATGATATTTTAAAGTTTTTGTCAAATGGAATGAGTGTAATAAAGTATATGAAAAGTCTTCTTCTTCTTCTTGTTGTTCTTTCTTTATTCTTCGTCAAAAGCTTTGGACCGCATCTCCTTCTGCAGTTTTCAGCCGGTGAAACGTGGTAAACTTTTGTTAGCAAGTCTGGAATCGTGTGCTATTCAAAGGAATTTGTATCTGTCCATTGGTTTTTAGCTACCCACCTTTTCGTGGTGAAAAAGTGACATACAATATGGATCTTTGAAGTGCTACTACACCTAGAGCTTTGAACGGATCACTACCATGCCCTTGTGGTCCTGAAGATGTCTGCCCACCTAACAGGTGGCATGCACCTTTGAGCTCTGAACCCCAATGCATGAAGAATGCCACCATATGAAATGAATGGGAATTATCAGGATGGATATTTGAATTGTGACTACACCTAGAGTTTTGATCAGATCACAAACAATACATGGTCAGGATGTTACCATTTGAGTCCTGAAGGTGTTGATTGATTTGGCCGGCACATGCCCAGTACCCCTTGGGTATCAAAATTACTAGTTTTCATTTTTGGCAGAAATGTACTCCTCTTTATCAGAGGTCAATGGACACATTAGACAATACCTTCTGACATCCTTTCATGTTTTCACCATCCCTGGGTAACAGGCCCAAGTGGGAGAGCACAACTTGGGCCTTAAAATTACCGGTTCTCCTTTTTGGAATAGATTATCTCCTTTTACCCATACAAGCTGATTGAGATTGTTAGATTGGGTGAAATGTTTGATTTTTGGAAACCGCACATGTAACTTTGCAGATTTCTCGGTTATTTGACACATGTAAACTTTTTCCTTGATTGTCATGAAAAATTTACCAACGGTAAATGCCTGACCCAGTAGGTATGGGTTTGACGTGATCCGATCTCGCGGTCAAGGTCACCCAGTAGACTCGCAAGATATCAGCTTTCGTTTTTGGCATAGATTGCTTCTCTTTACCCATACAAGATGATTGAGAGTCTTCGACTGAATGAAATGAAAAATTTTGAATCCAAGGCATGCCAACACAAACTTTGCAGATTTCTCAGTTATTTGAAAACGTCAGGGCTTTTCCCTTGACGTTCATGAAAACCTTACCATAGGTATATCATCCATGCCGGATCCAATGGTGATGGTTTCGAAGTGATCCGACCTCAAGGTCAAGGTCACTCCTTAGTTGCCAAAGTTATCAGTTTTCGTTTTTGCCAGAAATCACCTACACTTTCCCAGAAATGTTCAATGGTCATGTAAGAAGAGGCCTTATACTATTTCTTCATGGCCAGACATCGCAGACTTCAGTAACAGTTCTCTAATAATAATAATAATAATAATTATTATTATTATTATTATTATTATTAATCTTAATTATTTTTTTTGAAAATGGCCGCCAGACCTTTGACCCCACAATGCATGGCAAAAACTCCCATAGGAAATGTATGTGGATCTCAAATGAATGTTTGAAGTGCTACTACACCTAGAGTTTTGATCGGAGCACTCCCATACTTGGGTAGGATGTTGGCACTGATGATTATTTTTGAAAGAAATGGCCGCCATGAACAAATTTTGGGCAAAAATACCAGTTTTCGTTTTTTGCAGAAATGAACTCTGGATGAAATTTTTTTTTAAAATGGTTTTTTTTCAAAATGGCCGCCAAAATTAGTTTTGTTCCGATCGACTTGAAATTTCAGGTTGATTCGACCAACAGTTTTCGAGAAAATCAGCTTTTGGCTGCCACATACCACCATAGTAAACCTATGGGAGCAATATTGGAACAGTGTTATCTACTATAGTTTTCTTCCGATTCTCTTCAAACCTGGCCAGATTCTAGAGCCTTGAGAGATCTAAATAATTTCCGATGAAAATTTAAATATCTCCCTTGGGGTCACATTCATTCACGGGCAAACATTTCCAGTTTTCATGTTTGGCGTAAGTTACCTGTCTTTCATCAAGCAACTTCAATGATCATGTTAGAAGACACACCATATTTCATCTCTTTATTAGAAGAGGCCTTATACTATTTCTTCATGGCCATACATCGCAGATTTATAGTTACTTCAGTAAATGTTCTTTAGTTATTATTATTATTATTATTATTATTATTATTATTATTATTATTATTATTAAAGATTTTCGCAAACTATCTATCTCCTCCTACAGTTTCGATCTGATCAACTTCAACCTTGGTCAACTTGTAGTAACCATTGGGATCTAGTTTGTTAATACTTTTCTTCTCGATCGGGTGTATGGTTTCCGAGATATCCGCATTTCCGCGGGCAAAAAGTCCTATAGGAAATGTATGGGAGCAATATTCGGACAGCGACTACTCCTAGAGTTTTTCCTCAATCATCTTGGAACTTCACAGACTTCTAGCATGTATTTCTCTGCATCTCCACCCAAAATATGTTTGGGTATGGTGAACAGATTTGGAGAAAATCCAGCATAAGCAGAATTTTTTGGAATCAAGATACTTCATATTTCTATGGCGGTCAGGTGGTTGAAATTTGACATATACGTAGATGTATTATACCATGCTTGATTAGTGAAATAAAATCGTTAACGGACATGTTAACCATTCAGAACTCTGCATTTCCGTGCCCCCATGCCCCCATAGGACAGGCATGAGAGTAATATTCGGATACTGACTGATCTTAGAGTTTTGCCTCTATCATCTTGAAACTGGAAAAACGTCTAGCATTATCTGGCATAAGCCCAATTTTTTGGAATCAAGATAATTTATACTTCTAGGGTGGCCAGATGCTTAATATTTGGTCTATACGTAGATAAATTATACTACTATGGCTTAAAATGGAAAAAATTGTTAACCTTTCAGAACGCTGCATTTCCATTCCCAACATGTCCCATAGGGAATGTATGGGAGCAATTTTCGGCCAGCGACTGCTCCTAGGATTTTTTCCAGATCATTTTGAAAATTAACGTATTTCTAGGATCTGTTGACCCGCAAGTTGGCCAAAAAATCTTCGTTTCAGTGACCAGTTTTTGAGAAAATGCTGAATGGAAACAATTATTGACATCATGAGAATTCTTACTTCTATCCCTTTCAGAGGATTGAAATTTTTTACATCCCTAGATACCAGAGGCTACTATTGCTTACTAAAATAAAATCGTTAGTGGACATAAACATTTCTATTATTGCAAATCTGCACACTAAACAATTTTCTCATGATTTGCTGATAGATGACGGGATTATGGTCAGATTGTTTCAGCTTTTAGATCGTCTGATTCGGGGCGAAATTGCCTCTCAGTCACCATTTACAGAACTCCGATATCCCGAATGGTTCATGAGATATTGAGATTTTTGTATCGTAGACAAGTATGTCAATAGGGAATGTATTGGAAATTGATTTGATGATAAATGGCCCAGTTTTGGAAATATAATATTTAAACTTGGGAAATTTCTAGTACGCACCAGGCATGTATAGATCATCTGCAGAAATTGGATCTGGTGTATGATTCCCAAGAATTCCACGTTTTCCTGTCCAAAAAGTCCAATTGGAAATGTAAGGGAGTGCTATTCGGACAGCAACTCGTCCTAGAATTTCTTGCAGATCATGGAGAAACTTAACAGACCTCTAGCATCTGTTAACCCGCATCTGACACCCACATATTTTCCCGGTCCATTGAGTACTATTTGTGATTTTTAGCCTCCAAACTTGAGACACTTTCAGTACACCTTAGGACATGGGATGGTTTTATTTTTCTTTTGGATCCAGTGAACAATTTCCGAGGAATACGCTTATCCGTGCCAAACATGCCCCAAAGAAAATTTATGAGAGTGATATTCTGATAGAACTCCCCTTAATGTTTCTGCAGATCATGTTGAAATTTAACATCCTTCCAGAATCCGTAGTCACACATTCAACCCAAAATCAAGGAAAAGGCCATCAAATGTCAAATAAAGGATAAATTAATGAATTTTGTTTGGCCCAGGTAGTCAGAAACAATCGAAATTCACCAGATTTAATCGCCTCAATCAACTCCAACAGGTAAAGGGAGGTAATTTATGCCAAAACCTAAAATTTGTCACTTTGACCCCTGATTGACCTTAACCTTGGACGGGTCACTTTCAAACCATCATGAGAATCGAAATTCATCATATTGAACTGACACAATCAACTTCAACAGGTAAAGGGAGGTAATTCATGCCAAAACAAAAATTGGTCAGGTTTTTTGCAGGAATTGCCTCCCTTTACCTTTAATTCATTAAATTTTCCTTTATTTGACATTTAATGACATTTTCCTTGATTTTGGTAAAAATTCCACTACAGCATATTATGACACATTATTTTATACTTCATGGTCAAGGCTATCGGTTTTCAAGAAATCAGCTTTTCCATACCCTGTGTAAAACTATGGTAATTTCAACTATGGGTCTTTGAACTACGTCAACACTTAGACTTTTTATCAGATCAGCATCATACATGTTCAATGATCATATGAGAAGAGGGCTTATAATACTCCTTAATGCCCAGTCATCGCAGATTTACAGTTACTTCAGTAAATGTGTTCTAGTTATCATTATTTGAGAAGAGGGCTTATAATACTCCTTAATGTCCAGTCATCGCAGATTTACAGTTACTTCAGTAAATATGTTCTAGTTATCATTATTATTATTATTATTATTATTATTATTATTATTATTATTATTATTATTATTGAGTGTTTTAAAACTAATTGGCAGCAACAGCCAGCTTCCTGTTAAATTAATTTCAAAATATTCAACAACTTACATGTATGATTGACGTGAAATTGGTATTCTGTGAATTCGGGCCTCAAATGGTTAGCATATACTTACAGATGACATGATGGAACTAGTTTTAGCAAGTTATGCAATAATGTTGTCCTATAGATTATTTGAATGATAGTAACGTGGACATTAATCAAGCGGAGATCTGATATTGATTTGATGGCAGATAGTTTGTTTGATGTGTAGTCTATTTCATGTACAGTTTGATTGATGTAATATGCTCCATTTGTGCATGGATATTTCACAACCAAGATTATAATGAAGATACTATTCTAATACCCAGTACATGTATGTAGTTATCAGAATACCTTTAAAATGGCAGACCACAGAATCACTCAATTAAAAAGTCTTCGTGTGTCACAATTCTTACAGTCGTTGTATATCTGTGAGCTTTCTATAGCTTTGGTTCGGTTGAATTCATAGCTCTGGTAATGATTCGGAGGATTATATTTTGGACCTTGTCAGTGGTTTGTTGGCATGTTTTGGTTGTCATGAGCCAAGTTGTGGAACAATATTCGAAATGTCTTATGGCTCCTTCACACGCCATCTTTCGCGTGGTTGCCATCTTTTGTAATACCTTTTGCGTCTGCTCCCTCGGTTGAAAGGTGCATCTGTATGCAGGGCTAACATGATGTTATTGGGTAATTTAGCTATCAGGTCGTCAATGAATGTGATGAATAGCATCATGGAGATGATGACTCCAAGTCGTATTCGGGATATGAGTAGTATTTTCTTGGTCTCGAAATTGTTACCAGCAACTCTTAATTCAGGGTTGTGGAGGAAGGGTAGTATCCAGCAAAGCAGGTCCACCGCAATTCAACATCTATTTAACTAGATGATCATCATTCCAAACCGTGTCGAAAGCATTCTGTTGGTCAACCCATGTTGAGAAGACAACATTGTTGAAAGGCACCTTCCTTTTCTTGGGCAGACAAATCTTCGTTAAAGAGGAAATGACCATCCCGGTGTATAGATGCCTGGGAAGACCGAACAGTCGGGTATGCATCTGTCTGCGTTCAGATATTTGTATATTGATATGTTCGTAAGCCATATGTTCATTTTGTCTCGGTTGCTAAGAATTTAGTTCCAATAGGCCAATTTCTAAGCTATAAGCTTTAACCAAACCAGCGTTAATTTAGACATGGTCAAATGTTTTCATTGCTTTGTAATTTTCCCTATACAATGCCTTTCTTTCAGTGTAATGGCCCTATTTATACACACATATGACAAAGTAATGTAGGGCTTGGATTTTATTCCTAACTTAGAACTAGAAGTGCTGTTATCTCCCATCTGTTGTACTGTACTGCCTCATTTCATTCCAAGAGTGAAATGGTTTGGCGGAAAGAGGGCTCAACCTCACGGTACATTTATATTAATGCCTTGATTTGACCTTCCGCCAGCCCTCAAATTCTCGTCTCAAACTCGATTTCACACCAACACAGTGGGAGATCGGCCAGGAGAATATAGCGGTAGTTATTCCATCAGCTCAGGTAGTGGATTAACATCTCATTTATTATGATCATGTCGTCTAGAGAATATTCCTTTTGAGACCAGAATGTCTTGAGATAAAATTCTGGCGATCACCACCTCAGACAATCGCTTACCTTGATGTTAGCTTACTCATTAATGTCCATCCATATTTCTTGAATAAGAAGACCAGCTGCATATAGAACTACACGCATATATGTAAGCAAACGTCTGGGATGGAGTCGGGGGACCTTCACTAGATTGACAATCCAGTTACGTATCATTATGTGATACAACACTTGCTCTAGATTTGTCGCCAAAATATACCTGGAAAAGGTTTCTCCGCTTTGAGCACCCTTATCCCTTATATAATCACATAGGAACAGGGAGATGGCGGAGGGGGGGGGGGAGCAAGGCGGCATAGCCCCATCCCCAGGTTTTTTCTCTCCCATAGTGTATCCCATAGTGTAGCTCCCTTTAGGTGTTGGGCCAACTCATAGTTAACCCGCCAGCAACACCACCCACCCACTCCACCCCAATCCCCAGCAGGGTCAAAATATGTTTCTACACCTCTGAATCATGGAATGCCACAGCTCTGCTGTAGAGAAACTTTATAGCTATGAGAACTACTTCAGCTGATGAAGTCTCATGGAGCAGTTGTCAATTAGAATGAGAAGTCTCGGCATACTGAAATGTAATGTTCAAGGTATTTCAAAAACCGCTCGATATTGGAATGTGTAGGTAAGCATCTTGGAGATCAATCAATGCTGTACACGTCCCTTGACCTAAAACTTATTTACCAATGTCACGACTCTAAACTTGTTCAGTTATTGCAGATTGACAACTGATCTCCGCCTTAGTGCTATGGCATAGAGGACTGGAGAGGGTGAGCACACGCAGAAAGCCACACAAAAGTCCACACAACTGACCACACGATTAAAAAACAGACATATACCACATGCTCACCAGGATACGGAATATATACAGCACACTCCAAGACTGAAATGTATATACACACGCCCATAATGGATAACACAGAGGACCCCAGGCACACGCGCACAGGACAGTCACACCACATGCATGAATAAATGAACAAGCCACGCCCACAAATAAACACACACGTGAACTAACGCACATCGATGGTGACACACACCGCCATTGACTTACACACACCACTATGGATTATATACACCATAGGCTTATACGAAAGAGGATTGCCGAATATATTGTGTCCATGCTTTAATGCTATACTTAATCTATAAATATGTACTGTGCATACAAAATGTGTTGTCAGGGATCAGGTGAAACGGGTTGTCACCACGGTTCGTGACTATGGATGACGTCACATGTTTCTAATAGAACATAGGACGGCAGTCAGTGGGAGTTTGGCGCTGGACACGGTCACTTGTAGCTTTGGATAGTTGGTCCCACTCCACGACGTGCATATCAAACTGTGGATGGTGGCCAACTGTGCAAACGAACAAGTGACAGTGTCCCATCGTAAGTTGTATATTAATAAAGTATTACCGTAACTATAAAGACGCGTATGTGTTATCTCACCAGCCAGATGAAAGATCCTGGTGTATAAACAAACGAACGGTACTAGATTGGTGGAATGATCCGGCTCTGGCTTCGTGAAGATAGACACATTTATTTGTAACTATCAATTTGCGAAAATGGTTAATTATTTTAATAAAATCGATCGACAGTTCGCTTGAATCTCTCGCTGCCAAGCAATCCCCACGACCGGCGAAGAACGCAGGTGAGCATAAGATTTTCTGTATTAGTAGTGCCATTTCATCTTCAAATAATTGTAACGGCCTGTAAATTCTGACTACCCCACCCCCATCCCACCGACACCTCGCACCACCATAAACGCAGGAAAGTTAATTCCACGTTGGAATATCCAACAATTGATTACACTTGGCGCTTGGTGCAATTTGATGAAAATCTAATCAATACTTGTCTGATAACTAAATACTGGTTAATGTATTTTGTTGTAGGAATCTATATTTTAAGCGCTAAAACTGTTGCTCATGTCACCTCCAGGTAGGACCTGTATAACACTCGGCGACACTGGTATGCCGCTGGCTATTTTTGCGTCATTTAAGAAAAAAACCCTCTGTCATACCTTTTAAGTCTCACGATAAAACAGCCAACACGCATATCAGTATTCGATGACAATACTTACTATATATTGATGATTATGCTAAGACAAGTGAAATAAAAATATTTTGTTTAGGTTAAATTAATCTCGACGGGCCGTAAGCAAACAACCCACCCCATAATAATACAGTAAGCTCAAACCTTCTTTAGTGTACCAAGTTTTGAGACGATGCAATACATATCATAGATCTGAATCCCGAACGCATATTTACAGAATTGCTGTCTATTGTTTTAATCCTTCGAACCCCGAATCCCTAGCATCTCAAATTTAAAGGTAGCCATTTGGGTAAGGCGTTGGCTATTTTGGGTCTAGCCTGACAGAAATCTGTTGCGGCCATAGGCAACAACCGATCCCAGTCAGGTTAAGTTCAAAATATTCAATAGAACAGTAATTGCATTGGAAATCATTTAAATATTTAGCCTATCGGGTTTAAGGGGTTAAATGATAAACAATGCGTCCATGTTGTAAATGAGTGCTGGTAGAATATCACACCGGAGTACACATTTATTATTAATTGATCCACCCACCCACCCACCCACCCACCCACCTACCCGCGCACCCCGTCACAAATACGAATAGTATTATAGCATAGCGATATATAAGTACGGCATTAGGATTAAAATATTGCTGAATAAATCTGATTAGCACACGCCTGTTGTATTGTCAATGTTTCTCGCTGGATAAGTTCTAAATAGATTGTTGACATGTGTGAGCATCACATTATACGCCTATGTGTGAGCATCACATTATACGCCTATGTGTGAGCATTACATTATACGCCTATGTGTGAGCATCACATTATACGCCTATGTGTGAGCATCACATTATACGCCTATGTGTGAGCATCACATTATACGCCTATGTGTGAGCGTTACATTATACGCCTATGTGTGAGCATCACATTATACGCCTATGTGCGAGCATCACATTATACGCCTATGTGCGAGCATCACATTATACGCCTATGTGCGAGCATTACATTATACGCCTATGTGCGAGCATCACATTATACGCCTATGTGCGAGCATTACATTATACGCCTATGTGTGAGCATCACATTATACGCCTATGTGTGAGCATTACATTATACGCCTATGTGTGAGCATCACATTATACCCCTATGTGTGAGCATCACATTATACCCCTATGTGTGAGCATCGCATTATACGCCTATGTGCGAGCATCACATTATACGCCTATCACATTATACGCCTATGTGCGAGCATTACATTATACGCCTATGTGTGAGCATCACATTATACGCCTATGTGCGAGCATCACATTATACGCCTATGTGTGAGCATTACATTATACGCCTATGTGTGAGCATTACATTATACGCCTATGTGTGAGCATCACATTATACGCCTATGTGTGAGCATCACATTATACGCCTATGTGTGAGCATCACATTATACGCCTATGTGTGAGCATCACATTATACGCCTATGTGTGAGCATCACATTATACGCCTATGTGCGAGCATTATTAATGGTAGAAGTCGGTGTTCCTGCACCAGGATTTGGGATTTTGACCAGGCGTTGAAGGGAAGCGATTGAGCTGCCAGGCAGCAACAACATTCTGTCAAAACTATTGTCAAAATACTCAACCAGCGCACTGGTGCATTATATTGAAATCCCGTGTTCAGTAAATGGTTAATTTCAATCAGATAATACAAACGCCAATATTTACACACGTAACTCCCACCGATCTATATACAGGCACACATATTCCTGCATTCACCGGGCATTGCAAGCGAAATCAAGTCAGTTAAGCCATAATACACGCACCACACCACACCCACCCGGTACACGGACACACCTGTAAAATTAGCCCAAACCAGTTCACCAATGTGAGTAGTAGTGTATCTAACACCTCATCATCGCATGAGAAACACATTGGGGAACATTGAGTACTAATTATCACACACAAACTTGTAGCGCCACAGGACATATTAATGGAATGAGTCGCAGGCATTGCAGAAGCAGGAAACATATAAAATTTGAGTTTTAATTGAAGCGTTGATAGATGATAAGTTCATTGAATAAAAGTAATCATCACTGCAAATGATCGTCTAAATAACAGAATATAACAAACACACAAACAAACCCCGTAAACACATAAATACATAAATAAATAAATATATAAATAAATAAATTTTAATAAATTAATAATAATAATAATAATAATAATAATAATAATAATAATAATAATAAATAATTTAATTAATTAATTAAATAATAATAATAATAATAATAATAATAATAATAATAATAATAATAATAATAATTGCACTGGTATCGCTGTCCGCCAATATCTGTTCTACCATACTACAACTTTTTACTTGTTCTATCATTCCTCTGGCTGTCCCCACTTTTCACACTTTCCCTGAGTGGGCGCAGGGCAAAGGCATAATGCTACATTTCTCTTACTAACATGTAGGAACTCTGTTCTTTTTGTGGTGTCTTTGCACAATAATTCCAAATAAAATAACAGTGATGATAAATCAGATGTTACTGAGTGAAGAGCGTTAGTTGACCTAAGTACATGTATGAGTCATGATCAACGGTGTGTTAATGAAGTAGTCACCAACTTAATAATTGTTAGGCTGGCATTTTCCCCTTAGACTGGCTAATGTTGCTGCATGTCAGAAATAACTATGTAAATGTGTCAATATTGATGATTGCTCAGTAACTCTTGAGAAATGGTCAACGAACACCAGATAACTGGAAGATATTGAAGTAAATGAACGAAAACATATGTGCATGTTACTTCAGCACATGTTGTGGATGAACCTGATGTAAAATAGAGTGCTATGCCATGTGAATGGATGAATTTATGTTTGTTGATTTCATAAGCGGATACCGCAACATTTATGAAATGATAATATAATTCATTGTCTGTATCAGTTGATGTTATAAGTCATAGAAAATAACTAACTAACTGCTTTGTGCATGAGCAAATGTCTGTTTATAGACACCACATATGGGTGAATAACATGCAGGGATAAACTGAAGATGCTATAGAATTGGTACGAATAACTAGATAGTGCCTTTAATAAAACAATGATAATGGAAAAGCCAAAATAAAGCTGTAAACAGCAAAACTATAAACAGCAGTTTTCACAGAATAGACCACATCTCTGAAAAGCCATAACAGAACTAAAATGTTTTTCAAAGACAACTTTGGTGTATCAAACATTGATGCTTCAGATATTGTCGTGACTGAATCAACTCAGTTACTGAAAATTTTTGGTGATTGTAGGGATAGATGGAAAATGTGTCAATGCATTAGTTGATACGGGAGCAACAATAAGTTGTCTCTCTAAAAAAATGTATGCGTAGCTTAAAGCAAAAAATAATTATGTATTAGAAGAGTCAGATATACGGACAGTCGTTGGAGTTGGTGGCACAGCAATTAATGTTGAGGCTATTATGACTCTGCCTATTAGAATCAATGGACTTGAACTGTATCACACAGTGTACCTGTTAGAACACTGTAACCATGATCTCATTCTAGGAATAGACTTCTTAAAACAACACAATGCAAAGATAAACTTTGAGACAAATACTTCAGAATTACACAATGGCATGACTGAGACAGATGCAATTTCAAACCAAGACAAATGTTGTGTTGGTAAGCTTAATGGAAAGTGCTATCTTCCACCAAAAACAGAAATGCTATTGCCGGTACATGTTTATGGCAAAGATATCAAATAAAAACTAAGGATGGCAGAACCACTACAGTCATTGCCCACTAAGCTACATCTATTAGGAGCAAAATGTGTCATACAGGTAGGTAACAATAACGAATCAGTTTATCGCATCTTTAATCCTACAGATGTGGAAATCGATCTACCTGACAAAACTCCACTTGCATTGTTTACAGCCATGCATACATCACAGATAATTGGACACATGAGTAGTGAAGAACAGAATTTAGCTGATGTATCATATCATAGTAGTGTAAATGTAGCTGAAGTAAAACAACATCATGAGATTGCACTTGATCTAGGCATAAATTTAGAAAACTCAGACCTGTCAGCAGAACAACAAGAAACTCTATTAGAGTTTATAGGACGAAACCAGGATGTATTTGCCAAAAACATAGATGAGTTGGGTACAACACATCTCTATCAGCATCACATAGATACTGGTGATGCACAGCCAATTAAGCGTTAATTTTACAGAGCTACTCCTGACATGAGAAAGGAGATTGATAGGCAAATAGATGAGATGTTTAGGACTGGAGTGATAGAAGAGAGCATGTCACAGTGGATTAGTCCCGTTGTCATGGTGAAGACGAAAAATGGTGAATATAGGTTTGCAGTTGATTATCGAAAGCTGAATCGAGTAACTAAACCTATATCTCTTCCAGTTCCTCGAATTGATGATATATGTGATGCAGTTGGAAACACAAATGCGAGGTACTATACAGTACTTGATCTTTGCTCTGGATATTGGCAGATCGAGATGAACAATGAATCGAAGCACAAGACTGCATTCATGACATACAGCGGCATCTATCAGTTCCGAAAATTGCCCTTCTGTTTAATGAATGCACCCATGGCCTTCTCTATGGTCATGACAAACGTCTTTAGAGGACTTCATTGGAAAAATGCAATCGTATATGTATATGATATCCTGATATTTATCAAGGACTTTGAATCACACATGCATGATTTAGAAAGTGTATTCAATAGATTGAGAGCAGCAGGATTAAAGTTGAAATGATCAAAATGTATTTTTACTGCTAAATCAGTTGAATACCTGGCTCACATACTGTCAAAAGATGGTATCAAAGTAGATAAAAATAAATCTGAAATAGTAACTAATTTTCCCACATCAAAAGATGCCAAAGGAGTTAGATCTTATCTTGGTCTCTGCAACTATTATAGGAAATTTGTAAAAGGTTTGTCAAAGATAGCAGCTCCTATAATTGCACTCCTTCGAAAAGATACCAAATTTGAGTGGGCAACAGAATGTGAGAATGCGTTTAATCACTTGAGGAAAATTCTCACATCTGAGCCAATATTGTCATTTCCTGATTTCGATAAGGAATTCATTGTTCATACTGATGCTTCAGATCATACAATTGGCTTTGTGTTAGGTCAAAGGCATGATAATGGACATGAGGTAGTTATTGCATATGGTGGTAGATTGTTAACTGTAACAGAAAAGAAATGACCAATTACAGAACGTGAATGTTTTGCCCTAATAACAGCAATTAAACAATATCATATATACCTAGCAAACAGACATTTTGCAGTTTACACTGATCATAAAGAATTAGAACATCTCAAATCAGTTGGTGGGCATACCCCCCACCCCCCAATTACAATGGTGGGCACTGGACTTGCAGGAATACAACTATACAATTGTATTAAAAAAAGGTGCTGACAATGGAAATGGCGATGCACTTAGTAGAATACAATATGCAGATAAAAATAATTCAGAAAACTACACTACTGATCAATTGCAAACAGTCTAGACATTTAGAGAGAATATAAACAAAATTAATGATTACATCCATACAATTAACAGGTATGATGATGATGGATCAACATACACAGATAGTACACACCAAACAAAACAAAGGAATGCATTTGACAAATTAACTAATATCATCATGGTGAATGAACAGCATTGCATGGCAGACCTATTACTGATAACTGAGGAAACTCTTGCAATTGAGAGCAGAATTATTAAAGAGCATCAAGACAATGGCAATGAGCCTAACCCCTACATTAACTATTTAATGAATAGGGTGGGATAATGTATCATATGTACTATCCAAGAGGTAACAGTAAATGAGCTGATAGAATAATTAGGCAATTAGTAGTACCTATGGTTTTACAGGATGATAATCTCAAGTCCTATCATGACTCATTGCAAAGCTGTCACCAAGAACACTTGAACATATTAGGCAGAAATATTTTTGGTGAGGCATGTATAAGGACATCGAGTACTACATTAAATCATGTATATCATGCCAACAAGCTAAACGTAATTATCACTTTGCAAAAGCTCCATTACGACCACTTCCAGTAGAAGAACCATTTAAGAGGCTTCATATCGATATTTTGGGCCCACAACCAACAAGCACAGATGGCTTCAAACATATATTATTGATAGTGGATTCATTCACAAAATGGTGGGAGGCATTTCCATTAAAGACGCAAGAGGCATAAGAAATTGCTAGAATTGTATACAATGAAATAATATGTCGGCATGGCGCTCCACACACCCTGTTGTCTGATAGAGGAACAAATTTTCTGTCAAAAATTATTAAAGAAATGTGCAATGTATTTCAGATTTCTAAGGTTCCAACTAGTTCATATCACCCACAGACCAATGCAACTGTTGAACGTATGAACTCTGTGATAGAGCAGTCACTCAGACAGTATAGTAATGTGACACAAACAAATTGGCCAGAGTTAATACCAAGCATTATGTCTGCATACCGATCATCACCAGAAACTAAATCAACAATATACACACCATACGACCTACTATATGGGCATGAATCACGTCTGCCCATAGATGTAGCTTTAATACATGAAGACCACGCATACACATCTAACAACCTCACAGAATATATGAGAACCCTAACAAATAAATTGAAAATTGCCAAAGAAATAACAACAGGAAACATTAGAGCTGCACAAACAAGATACAAACAAAACCATGACAAAAACACAAAAGAACCCATATTTGATTTAGAACAACAGGTATGTCTCTACTGCACAAAAACACCAGTGGTGCTCTCTCCTAAATTGTATTGCAAATGGGTAGGGCCATATTATATAGTAGATGTAGGCACCAACTATACATGCAAGCTTAGGCGAAGCAGTGACAACAAACAAGTGCAATCATGAGTCCACACACACAGATTGAAACCATTTATAAACCTACATGATAGGCCCACAAATACACTGCTAGAACTAATACAAACAGATGACCTTGATCCTGAGCAAATTGATAATGAGTTAGCCATGCCTCAAAGAAATGAACAACCACAAACAGTTACTACACAACAACAGAGACAAGACACAGTAGACACGCATACTGACCAACAGATACAGAACAACCAAATACGAAACACAATAGATGCCAGCACAGACTGCTCCACACCAAATGCCAGTGGTAAAAACAAGGGACCAATCAAAGCAAAGCAAACAAACTAACAAACACAAACAGAAATTAAATAAGGAATCAATTGACTGCAACCCAAAATCACAAAAACAACAGGTAGTGAAGAAAGACAACACTTGGTATGTAGCTGAACACATTTTGGCTGCAAAACTCATTGATGGCACCAGACACTTTAAGGTCAAATGGCAAGGTAACTTTCCAAATTCATGGGAACCACAAGATAACATTTCAGAAGCCCTATTAAGAGCATACTACACAAACAGAACACAAAAGGGTAAGAACTGTAAGCGTCCACCCCCAAAAACCTCGACAATAGCAAAGTGTTATAATGCATCCACAATCGCAACAGTCAGCACATACAAGAATAACACATACAATGAATCAATATCAAAACCACAAGACAAAATGGAGACTATCAACAAAATAGTAGCTACCTCAATAATAAATGGAATCACACATTACAAATGTAAACTCGAACACACAGAATGCCTCCCTGTTTGGAACCTATATGAAGGTTCACTACATAACTATTATGTACATTTGGATAGAAAGGCAAGGGAAAGAGCTAACCACAACAATAGACAGCTACAAAGGAAGGACACAAATCGACCCACCTCCTATTATCAAGACGATAATTATAACAGATCATATAATCAACAGGAAACTTATAAATATGCACAATTCAATGACTACAATGGTTTATCACAGTATAGACATAAATATGTTGAAAGATCAAATGATCAGATGAAAACAAATGAATACTGTGATTGTAATGAGTTCCAAACATTGTCAAATGGTCAATATGAACACAAACAGAGGTCAAATGATCAAAGAAATGCAGTGTCATTGTAATATGTGCTACAATTCGTCACAGAAGAAATTCAATTATAGACGGTTAAATGGTCAAAATAAAGAAAACAAAGGTGAATGTAATGCATGTTCTGAGGTGCCATATGCAAATGCATTAGATACACATAGCAAAATTGTGAAATATTTCAATGATCTGATAAGCATAGCACAACAGAAATTAATTGATGGCCAACTCATACGAACTGACATAGAAGGGTTACTGCAAATAAATGAGGAACTTGGCTGCCTTGCCAGAACAATGGGACAACCCCAGACAAACCCCACAGTAGCAGATAATCTGAAGAAGATATTAGAATCAATGAACTAGCTTCCTCACTAAGCAGATCCCCTTATGCCCAAATCAGACCAGTGATAATGCATCTATCCTTGACTAATACGATTGCTAGATGCATGTAATATGGTAGAATAATTTAATTACATGGCACTGCTAATTAAAATCATGTTATCTGGTAATAAAAGGTGATATGTATCGCATAGTGTATCATATTTAAGTTATATGTTTATTTGATCTGATAATAGCCAAGTGCTGTTTATGTTCAAAGACATACGCAAATATTCATCTATATTTATAAAAAAAAAGAAAAAGAAAAGGGAAACCATATGGTAATGTAAATGATTAAAATGATTCTGCTGTGTGTTCTTTGCCTTTTATTTTGTAGGACAGGCAGCAAGCAGGAGACGATTGAAACACGAGGCGAAGATACTACATATATAATGAAATGAATACGCCATGATAAAGGTAAGCTTATTGTATCAAAATGACTATTTATGAGTCCAGTATATTGTCTAAATATGAAATTGTTAAAGTATCCGATGCAACCGTTTCTGTATCCTAGTTCGTGCATGAAATATGAATGGATATGGTATGCGAGCAAAAATAACTTGTATAATAGCCTGGTATCTTCGATGGCAGTATTGGGTGTACATAATACTACCTCCACTGATTCCGGTTTTCGTTCACATTTGGAAACATCTTTTGGGAAATAGTATTCAGGATAGATGTTCCTAGAAACTTGTAAACGGTATCTTTTAATATATTTGTCTGTTGCTGTTACAAACTTGAAACCATATATCAGGTTCTTGCCTGGTGACATGATCATCTGACCGATTAATTTTCTCATAAAACGTTTAAAAATGGGACGATGAATGGGTAATAAAATATGAATGAATAATAAACTATGGATAAATACTAAAGGATCAAGGAGTAATAAAGTATGAATTAGTAATAATGAATGAGGATGCACGAGTAATGAAGTTTGATGGAAAGCGGAGATATTATTAGCTAGTATCCTAGAATATCATAATATTGCACGCTACATAAAGGAGAACGCAAGATGTGTTTTGAATAAAACACATAATTCCGTGGTTGAGCATGTATCGAAATGTCTGTATAATAAGTTGCTGGGACACTGGACTAATAAATTGTGAAAAAGTGCTATGTCTCTATAAGTCTCTACCAGCTAGTTCAAACTATGACGGCATACGTTCCACTAAGGAAGAGAAAGCTTGATAAGCTAGTACATTATAAGATAAAGAATATTCATACTTCTAATTCTATTATAGAGGCTATAATTATACTTTTGAAAACGTTACACAATGTAGATTTATGTTATATCAAGTCGTATAATGGGGTCTGGCGTTCTCCTTTAAAATTTTAATTTATAAATATTGTTGAAAAGACTGTCTCTATGACTTCTATGTTAGATATGATGATAGATTGTCTTTGTGATGAATTCACTGAAAATTACCTGATGTTAAAGAATTATAACGTTTTTTCTATGTTTTATCTTTCTTGGGGAAGCAGGGGATAATATGGTACAGAGGACGGGAGACGTTCAGCACACGCAGAAAGTCCACACAACTGACAACACGATTCGTAAACAGACATATACCACTTGCACACCAGGACACGGACTTTACACAGCACACTCCAGGACAGAACTGTATATGCACACACGCCCATAAAGGAGAACACAGAGGACACCAGGCACGCGCGCACAGGACAGTCACATCACATGCATGAATAAATGAACACGCCACGCCCACAAATAAACACACACGTGAACTAACGCACATCGATGGTGACACACACCGCCATTGACGTACACACACTACGATGGATTATATACACCCTAGGCTTATACGAAAGAGGATTGCCGAATATATTGTGTCCATGCTTTAATGCTATACTTAATCTATAAATATGTACTGTGCATACAAAATGTGTTGTCACGGATCAGGTGAAACGGTTTGTCACCACGGTTCGTAACTATGGACTGACGTCACATGTTTCTAATAGAATATGGGACGGCAGTCAGTGGGAGTTTGGCGCTGGACACGGTCACTTGTAGTTTTGGATAGTTGGCCCCATTCCACGACGTGAATATCAAACTGTGGATTGTGGCCAACTGTGCAAACGAACCAGTGACAGTGTCCCAGCGTAAGTTGTATATTAATAAAGTATTACCGTAACTATAAAGACGCGTATGTGTTATCTCACCAGCCAGATGAAAGATCCTGGTGTATAAACAAACGAACAGTACCAGAGTGCTCATGTGAACGAGCAATATAATTGAACAGAAACCACAGCTGGATTGCGATTTTCTACTGGAAGTCCTTAATCTCTCCTTAGAAAGCCCCCACTCGGTCTGGCTCTCTCTGAATTGGAGTGGAAATTGGCCGACATGTGCCTTGGTGGAACAGAATTCCGACATTGAGGCATGTAGTCGTTGTTTACACATTAAGCCTTCCAGGATATTAACAACTAGATTTCTACACTCATTAACAAACAACCTCAGTGGACCTGTGAGCATAGTCCTAAATGAAAGCAACTCAACCAAGTTGACGACTTGAGTGGAGATGGGCGTATAATGGGACAGGATATAATGCCATTACAGTCACACTGTGTATCAGAAACTCCCATCGTGAAAGCCTCACCGGCAAAGTAAGACTTTGTCTTGCGGCGTTGCTGTGGTCGACGCATTTGTGAGCTATGTTGCGAGGTGCTTTCGCCGGTTGTGGGTTCGATTCCCTGTCAATGATCATCGTGGACGACTAAATCTTACTTCTGGTTCTTCCCACAACAATGGCTGGAACATCATCTTTTGATGTGTAATCAATATAAGGCTGTGTTTAATCTTGCTTAAGACGTAAATCAAGATAAAATTGTTTATGCATAGTTTTAGCGTGCTAAAGGATCTCGTACGGTAGGCCTACAATAGATCGCTGTTAGAACCTGTTGCTGTTATGAAGCTTGCACGTTACATAAAGAGTTACTCGTTGCATGCTATGATTGTATAATCATCTGACGTTTAAGTGAAGGACCAATGGTGGTTTAATTACAAAATTAAAGTTTAGTTTTTTAATGGTTAAAAGCATTACCAATGTTTTCTATTGTTTAATATTCGAATTATCTGGACTCTCAAGCACAGACGATACGATGGCATCACATGCCCAATATTAATCATCAGCATGAAGAATATGTCACACTTAGTCTTTGGAATACAGGAATGGAGGATTCACGTTTCTTAGCCACTTATATGACGTCATAATCAACTACGCGAGGTGTAAGATGATGTTATGATCAATTACATCATGCGTGACGTAGCTATGTTCATGGCGAACACATACTTGACGACGGACTGAGCGTTGTTGTACGAATTGTATGTCTTTACTGTTTAATAAACATGCTGTTGAATCTTTTGAAACTAATTTGACTGGGTGCTGCAACATCATTCAGTCAAATTAATTTCAAAAGATTCAGCAGCCTACTTGTATAGTTTTCTGGAAATTGAGATTCATGGAGTGAGGGATCGATCGATCCCAAGACGGGCTAAGCGTGGGTGGAGCTTAGCTAGAGATGGGCGGAGAATAGATAAAACTGGATTTGCCCATTGCCTTCTCAAAGTATCAATTTGTCTCAAGGAGTTAAGTGACTTTCAAGACTTTACTCGCCCCCTCCCCCCCACCCCCACCCCCATGGAAACTAGAAACTTGATTTTATTTAACATTTATGTATTTATTACTTAATTTAGAACAAAATAAAGTAAAGGTTATGCGTAGACCTACATAAATAGGCCTACTGTTTAGTTACTGTTTTCGACATGAAATTAAATTAGTCGCAAAAGTACATAGAAAGAAATATAAGAAACCTTAGGTTATGGTCTGCAAGATATGTAATGATGAATATTTCAGAACTACAATAGCCTAGCTACTTGTACACTTTACATCCCACTCATGAACATGCCTGAGGTAGGTAGGCCCTATTAAGTCATGCCACCATTAAAGATTTTATAATTGTATGTCGTTGCTGAATTTCCATGTAACTACAAGAGGTGTTCAGTTTATTTTGTCACAAGATTGCACGATTTCTTGCTGCCCACTTTTGGTCAATTGTCTCACTTACAATACCTTTTTACAAAGCCCACGAGCTTACCGACACACTAGTTTAGTTTGTTAAAAGTTTTCAACATGCCAAGACATAAAATAAGCGAGAGAGCGGAGGGTATAATTCTCCATCTTTTGAGGAGGGGAACGACGCCGTCACTGATCAGAAATGAACTTTTGAAAGAAAATATCAGTGTCAGTGTGAGGACCATTTATCGCGTAAAGAATAACATCGGAAAAGAACGACAATTGACGAATCTAACACATGGCATGTCTGCTACATTGAAAATCAGAAGAAGACGAACTGTGGTATCAAAACAAGTGATAGACAAAGTGAAGAAAATGATAGCATGAATTAACCCACCGACACAACGTGAGATGAGCAATCTATTAGGAATTATTTTGGGATCCGTAAATAACACCATAAACAGTGTTATCAAGGCAAAACTGAGAAAAAAATGTTTGGTTCATAAACTATCCCTAGAGCAGGTTGAAAAGAGGAGAAAGAGGAGCTGGAGGCTGTACCTGAAGATGTGTGCGGGGAAGTGGAAAAACTTTGTCACCACAGATGAGGCTATGTTTTATCTAGGTGGAAGCTACGGAAAACGGCGAGTCTGTTATGTTAGCAAAGACAAATTGATATGGGTAAGTTGAAGTTTGTTAAATGTGACAGTTTCGCGCCTGGTTTCATGGTATTGGCAGGCGTTAGTCATTACGGAAAGACCAGTCTTAAATTCATTGATCGGAATGTGAAAATCAATGCTGATTATTACATCAAACATGTTTTGAGACCCTTTTTGAAACATGATGTTCCCAAATTATTCCCAGGGAGCAAACAGAAGGACATGGTTTTTCACCAAGATAGTGCTTCCTCTCATACTGCACGAAAGAGCTTAACATACTTAAAGCAGAACAATGTTAAATTCATTAGCCCTGCAGAATGGATGCCGAAGTTGCCGGATGCTGCCCCTATGGACTTTAGTATCTGGGGAATTGTCAAACGGCGTCTACAGAAGCGGAAATTTACAAGTCTTAACAGTCTAAAACGTGCTCTCAAAACCGAATGGAAGGCATTAAGTCAAACTGTGATCAATAAAGCCCTTTCTTTTTTGCCTAAGCGCTGTAGCGTGATATATCATGCTCATGGGTCTCAAATTGAACATCTTCTGCAATGAAATTATTTTGTCATAAATTATTGTTGATTAAATACTTATTTGAAATTTGTGACAAAATAAACTGACCACCTCTCGTATAATGTAATCTGTTGAATATTTTGAAATCTATTTGACTGAGAGCTGATGCTGCCATAGTAACAGGTCTTAGTCAGACTAGTTTTAAAATAGTCAGCAACTTAACTGTTTTTTTAGCTGGAAATTGGGAATGTGTGATTTCAAGGTAGGCGGAGCTTAGTTAGAATGAACCGTTCCAGTTTTTGCTATGCTCCGCCCATCACTAGCTAAGCCACACCCACATCTCGCTCGTGTTGGGATCGATCGATCCCCGAACTCACATGGCTTGGCTAAACGGTCCGTTACTAGAGGCTTCCATAGATCGGTATATAGCATATCATTTCGCTAGGCATATGTTTGATATTTTAAAAGCAAATCGCTTGAAAGTAATACATGGATCTATTTCTAGCTCTGCCCCGCTAATTTCTAGCTTATTCCAATTTCAAAATAGCTAAGTTGTTGAATATTTTGAAGCAAATTTGACTGGGTGTTGTTGCTGCCAATGGCGGAAACAAGCTCACAGTCAAATTAGTTTCAAAATATTCAACAGAATGTTTATTAATAAAATTGGATAATTCGTACACTCGATGGACTTTCAATGTTCACGACGGAGATAGATACATCTTTCACTATGCATTATGATTGCGACGGCAGACAGCCTGTGACGTACAACTGATTATGCCGTCATATACTTGAGTGACAGATCCGATTTTTTGCTCCATTACTGGCGTAGTCATCAACAACTTTCTGTCAAATAAGTTCCAAAATATCGACCACAGTAAGCGTTGTAGCAGAAAGAAGTGAACATATACTTTATCGTGTATTATACACGCATCGCCTGATGGTTTGAAAAGATAAAAAAGAAAAATGATGACAAGTCAATATATAATATATCTATACTGGTAGGCATATGTATTCACGAATATTGAAATTTCCTCCTACGCTTTAAAGAAGCCATGGCGAATATTGAAACAGGAACAATATTCAACTAAGTCACATGTAGGCTGACGTCATTGCGTCATGAATAACGCGATTTAGTCCGTTATAAACGCTCAATAGTCTGCCATGTTGTATGAATTGTATGTCTTTACTATTTAATAAACAAACATTCTGCAGCAACAGCAACCAGTCAAATTAGTTTTAAAAATTCAATAGCTTAACTGTATAGTTTTCTGAAAAATGAGATTTCAGCGAGTGCAGGGATCGATTGATCAACACGATCAAATTGTGGGTGAAGCTTAGCTAGAGATGGGCGGGGCATAGCTAAAACTGGATTCGTCTTTTGCCTTTGAGCACTGCAGAAGATGGAAGCTGAATTTTTAATAAAAGTCGCATGGTGCAGAAATATATATTTAGATTTATAAACTCAACTGTTAGGCTAGCGGATTTTGGAGAAGCTGGGGAAAAATTGCAATGTTATCGAAATCAACGTTTTCTTGCTGCCCTATGATCATATTATCACAGAAAATAAGTCCTGACTATGTTGAAATCGTCCGATCATATTGTTATTTATAGGCATTATATTTTCACCATCTAGTAGATTTGGCTCTCTGTGTGTGAAATACCAGAAACATATTTAAGACTTATTTAAGCTTAAATAAATTAACGTCAGAACTAATATCTTACTGGTAATCAAGCTATTTAACCTGCTGATCCTGCATATGATAACATAATGCGGAAAGGTCTGGTGTCCATTATACTGAATTGTCTGACTGTTGCAAGCGACCAGACAAGAATTTCAATGGGTAATAACTCTGGACCTGTTGAATATTTTGAAAACAATTTGACTGAAAGTTGTTGGTGGCTTAGACACCAACAACTTTCAGCCTTTTTGTTTCCTAATTATTCAGCATATCCAGAGTTAAGCCCCACCCCCGCTATTGAAAATGTAGTCTGTAGGAATTCAGCAGGCAGACAGTTAAAACGACAAATCAAAAACGACTTCGTGGATCTGGATGGTAAACGTTTGTGCTTGGTGCTCAGTAAGAGAGCCATCCATGCTACTATGCCCCTCCCATCGCTAGCTAAGCTCCACCCACACCTTGCTCGTGTTGGGATCGATCGATCGATCTCTGAACTTCATGACTAGCAATTTCCATAAAACTATACAGGTAAGCTGTTGAATATTTTGAAACTAATTTGTCTGTGTGCTGTTGCCGCCAACAGCATGTTTATTAAAGGTGCATATTCACACAAGAATGATTGAAAATAGAATTGTTAAATTTCATACTGTTATAAGCTTAAAGTATGTGCCTATGTGTAATAAAACGAAATAAATCTTAACATATGATGATTCCATTCCTTATAAATCAATATAATTTTTTAAGTTGCGAAATTGAAATAGAGGCCCATGCCCCTATTTCAATTTCGCAACTTAAAAATTATATTGATTTATAAGGAATGTAATCATCATATGTTAAGATTTATTTCGTTTCATTACATATAAGCTCACAGTTTAAGCCTCTAAACGTGTATAATTTAAACAATTTTATTTTCAGAAATTTCACTGCGAATACGCACCTTTAAATGGTATAGACATACAATTCTTGCAACGTGTCGGAATTTTAAGAGTTAAAGACCATAGATATAGAATATAGATCAATGCCTTGGAATCCGAACTGCGCACATCTGCCGCTGGTTCCACGGGCCGATTCGAGACCTCTGTTGGGTGAGTAACCTTTTATACGTAGCTAAGTTACTACAAATGGTGTCAGGAGTACTTTGGGCCCTAAATTAAAAATGGTTATTTGTTATTTCTAAATTCTACTCACGATTTTGCTGTTAAAAAGATAGAATTATCGGAAATATAAAGACTACTCTAGTCCTGCCCGAACGTCAATTTTACAGACTCTGGCCGCCATTTTGATTATTTTATAGTTATTTTTGTATGATTTAACAATCACAGATGATAGGTGAGTTATAGTTAAATATATATTATTTATTTATACTATAGCAGGCAAATGTCGGGTATATAGATATATATATATATATATACCTTACATACATACGTCATATACGTCATAAATTCAAGATTCAATGTTATTTATTTGAACTGTAATGAATTGAGGTATATTTTCGTGCAAAGTTTCTATCATCTATGTCAGTATTCCGTGGAATGACAACCCTATAGTTTCTGGATTGTTATTGTTAGTTGTCTTCTGTGTCATATGCACGCGATTCTGAGCTGTAATTTAACCGTCGGTTTTTGGATATTTCTTTATACTTTAATTACAGTTCAATTTCGTTGTTTATTTCAGAATTATTTGAGATAAAGAAGTGATATAAATCACTGTTGTTGTTATTATCATCATCATTATTATTAACTTTTTGAACATTAGAGGGTAATCTCCCTTCTAATCAACAAATATGTTTCAATTGTAATATTAGGTTTACTAATTACGCTGAACACTATTTGTTTTGGACTTTTTTCTTGTTATTATTAATTCAAAAAGTTCATAATCACATTGCTAGTTGCTCCGTTAAAACACTACTCAGCTTATGCCTTCTTTTCAAGTTAAATCTGAGGAGTTTTTGGCTCGCACCGAGTTTTCATTGGATCAATCAAGTTCAAGTTCAAGTTCAAAGTTGCTTTATTTCATGGTTTTTTCTATGCAATAAATATAATCTAAACAGGCAGTCCATCAAAGGCATGGCCTATTGAGTGATGGACTCCTTACACACATTACACAACATTTATACATTGACATATATACGACACACAAGACAGTGGCACAGTGACAGAATGCTGAAAAGCTACCTTGAGATGAAAGTCCAGGACTATTTTGGTTTGTTTTGTTGAGTTCGGACATAGACTTTGATATATATATGTATATATGTCATATATACATGTATTTAATACATATGTCTTTCATTAAGCGGTGGGTGGGTAGGGCTGTCCCTTCTTTGATGGTTACATAGATATATGCCACTATGTGCACAAACATAAAACACACGACATTCAAACACATATTTATGGCATTAATATTTAAATACACTCATACATATTTACTGACTTAATTAAACATATATTATACATATACTCCCTAATTACATCATTATCTCATTTTATTTAAATTTAGTTTGGAGTGGTTTATTATTATATAGGACTTTTGTATGCTACTGAGGGTGGGGTGGGGTGGGGGGGCAGGGAAGAGCTCATCACTGTAATATAAAGTTGAGATAGTTAGAATTTGTTAAGAATCGATAGATGCGTTGATCGTATTGGGCTATTTAGGTGTAGTAGTAGTGAAAGTAAACTGTGAAGTATGTTTGTGTTTAGACTTCTTACTTCAATTATTAGGTTAGGTTAGTTTATCTATAGTGGTTGTGGTGGTGGTGGTGGTGGTGGAATGTCCTAGGCTTGTATTATTATTAATTAGCAGAGAATCTGTGACCATCAGGTATAAATATATTAATTTAGTATTTGTCGATCATAGATTCCCTGGCAATCTTCTTAAAGGATTTCAGGTTTAATATGCTATCGCGTATTTTTGTACTGGTGCTGTTCCATAGTTTTGTGGCTGCTATTGTAATTCGTCGTTTTCCTATTTCTGTTCGTGTAAATTGAGTGTGTAAATTGTGTTTTGTCCTAGTGTTATGTTTGTGGATGTCGGTGCTTAGTGTGAAATTGGAGGCTATGGATTGTGGTAATGTATTGTGGTGAAACTCCTTTACAATGATGTACATCTGTAGTTTGCCTATGTCCTTTAGTTTTAATAGCTTTTCTGACTTGAATATATTTTGGCCCTTTGCTGTTTTAGAAAAGAGTTTTAGTGCCTTTTTCTGTAGACTTTGTAGTTTTGTTAGGTTGCTTTTGTGTGTATTCGTCCAGATAGCGTTACAGTAGGTGAGATGCGGAAGAACAAGGGTGCAGTATAGAGTTTTAATTGTAGCTGGTGTCATGTAAGGTTTTAGTCTTTGTATGACACCTATGCCTCTTGCCACCTTTGCTGTTACCATCTCGATTTGTTTAGCCCAGGTCAAATGTTTATCCAAATATACTCCCAAGAATTTGGCAAATAGGGCCTCCTCAATTTCTTTTTTGTTTATGTAGATTTTTGGAATTTCATCTTTTTTTAGTTTGAGATTTGTAAATAACATATAATTTGTTTTGTCAACATTCAACGATAATTTGTTTATTGAAAACCAGTCAGTAATTTCTTCCATTTCCTTATTTGTTTTTCTGTATACGGTGTCCATGTTGTCATCGCAGCAAAACGCATTTGTGTCATCAGCGAACAGTATTAATGACATGTGCTTGCATATGTTAGGTAGATCATTCATGTAAAGGAGGAACAGCAATGGGCCAAGAATAGATCCCTGAGGAACACCACAAGTTAATTGCCTGTTTTCAGAGCATATCTCATTATATTGTACGCATTGTGTTCTTTTACTTAGGTAGTTCTGGAACCATGTGAGTGCACTGCCTCTTATACCATAATAGGCAAGTTTTTCTAGTAAGATCTGGTGGTTGATAGTGTCGAAAGCTTTTGAAAGGTCCAAGAAGATGCCTATTATACTTTGTTTTTTTCCCAGTGATTCAATAATTCTTTCTGTCATTGCGACTATTGCATGCATTGTTGAATGTTTCTCACGAAATCCACATTGCGATTTGTATAAAATGGACTTTTTGTCCAGGTAATCCTTTACCCACAAAGCAATTTTGTTGGGTACAAGTAAAGGTTTCATTTTGAAAAGAGCTGATCAAACTGGGTTTGTTGAGTATTGGTGTAAAAGCGGTGGTACTACACAAGACTTGGTTAATATTTTGCAGTCGAGAATAGCCAGCGCCGTATCGTTTTCTTTATCTGGGCCGGAATGTGCGACCTTACCGAGAAACGAGGCGACGGTTTTGTCTATTTAAGGACGGCCGATGATGAACTCGCGGTAGACCGCATTTGCCAACACTATCAACGTGCGATAGACATAGTAAACGGCCAAACGATGAAATTTATCGATATACTGGCGTATTCTCTGGTCCTGTATAATGAGCAACTTCACCATTTGTACGGTCGCCATCACCTTCTGCTTCACCATGTGTTGCCCACAACATCTGATTTTTGGGGGTCCCAAGGATCCCACACTCTCACATTTGGGGGTCCCACTGTAAAATATGGGGGTCCCATGGGGTCCTCATCTGAAATATGGGGGTTCCACATTGATCTTATTATAAAGCACTTCATTAAACATGTTGAAAGCACTAGTTATGACATTGTGTAAATACTTTTAATGTGTATATAGAGAATATTAACTATGCATAGTTTATTAACCTTTAGCACTTAACACTTTTGGCCACTATTGTAGATCACCAAAATACGTATTTTTGAAAGTTTAACACTGGGATAGCTGGCTCTAAACAGTACCAGTCATTCCAGTGGTAAATTTTCAAAAATATGTATTCTGTGACCTACAATGGTGGCTAAAATTTATCTATTGAAATGGCCATTGTATATTTAACTAATAACATTTGAACTGCATGTCAATAAACAATAACTTAAAGCATTGTACTTGTTTGTTGTCTGATAAACTAACCAACCTACATTGACAACCTTGTATGATTAACATTTTCAAAGACCACTACATTAGTAATTATCAAAGACCACTTGACTTTGGACGAATTGAAAAATTACGAGTATCTGGGGCGAGTTTGCTCAAGGACAACTTGACCTACTTCGATATAATGCGAGCGTATTTTTAATAATGTAACTGGAATGACTAAATATAGTGGAATACATAGGCTAAGGTCAGACAAAACAATAATTTATCAAAAATAATCTGTATAAATCAGATCAAAATGTGTAATTAGTGAAAATACATCGGCCAATAACCGGATATGTCTAATTCATAGTGAGTAACTATGTAACGCGATTGCTGATTGGTTGAAGCATAGATAACGCATTAGCGTGTATCCAATAAGGACGCTTGTATCGGGGGAGCTTTGAGTTATACGCTGTTTGGGGGAAAAAAATCAATATTTTAACGTATGCCTACCCGTAGATCGACGATATCGTTGAACATCGTTGCTGGGATGAGCTTTTTAGTTGAGAAATTGGGAACACCTAACGATCGAGTATTGTTAAACATTATAAACACTAATCCATCAGTCAATCAATCAGCCGCTATTGCTAAATACATAGTCCGCCAAATGGCCATTCAAATGTAAAAGATATCACAATATCTTCCATATATTCCTTCATCCATTTAGATATGTTGATAAGCAAATAGAAAAAAATATTTTGCCTGTAAGTCGTTGCTGCTTTAGGCAAGTAGGCATGCGCAAATTATTTTCAAAATATTCAGCATATTAGTGATAACAACTTTGTGATCTGTCCAATGTTCTGAGCTGTGAAAGGGTTAAGACGCCCAGACACGTTTGTATACGCTTGATCAGTTGTATTGAATTTCTCAAGCATGAGTCCCTCTAGAGGGAGATTCCGCTGTTATCCAGTCAAATACTGACACGTCACACTGACGTTTAGCACAACTGACAGAAACATGGCGGGTATTTGTGCAATTTGTAGGCCAAACAAGGCGACTAACATCGGGCTTGTAAACTCATTATTTATAAAAAATTAGATCAAATGGGATACTAAGGATGCTTTGGGGATTGTGTTTACAATTAAATGTGGTGGTTGAATCTGATTCATGGGCATTAACAACTTTGAGTTGTGCAAGAAAACATATAACAAATCATAGCCTTAAACAACGCAGTAATTTCGTTTTTATTGAACACACAATACATTAGGTATATTTTTTCAAGTAAAAACATGCACAAATAAATATACACACACGATAATATAATCGATAATTAAGCACAAGCAAAGTTACCAGTTTCTGTTACAATTTTTCACTGTGTTCCTCGTGCATCCTCGGGGACGCAGTAGGTTAATTTTTATGCGTCCCTCTGCCATTTTTATGCGTATATACGCGCAAAAGGACGCATACGGGCAACTCTGCCTTCACCGAGATCTTCGCCTGTGCGATCATATGATGTTCGCATGTATGAGTTTAATCGTGACCCTATGACACTAGTCATTCCCATTAAAGTAAATGGTGTTTCCGTTGATGCAGTGGTGGACACTGCGGCACAAGTGACAGTAATTGGCAATTTCTTTGCAAATAAAATACCTTACCCTTTAAAGAAGTTGGAGTCTATTACATTGAAAGGTGCAGGTAGAGACAATATTATCCCTGCGGAAAGTGTTGAGCCAGTCACAATTGCATTAGGCTCTATGATGTTCAACTGGCCAGTCCTTCTTGCCAATATTAATGTTCCGATTATATTAGGCCTGGATTTCTTGAAGGCACACAAGGCCACCATTGATCTGACTAGACTGTGTCTGACAATTAATGGAGAACCGCTTCAAGCATCAATGTTGAGAGCTCATGGGAAGGAAGCCAAAGTAGCTCGGGTTACATTGAAACAGAAAGTGGTCGTTGGTCCTTTTGAGGCCGTGAAGACCACAGGTGTTCTGGATCAGGAGGTACAGAATGATGTTGTGCTCCAGCCCTCATCTAAACTGGAGGGTCTGGTAACACCTCATACAGTGGCCACTGCCAAAGATTCGCAGATTCCTATTTTGTTAAGGAACCTGTCGGCCCAATATATTACTCTGGAACAAGACCACAACCTTGGTATTGTCACAGAAATTGAGGAGGTTTTAGACCCTAGAACAGAATTTCAACTTGCTGGTAATCCCATAAACCAGGACGGTTTACAGACTTCTACAGCCACTGAGGTGGACATCCCTGTGTTCTTACAGGAGCTGTATGAGAGGTCGACATCGGGTTTATCGGAGACGCAGTCTTCGCAAGTTAAATCCATGTTAATCGAGTATCAGGATGCATTTGCAAAAGATGATCTTGATTTGGGTTTGTTCAAGGGGATAAGACATAAGGTTGACACAGGTAATGCACAACCTGTTCGTTCTAAACTTAGATGAACTCCTCTTGGTTTTGAGAATGAGGAAGAGAAACACCTTGCGGAAATGTTAGAGTAAGGTATCATAGTTCCGTCAAAATCTGAGTGGTCATCAGCCCCAGTATTAGTTCGGAAGAAAGATGGTACCGTGCGGTACTGCATCGATTTTCGAGCTCTGAACAGTCTAACTCGCAAAGACCTTTACCCCCTACCAAACACTGAGACATGTCTGGATGCACTTGGTGGTGCTAAGTTCATCAGCACACTTGATATGGCAGCCGGGTATTGGCAGGTCGAGGTTGACTCAGCGGACCGCCACAAGCTCGCATTTATCACAAGATATGGGCTCTTTGAATTTGTCTGGATGCCATTTGGTACATGCAACAGCCCGGCTACCTTTCAGAGGGTTGTTCAGCTGGTGTTGCAAGGTCTTAACTGGTGCGAGTGTCTTGCGTATTTAGATGACGTGGTAGTGACAGGGACTGACTTTGACAGTCATATGACCAACTTGAAAGCTGTCCTTTCCCGATTCCTGTTGCACAACCTTAAATTAAAACCTAAGAAGTGTAATCTGTTCCGTACAGAACTCTGTTTCTTAGGTAAGTTGGTGAGTGATAAGGGAATCGCTGTTAAGCCAAACAATATGGAAAGCGTCGCTAATTGGCCTGTTCCTAAGACCAGGAAAGAGCTGGAATCTTTCCTAGGGTTCATGAATTACCACCGAGAGCACATACAGGGTTTTGCTGGTGTTTCTGCTCCTCTCTCTGCACTTACCAGTTCCAAAGTAGAGTATGACTGGACTCTAGAGCATCAGGTAGCTTTCGAAACACTTCAGGGTGCTATGGCCAACCCTGCAGTGTTAGGTTATCCGACACCGGATGGTACCTTCATACTGGATACTGATGCTTCAGAGGCTGCTATTGGTGCAGAGTTATCCCAAATTCAGAATGGGAAAGAGGTGCTTATTGGTTTTGCGAGCCGAACGTTGACACCGGCTCAGCGTAAATATTGTGTTACACGCAAAGAGTTGCTGTCGTGGTAGCATTTACTAGGCAGTACCGTATGTACTTGCTAGGACGGTCATTTATTGTGCGGACTGACCATCACAGTCTCACGTGGCTGCTCAGTTTCAAGCACATCGAAGGACAACTAGCTAGATGGCTAGAAGAACTGTCCCAATATAATATGACGATGCAGTACAGGCCCGGTAAACAGCACTCTAATGCTGATGGTCTATCACGAGTTCCAAGTGATTCTTCACCTTGCCACTGTTATAAAGCTGGCCAATCTCTTAGTTCATTACCATGTGGTGGGTGCAAATATTGTACCAAGCTTCAGCAGCAATGGTCTCAATTTGAACAAGATGTTGATGATGTAATTCCTTTGGCTTTTCAAACCATAAGGGCCCTTCAACTGAGTAATAATGACCTATCAGACAGTGACACAGACAGCGACGATCCAGATGGACTGCTGAATGGTGTCCCCCAAACAGACCAGGTTATCGGAAGGTCAAACTGGTTAGACGCATTCTCTTCAGAAGATCTAAGGGAGCGTCAGTTGGAGGATCCTGATCTGAAGACAGTTGTATCATGGATTGAGCAGTTACACACACCTTCTGACGCGGAGCTATATTTAGCTAGTCCAGCTGTCAAGTTTTGGTGGGCTCGTTGTGATCAATTGATTTTTGTCGATAGCATTTTGCACTATCTCTGGGTAGAAGCAAATACCACACGGAATCTGCTGGTAGTCCCAAAGTCTCTCCAGAAGCTGGTTTTGGAAAATTGTCATGATTCCAAGCTTGCCAGTCACATGGGTGAGCAGAAGACATTAGAGAGAGTGAAGGCTAAATATATCTGGCATGGATACTCTCGTGATGTGGTGGCGTATGTGAAATCCTGTCGGATTTGTAGCTGTAGCAAAAAAGCTTCCATCCGACCTAGAGCTGCTCTGGGCGAGTTCCATGCTGGTTTTCCCTTGGAACGGGTACATATGGACATTTTGGGCCCCTTTATCACATCTGCACTGGGAAATAGATATGTGTTGATGATCATAGATCAGTTCACTAAATGGGTTGAGTGCTATGCGCTCCCTGAACAAGGGGCAGAACTGGTAGCCAAAACGTATGTGGCGTTTTGTCACCACATTTGGCTGTTCATATTTCTTACACACCGACCAGGGTCGTAACTTTGAGAGCAGCCTATTTAAGGAACTGTGCCATTTACTGGAGATTTCAAAAACACGCACCACAGCTTATAGACCATGTTCGAATGGACAGATTGAACGTATAAACCGTACTGTCTTGCAATGTATACGGTGTTACCTGCAAGAGCATGACAGACAGAAAGATTGGGACAAGTGTATTCCTTTCATCGCTGGAGCTATACGATCTACTGTAAGCCGACAGACGGGGTATACTCCCAACATGATGATGCTTGGTCGAGAAGTGCTACAGCCTATTGACATAATGTGCAAATGCCCTGTGTCTGCGACTACAGAGGATGCCCCTTCAGATGCCAGTGACTTCGTCCAACAGTTACAGCAAACGTTGCATGAAACTCATGAGATAGCACGGGATAACCTTAAAATGGCTCAGAAGCGCCAGAAAAAAGAGTATGATCTACGTTTGCATGAGCGTGCCTATCATGTTGGTGATGTAGTTTATCTTGCTAATTCTGCAACTAAAATAGGTCAGTCCAGTAAACTACAACCTCCTTGGACTGGTCCATTTATTATTTATAAAAAGTTGTCAGAAGCACTGTTTGGTATCAAAAACCAACGCCGGGAACTAGTTGTTCACCATGATAGATTAAAGCTATGCAGAGATCGTGATTTACCTCTCTGGATATTGCGAATGAGACGTGCTATAAGCTCTGAAGATCATGGCGATGATGATGACTTATTATCCCCCGATAATGGCCGTAGGTTATCTGATGATAACCGTGCTTCCATTTTTGAAGAGGATTTGGATGAAACCATTCCATATGGTATTGATCCATCCTCATCAATTCTGCATAATGATCTAGATGCTGTTTTGACAGATGACCTGGATATCGACTCTGTTTTACCCGTCCCACAAACACAGCATCACTCTCCTAGGCGCATGAGGTGTCAGGTCCGAGGAGAAACGCATAACACTTCCCCTAGGCGCATGAGGTGTCAGGTCCGAGGGGAACCGCATCACACTTTTTCCCCTAGGCGCATGAGGTGTCAGGTCCGAGGGGAAATACATCACACATCTCCTAGAGATGACCAACTCCAAACTCACACCATTCAGAGTCGAACAGGAAGGCAGTGCCGTCTTCCCAACAGGTTCCTAGATTATGAAATGTATTAGAATGATCTTTAAGCATTCGTGAATTAGACTATGTAAGTCTTCATGGACCCTACTTGTCCACCTGAATAAACGTTCCTCTGGTTTCGTCTTATTTCGGATTCATTTGGTCATGGTATTGTTGCGGACTGCAGTTAGCTTTTCGGTCGTAGTACAGTACTACAATAGTAATGTGATAATGTACAATGGTAACAGTAATTCAACATTAAAAGAATTACTGTAATCCAGATGATATGAAATTATGACTTCAAATTTTAACATTCTGCATGACACTGAAGACATTCAACTTGTCCGGAAAACATTTATAATCATTGGCTTATGTTCCGTTTCCATCTTAGCTTTAGTTTCAGCAACAGCAAAATCGTGATGTTCTATTCTTTGTAAGTTTTTGGGAAACTAAATTAGTTGGACACATAAGCACATAGTGGCTTTTTTCCAGCAATAATACTCCTTGAGATACCAAAAACCAACAGGGGTCCATCGCTGTATGACTCACAGAACGCGTTATTATAATTACACGTTTTTCAAATGATGCGTGAATAATTGCGCGTAGTAATGCGTGGTTATATTTACGCATTTCTTGATCACACATTACAAATATGCGTTGTCAAATGATGTGTAAATTGTTACACATTAATCATACGCATTGTATTGTTAACTGTATTTATTGTCCGTCATGACGTGTGGTCATAATAATGCTCTCTGTTTATGTGTATATGGATTAAATCCATGTACACGCTTTTATAAGTATATGCATCATATGTTATGATGCAAACTCATCTATGTATAGTGAAATTCAGTTTAGGTTAGCTATTTAATGCCAGTTCTACATTTGTCAGCTCAGATATTTTATAGGGTAGCTTAAATATATTATATATAGTTTTATTAGGTCAGCACAGATATTTTATAGGATAGCCCAGGTATATTAATTCTACATAGGTCAGTTCAGATATTTTATATTAGGCCAACATATTATATACTGCCATACCTAGGTATTTCATTTATTAAACGTGTAGCAATTACATGTTAAAATGATGCAATGATGCATTATTACTCTATAATGCATAACTCATGCATTTTATAATGTGCATTACTCTATAATGCAGAAGTCTTGCATATGACAGCATATTTAGAATATGCATTTAGCAAAGACTGCATAAATCGTACAGATGCATTTCTTGCGCTTACCATTTCATAATGCGCGAAGTAATTGGCGCGTTAGTCATAGCGCAAATTCATATGTTTCTTTCTTCTGCTGTATTATCCGTTCCGTTTTAGCTTCATTCAGATATCTTTATTGTGATAGGGATAGTGGTTTTCCGGATTTCCTAAATTTGTGGATTCAGATCCGTTTCAATTATATAAGAGGTATATCATAAATGTTAAGGTTAAAAATGTTCACAAAATTAAAAAATATGCAATATTCATAGGTTTTCCTAGAATCTCACATATGTTAATTTCAGATAACACTTCCACTAAATTCATGTGAGATTATTTTTATTACTTCTTTATCAATTCGGCAATTCCGTAAATTCTGTCAGTTTTTTGCTGTGGTGGAAAACCACTGTCCTTAATTTTAGTTAGGATGCTATGCTATTTTAAAATCTGTAACGATGGCCCTCGTCCGACAGCTGTTGATCTATCCATCTGTTTTATTATTAACAGCTCATTCTTTCTGGATGGATCAACACCTATGGGAAATCTTTTTTTTTAATTGGTAAATTCAAATTCTACCTTTAGCAGTTGAGCGTCAATGCCTGTGTGTTTTTTTATGGTATGTAAATTTTTAAGGATTAGATTTTTAGATAAGATTTTTAATTAAATAACCATGTTTTTATAAACGGGGGAGAGTGTGGTGCTGGCGGTATCCCGCAATTCCGTAGTTCGTGTTTCGCGGCTGCCGGGCTAGCTGATTCCCGCCGTTTCTACGGACGCCCGGCAGTCGTACCTTGGAATCCGAACTGCGCACATCTGCCGCTGGTTCCACGGGCCGATTCGAGACCTCTGTTGGGTGAGTAACCTTTTATACGTAGCTAAGTTACTACAGTAGTATGTATAGTGCTACCGAGTTTTCGCATTTCTATTTTCGCGTCTTTGTATCTAACATGGCAAACTCATGTGCTTCATCTGCCTTGCATCATCATCATCATCATAGTGACGGACTTAAGCATGAAGCAGATTGTGAGTCCCAAGTTTGAGTTATTGAGTTTATTCAGTTTAATTAGTCATAGTAATAAGTTATCTGGTTGAAATGTTTGTCTAGTCTGGTTTTGAAAATATCTATGTTTTGGGCTAGCACAATGTTTTCAGGTAGCGAGTTCCAATGTGAGATTACTCGTTGTGAGAAGAAATGTTTTCTAGTATTGTTGCGACAAAAATTGGTTTGAATCTTGAGTTTTGTTTTGTGACCACGCGTTGTCATGTGTGCCATATGATTATTAGTATTGATCTGCGTCTGTATTGTACATTCCGTGTATAACTTTGTATGATTCAATCAGATGACCCCCCCCCCCTTAATCTTCTATATTTCATTGACATGAGCCTAAGTGAGCTTAATCTGTCCCTGTAGCTTAGGTGTTTGAGGATAGGGATATGTTTTGTTGCTCTACGCTGAGCCCTTTCTATTGTTCTTGATTGTCTTAATAAGTGCGGTGACCAAACTGAGTTGCAATATTCTAGAATGGGCCTGACCAAAGACGTATAAAGTAAGATAAAGTTGTTTTGATCCATGTGGGAAAAGGTTCGCTTAATAAAGGCTAGTACTGTTTGCTTTTGATACGATTTTGTTAATGTGTGAATCAAAAGAAAGTTTGTTGTCTATGTAGATTCCTGAGAAATAGTTAGGCGCCTGTCAGTGTCAACCATGCAGTACTGCGTTTTTGGACTATTAGTGCCAAAATGGATAACTTTTGTTTTGTTATGATTGAATGTAAGTTGCCAGGTTTGGGACCACTCACATTGTTTAAATCGGTTTGCATATTTGTAGTTAGTAGATTTCCTCGTAGTTTTGTATCATCTGCGAACATTTTGCAAGTACATTTGACTAAATTTGGTAAGTCATTTATGAAAATTAAAAACAATGCAGGACCAAGTATGCTACCTTGAGGTACCCTACTAGTTACGTCTGCCCAGTCTGAATTTTCTGAATTAATAGTAACGCATTGTTTTCTGTTTGAAAGAAAGTTTTTTATCCATTTAATTATTTTGCCCTCTGTGCTGTATGGACTAAGTTTCTTTAGGAGTCTTGTGTGTGGAACTGTGTCAAATGCTTTCCTAAAGTATACGTATATTGTGTCGACAGGTTCGTTGTTGTCTAGGCTAGCTGTAACCATTTCTAAAAATTATAATTTACACAACCTACTATATCGGAAGCCATGCTGACATTTTGTTAGTAAATTGTTTGATTCCATATGTGTCATAATCGCACCTCGTATGAATGATTCCAGCACTTTACATATTATAGGTGTGAGGCTGATGGGTCTGTAGTTCTCTACGTCTTGTTTGGATCCTTTCTTATGTATCACTGTTACTGTTGCCATATTCAAAATGTTTGGTAATAAACTTTCTTTTATTGATCTGTTAAATAAGATGGTCAGTGGTAAGGATATTTCACTGGCTGTTTCAGTTAATATTCGGGCAGGAATTTGATCTGGCCCAGAACCCTTGTTTGGATTCAAGGACTTTAGGTTTTTTTTCTACGTCAGATTTTGGGATTTTCAAATTTGTTAAGCTAGATTTAGTGTTTGATATTGGAATTTCTGGAATATTGTCTAAGTTTTCCATTGTGAAAACACTAGCAAAGTAGTTATTTAGTAGGGGTACTTTTTCACTATCTTTGGTAATTATTTTGTTGTTTTACTTTAAAGCTTCCAACATTTTCCTTCAATGTCGTTTTGTTTTTTACTTAGTTCCAAAAAGCTTTCGCATTTTTTTGCAGATTCAGATGCATTCCTGCGTTCAAAGAACTTTAGATTGTCTGATTTTTAGATGTTGTAAAATTTCTTACGTGTTTGTAGTGCTCAAAATCGTTTGATTTGTTAGTTTTTTTAAATCTTTTGTGTGCCTTTGCCTTTTGTTTAACATATTTAATTGTTTCATAATATAGACAACCTTTTTTCATTTTTGTTTCGGTCGAAGAGGGGACGTGTTTAATTATTTTGTCAGTCATTGTTTTATTGAACAGATTCCATGCATCTATAGTGTTTAGATGGTCGATGCCAGACCAATCAGTTTCTTGGAGTTCTTTTTTCATGTCAGTATATCGTCCTTTATTTAGCAGTAGTTTTGGGCAGTTATCCTATAGTTATTTTGTTTAGTAGGTTCGTGTGCAGCTTTGTGTACATTACATCGTGGTTACTTTTCCCTATTGGGGTCCGTGGGTAATTGTGTCTATTATATCCGCATTATTAGTTAGTATGAGATCCAGTATATGTGGGGCGTTATTTTTTCTGTAACGAGTTGGCAGATTTATGTGCTGTGTTAGAAAGATATTTTGAATTGTGTTGATAAAATCGTAACCAATTTTGTCGCTCGATGTGCCTGTATCCCAATTTATTTTAGGAAAGTTAAAATCGCTTGTGATTAAACTGTAATCTGACTTGGCATTATTTGCGCTGCGTATAAGATTTAAGGGGTTTGCATTATTTGTATCACTTGAATTTGGACTTCTGTATATTCCAAAGGGAACGCGTGTCAAAAGGTTTTGCCAAATCTCCAAACTATTGACAATCTGCTGTTTGGGGATTTTACAGGTCTTATAATGATTCAATGATTGGTTGAAAATATTTACGTCGTTATTTTCACAGCATTAAGACATGGTATATGATATCACAGGATCTATGAAATGTTTAAGATTAAGAAGTCTGTATTTTGTTGGGTTTTTTTGATTTTTTTATGTTCTTTTCATAACTGTAAACTGTACTGGGCTGATTAGCCGTAATGGCATAAAAAGCAATAAAGTATATATATATATAATGTGAAAACCAAAAAAAGCTGATCTTGCACGTACATAGCGCTCTGGACAGTGGCGTAGCCAGGTTTTCACGTCAGGGGGAGAGAGGTCTGTATCTGTATCTGTATATGCTGACTCCGCAAATTCCAATTGGATGTCCCGCGAAATGTCTAAAAAGGCACCACCCCACTTGAGCGAGGACTTAAAGGGCGCCACCCGCATACCAATTAGGCGTCTGAGTATGCTTAAATTTCTTTGATAAAGAGAAAATAGCATCCCAGCGTCGCCAATTATTTTATTCTACTGAGAAAGTAGCGTGTATTCTACTATTCTTTATCTTGAATTTTTTAAATCTGGATGCACTCAGATGGCCGCTCCTGCATTTCAGGAGGTGAACATGAATCATCAGTTGGCTGATAAAATAATTATATTTTAAGGGTAATTTTAATCTTAAATTTATTTTTCCAAAGAATTTGCCCCCACTGACTATGGACTGCCATTTAATTGACACAGGCCACGTCTATGGTGTGGTAAGGTTGGTCTTTTAGAAGCTATAGGATCTGAGGTGGCCTCCACCCACCCGCGCCCCTACTGCGGGAGTCTAAGGGTTCTCCCCGGTAAATCTTTTCTAAATTAGATGCTCTGAAATGGCGTTTAACAGCATTTTTATCTCTTTTGTAGATATGCTTTTCTGTTTGATATTTGAGGATATATACCCATGACATTTTGGACACAATTTGTGAATGTCATAAATCCTAATTAAGCTTGGAAATGGGTTAATCTCATGACGAACAAAATTGAAATTGTTTCACCAGTCCGGGGGTGGGGGTGTCTGGGGGTAAACTAGATAAAACATTTATATTGTCAGAAGGATGCAGCTCCAGGATGCTTAGATCACAGTTTATAAACTCAAATCACTATCAAATTTGTATTATTTTAATGCAAAACAAAATGCTTTCCAACAAATTACAAAGGCAGTCAAAAGAAACCTAACACTCTGCGTAAGAAGAGTAACACTGAAAACTTAATAGAAAAGAATTATTGGGACTAACTGTCTCAGTCTGATTCTATCATATTAACAAGTAGTAGTCTTTGTGGATGACATTTAGCGAAACAAGTCACAACCTCTTCTACATCGATTGTCATGCCATAATAGACATGCATCAGAGCCAACTCATTAAGTCTGTCCTGTTCCATTATTTCTCTTAAGTATGTCTTGAGATAGCTAAGCTCACTGTTAGCTCGCTCTGTCTCGCATGAGGTAACAACAATGGTGCAAAGGATACTTTGTCTTCTTTCCTCCAAACGTTGAGGGTATCACTTGCTGTGCTGGCGTGGTCACTTTCACAGACTCGGGGTTCTTATTATTTATTATAATTTAGAATAGATTATATGTGTTCATTGATAATAAGTTAATGCTATAGTTGCAGTCATTAAATGTAGAATTTGAAAACCGAACAGTAAACGTATGTACACACAATAATGATGTTATTTGAAAAATATTTCCGTGCACCGTGGGACACCCCCTAAATCTGCCCCTGGATAAGAAGACATTAACAACGTTGTAAATTCAAATAGTTCTAATTTTCAATGTGGATTAACTTGTTAAAGGTTGGGACGTACATAATCTTGTATGTGTTACGAACATGATTTAGGCGCGACATTTGGGAGGATTGGTCCAAACGTAGCGAGCGCCCCCCCCCCCCCCCCCGCTCCCCCTGGCTATGCTACTGACTCTGGAAGGTCTTCTCTTTGGAACGCTATAATTGATAAATCCAGTTTCTCAGGCAATTGTTCGTTGTTTTTTGGTTATGACGTCATAATCAGCTACATCACACATCGGCTGACGTCATGAATCAAATAGTCATGAATGGTGTGATTTAGAGCGTGTGCTTATAATAGTCTGGCAAGTTGTACGAATTGTAGTATAACATTTGTGTGGCCGGGCTGTTGCCATCCCGTGCTTGTTCTCTATCTCGTGGATCTCAAGGCTGTTTGTCGCGTAAGGACCGAGGGGCTGGGTTCATCGAGATGAATGCTGCCCAGGCTAGTTGCCCCTCCAGGACATTCTTCGTGCCTTCCTGCTGGTCTCGGGGCTTGCGGTGCCGGTCCCATCACGTGGGTAAGTTTTATTTGGTGGGCCAACATATTTCTGCTGATTGGCCTTATGTTGGTCCAACATGTGGTTTCGTTGGCCCAACATTGGCCTTGCGTGTGGTTGATTAATAGAAAAATAGCTACGTTGGGCCTACGTTGTATTTACCGTGGCTGGCTGATGGTAATTTAAGTTAGTTACGTTGGGCCAACATATTTTACGTGGAAAAATTACGTGATATGTTGGGCCAACATAATCTCAATGAGCAAAACTATGTTGGGCCAACGAATAACCAACATGGCATTGTTTGTAGGGCCACAAACATTAATTACTGAGCGGAGCGGTCAGCCGATTCCTTAGAGATCCGTGAGTCCGGCCGGACATTTCCAGCATGGCTTAATGCCTGTGCACAACAAGTTCTTGATGAGGTAGGTTCCAACTCGGTGTCCTCTTCTTCATTGTCCATGGGCAAATGGTCGGGGTTCTTGGCAGCCATCCTTTCAGGGTTCCGATTGGGGTCTTTGGTGGGTCCTTCTAGTCTCTATCAGGGGAGGGTGGCGTTGATGGATGCGTTCATTCCCGTGGAGGCAAGCAAAATTACCAGGAGCGGTAGAAGAGGTGGAGATGACAGAAGTGGTCACAATCTTAGAAGAGGTGTCGTTCATTGCGGCAGAAGTTCTGCTAGTGGCGGAGGTGGTGGTGGGTTCAGAAGTGGAAGTTTCACTGGCTGTGGCGAGGCCTCGGGAGGCGACAAGGGGGGCGAATTTCCCTGGTGCACATGATCGCAAAGGCATCCCCATGTCGACGAGTGAGCCCATCCGAGATAAGGGATACGTTCAGGTCAATCCGGCAGGTAGGTGCGTGTGGATGTGGTGCGTGCAGGGGCGCAGGAGGGAAAAGAAGAGCCACATGTGACTTTTGTAAAAGGGGTGAACATCCTTATCTGTATAGATGAATTTGGTAATGCCACACCGCTACAATGCTAGGGTTGTACCTCACGTTGCGCAGTGCGTGAGGTCGCCGTCCGCAGTTTACGGATGGGATGATCGATCTCCTTTAGATCGTTCCTTGTGACTAGAATGGAATGATCATTAGACAGTGATGGAAATAAGTTAAATGGCGCTTAAGGCGGCAGATCTAGAAATCTGTAGAGAAAAAGAGAACTAGATTAGTCAGTGCATTTGACGTTTAGTCATGCACAATTCCAGTCCTTACAGTATGGTAGAAAGTTCACAGTCACAGTCAGACAAATGATCCCCTAACGCGGGGTCTAGGTTCTGCTATTGCGTGCTTTGTCAACTTTCAACCAGCCTCATTAGGTATATTCCTGCACAACATCCCGGTGACTTAATCCTCGATGGCCAAAGATCACAACAAGCCAGGTGTGTGGTACTTCTTGGACCGGAAGAAAGTTCGGCGGTCTCTTGCAAGAAGCGGTCCCGAAAGGAACGGAGCAACACAAATTAAACTAAGTTAGTTCACAAGTTCGCAGTATATTGGCAAGTGATAGAATAGTTCCAGCATTCTCAAAACAATTTTTTTGATGGCGATAAAAAGGTCCTTCAGAATAAGAATGGATAGCAGCAGAAGGCAAGCTCGGTCAGAGACGACTATCGAATGGATGTTTCTCCGAATCTCACAGTAGTAAACGAATGGCGACAGCGGCACTTCCAGGTGATGTCTTAGCACAGGACAGGAGTAGTGGATAATTCTGTCGGTGTGCAGTCGAATCTACTTCTTTTTCAAAGTCAGACGGCGGTGCAGAGGCTCTAGATCACCGAAGCTCTTAGAACTGAGCTGTAGCAGTGACAGTTTCTGAAGGAGAGGAATTTAAGTTATTAATTTGATCACTCTTTCAGAAAAAATTGGTTGCCTTGCTGCCTATGTAGATGTCAACGCGCTTCAAGCAGTTAAAATCCCGATGGTTCTACAGTGCAAATTCCTCGCCGGTTACTGGCATGGGGTGTGGAACGTATATCGTCGACCGTTGCTAAATAGTCTTCTAGGTGGAAATTGGTTTAAAATGTTGCATATGTCTTAAGTTTATTTAGTTCTGTTCTGGCCAGAGACCTGTCCTATCTCATCACAAATTCATTTTTCTCACAGTGATATATCTTTCGATTTCATGGTGAGATCCATTTCATCCTCCACCAATTTTGTCCAGGAATTCCGATTAATATTAGCTAAATCCATTGATAGATCGTTTGCGTTAGTGAGCAAAGAATTTGCTGGTTTGTTATATAAATGGTCATTATATATTTTAACTGATTTCAATGCAGCTATGCTAGTGGAAATAATCGGTTCATCCCTGACTGCATCCGTTGATGCATGCCTTTCCACACACAGAGTGTGCTTAACAAAGCTTAATGGCCTTTCTTTGCAGGCAAGATATCTAGTTTCTTTAAAATCTCTGGAAAAGACGAAGAGCACAGGGATACATAGTCTAGTCGGATTAAGGCGTGGCTTCACTCGTAAGTGGGTGTGGCCTCGTACTGCCATCAGCCGACCAGCGAACTTAGTCATCTCGCCAGCCTGCAATAACTACACACATCCCCATGCTGGAAGTTCCCAATGTTGCGCATGTGCACTATGCAAAAAACCCGAACTTCGTGCGAAGTCACTGCTGGAGAATGTATCGAGAGCCGGGTATACAGTGTCCAACGCATATCTCACTGTCTAGATATACAATGGCTCTGTACATTTCTCCCATAGGACCTGAAAGATGTATCGCCACTACCAGCTCAATTCTGGACCAAATAAAAGAAAGTTCGGTACAATTTGAACCGTCTCCTCGACACGATTCTGCAGCTGTTCCTAAAACCGTTCTATAGTAGGGCCAACCTTACCTCCAAGACACTGCTGCAAACAAGACCAGATAAATGTGATTGCAATGCAACTATGAAGCTCGACTTTAGAACTTTGCAATGGACTATGAAGCTTGACTTCAAACATAAAATAAATATAGAAGGATTATCAAATGAATGTACAATGACCATAAACTTTGACCTTCAGCACTCAAAGTAATTGTCTCATCCCTCCTTTTAGTGACCAAGACTGGGTGAAGTATGATTCAAACAACATGCGATATGAACTGCTAAGTAACTGGTGTGGTGGCGTAGTTAGAGTGTCCGGCGTCCGGAACAAGCCACCCTTTTGGCGCCCCACCCATGCCCAAAAACTGGCGCATGGGGTGGGCGTGGTTGGGGGAGGGGAGCAACTCCAATTCCAAATGACCGTATTGATGCCCCTTCTCCATACCCAAAAACTGTACTAAACTTGGCGCCCAGGTGCAACTGTTGCACCCCCACCTCGACCCCCTAACACTACACCACTTAGCTAAAAGTAAAATGTTATTGTTGAGAAAACCCTTAAATGGGTTATTATCACATTGCCATTCACACTTTGATGCCAAGGTGATTGTGTTATGCCATCTAATTATAACGAATATAACGAATTTCGGCACTGTATGCTTAGTCAAGCATGAGATATAAACTTCTAAGTTGAGCTAAACGCAAAATGTTAGTTCTTATAAAAACTAGGCTTTAGCAAGGACACAGAGCCCTTGACCTTTGAGAATTCTGACTCCAATATGTCATGTGCCATTCTTCCTCGTTTGAAAGAAGCATGTGGCTAACTTTGGCTTCGGTAGGCCTATGATTAAGCAAACACGATGTATAAACAGCGAAGTCGAGCATAACATTGCTGTTGAAAAAAACCCCAGTTTATCCCAAAACCACAATGGCCGTGATCTTTGACCTTTTTTCCCTGAAGAAATTTGTTTCATGCTCTCTCATTATATGGAAACTTGTATTTAAGTTTGGGTCCAGTATAAATATCTGATTATCATCAGAAATGAACTAGGTACTAAGCTGAACTAAACGCAAAATTTTAATGCTATAAACAGTAATTTATCAATATCATAATAATATTGATCTCTGACCATTTGACCCAAATGTCACCGTTTCCTGCCCACCCCTAATAAGGAAACATGTGTTCAAGATTGGGTACAGGAAGATTAAGCAAACATGAGATATGAACTGCTAAGGTGAGCCAAACACAAAATGTTAATGCAGAACAAAATTTAAGTTTTTGCCAATGTCACAATAACCTTGATAGTTGACCTTGACCTTTGACCTTTTGACCAACCATTGTTATGTGATGTCCTCCAATTATCAGGAAGTGTGTATCCCAGGTTGTGTTCAGTATACTTAACCAAAGATGAGATATGATCTGCTAAATTGAGCTAAATGCAAAATGTTAAGATATTGACAAATTCAAAACAAAGATATTACCATGTCACAATGACATTAGCCTTTGCCCTTTTGCCCACAAGGTCATTAGGATACAATGATTCAATGATACAATGAAAGGACATCTGACAGCAGGTCTCAGGCCTCTAACGTCAGGAATAACAGTTTCACATCAGTCAACTAGTATTGAAGTAGAATTGGAAATATGTGTATGGTTTAGCTTCAAAGTTGAAGCGCATCGGGTGACTTTCCCAAAGCTTCTCCAATCTATGTTTAAAAGAATTAATTGAAGGTGCGCTGACGACATATTCAGAGAGTTTATTCCAATGATCAGTGCACCGCAATGGGAAGGAGTACTTTCTTAGGTCTAGTCTGGGTCTTACTTTCATGAGTTTTAAGCTATGGCCTCTTGTATTAGTATTTGTGTTGTGAAGTTCAATGAAGTCTGATGTTCCTTGGTCATATTTGTTGTTGAGATGTTTATATATCTCTATCATATCGCCACGTAATCTACGAAATGCCAAGGTCGGTAATTTCAACGTTTGTAGGCGTTCACTGTATGATAGATGGCGTAGACCAGGAACGAGCTTGGTGGCTCGTCTTTGAACATTTTCTACAGCATTTATGTGTTTTTTCAAATGTGGGGTCCAGACAACATTAGCATATTCAATATGTGGTCTAACGAGGGCCTTGAATAGGTGGGTAAGATTATATTTATTTATATAGTTGAATGTACGTCGGATTAATCCCATTATTTGGTTTGCTTTGTTTATCCTTTCATTTATGTGCTGGTCGAAATTTAGCTTTTCATCGATTATTACACCAATATCTTTTTCAGCAGGGGTGTATGTTAAAGTATGGCTGCATGAGTTCATTGTATAGGAGTGTGGTTCTGGTTTTTTTGGTAAAGATTCGCATATATTTGCACTTATCGGGGTGAGGTTTTAATAATGAACACATCAAATTTATGTCTTTTTGCAGTGAAATACAGTCTGTTCGATTAACAATTGATCTGAGGAGTTTTGTGTCATCTGCAAACAGGAACATTTCAGAACCACAGTTAACTGCATCAGGAAGATCATTGATATATATTATGAAACGAAGTGGTCCCAAAACAGAACCTTGTGGTATGCCACTTGTGACCTGTGTTGTTTTAGAAGGGACCCGTTAATTAATACCTGTTGCGTTCTACCGGTTAAAAATGCCTGTATCCAATCTAACAATTTGCCTTCTATGCCATATATAGACAACTTTTTATGAGACGTTTGTGAGGTACCTTATCAAATGCCTTCATAAAGTCGCAGTAGATAACATCAATCATCCCGCCTTTATCAAGTGTCTGCAGACATTTTTCAAGTACATTTAGCAATTGCAGAGCAGTACATCGGCCACTGATAAAGCCATATTGTTTGTCTGAAGGCATTTTATTTGTTCTTGGATCGTCCATTATTGCATCGTTAATTGTTGATTCCATTATTTTACACACTAATGTGATGCCATCTCATTATCCGTAACCCCAATGGCATTGTATGATGTTTTGATGTTTTGCCATTATAAAGAGGCAGGTGTGGCTAAATTTGATCAATAATATGAAAACGTTTACCTACTGAATGTCCATTTGCATTCCAAAAGAAGACAATTTTTAAAATTTTACCACTATAATGACTGGCTCGGTTATCGAGCGAGTCATTTCAGTGGTACAATTGTCAAAAATAGTCTTCTCTTGGCATGCAAATGGACACTCCCCAAGGCCACTGCAGACTGCAGGGGTGAGCTTTGGTTGGTCTAATCATGAAATCGTTAAGTATATGCCAATGCGCGCAGTGCTGATTCATTTGGACTGTGAATGCAAAATTGGAGATACTTACATTCAGAGATGTTAAGATAAATAATACCTATGCTAGGGTATATACGAGACGACAAGTGATATATTAGCTCTGTTTTAGTATCAACATTAAAGAGGTAATCCCTCTGACTCTGATAATGCAGATGATCAGTTTGCCGATTTAACAAATGTTAAATTGAAATGCGCCCTCCCGATAATTATTGACATAATGTGTAATTTATCATTTCGTGGATAGGTATAATAGATGAATCCAGTTTATCGATCAATCATATGATGTCATAATCTATAACGTCACATATAGATTGCCGTTACAATCCCGTGTCACAATCTACAATTATAATTGAGAGAAATAGTCCGTTATCATGGGCGCCACCGGGAAATTTTCCAGACGAAACCATGTGGACTTGGTCTGTGAGGAGGCATCCAAAAGCGAAATAAAAAAAAAATCTAGACACGCTCTGAGGCCTGCATTTCTTGAGTTAAACCTCTAAAAATATGGACCACCCTTACTTGGCTGTGAAATTCACCTTTCCAGAGCACCCACCCATCATATGACGTCATAATGAACTGCGTGATATGTACAATGACATCATAATGAATGACGTCATGAATGACGTCGATAAGTACGTCACGAACGCATATTTGTAGACGGTCAATGCGTTGTTGTACAAATTGTTTGCTTTTACTATTTAATAAATATTCTGTTGAATATTTTGGAACTAATTTGCACCCAGTCAAATTAGTTACAAAATATTCAACAGCTTCCCTGGATAGTTTTCAGAAAATTGATAGCTAGGGCATTTGGGGGATCGATCAATCCCAACACGGCGAGGTGTGGATGGAGCTTAGCTAGTGATGGGCGGGGCATAGCTAAAAATGGAAAGGCCCATTGGCTGCGCATCCACGTAAAGTGAGTGTAAAGATGTATTTTTATCCAGATCAAGAGTGGGTGGGTGCTGTGGTGGGGTTGGGGTGGAGGAGGGGTTGGTGGCAAGTAGGGGCCTACCTACTGCCACTTGCAACCCCCCCCCCCCCCCCCCCCCCCCCTGTGTACGCCCAGGTCTGCCAAAATTCTGGAATAGTCCGTCAAGTTGTACGAATTGTATGTCTTTACTATTAACATTATGTTGAATATCTTGAAACTAATTTGACTGGCCGACATCACCCAGTCAAATTAGTTTCAAAATATTTAACAGCTAACCTGTATAGTTTTCTGTAAATTGAAATTCAGGGAGTGCAGGGATCGATCGACCCCAACACGTGCAAAGCGTGGGTGGAGCTTAGCTAGAAATGGGCGGGGCATGGCTAAAACTGGATTCCTCCATTAGGCCTACTCATTTGAGAAAGAGAAACACAGGCGAGAGTTCAGGAAGACGAATTTTCGGCGATGTTCGTGTTCTTCGTGAGACAGTGTTCAGTAATGTGTCATCTACATTACTAAACTCAAGTATATAGTGAGTATACGACACATTATTGAATACTGTTACGTAACTGAAAACGTGCTCGCGCTCCTGAACGCACCCCTGGTTTCCAGTCGCACATATCCATGAGTCTACCTATGTGAATTACCACATCATAGTCCGATAGGATTTCGAATTTAGAAATAATTGTCTCTTGTGTTCATATGTGAATGATGTTGCCAATACCACGCAATTGAGGAATGACATCGAGGGGTTATCTGCCTTTACCCGTTAAGCGCTCCATCAAGGACGTCCGGAGTTATCTGTCTTTACCTGTTGAATACTCATTTTACGGGACTGTATTATTGTCTAGTGACATTTGTCTAGCTAATATGGCTAAGCTAGTAGTCTGGATTAAGGTTGACAACTTCATTCTAAAGTGATATTACCACAAACTAAATATGCACTGCCATCTTAATTGTTTCTGTATTCGTCTATATTTCCCTGCATACCAACCCATTCTTATGGCATAAATAGTTATAGCCTATATCAACCCTACCCACCAACCCGCACCGAGATCCATATTTTACGAGCTCCAAAAGAGCAGATGGGGCTGTTTTGATAAAACATTTGACAAGCGATAGTTTACCACTTACATTCTCTTCCATTCCATTCACCATTAGAATCTTGGTCTTGAAAGTTGAATGGATCATTCCAGTTTATCCATCCATCATATGACGTCATAATTAACTACGCGACTTGTAAGATGACGTAACAATCAATTGCGCCCTGAGTGGCTTAACTAAGTTCGTCACGACGCTTAATCGACGACGGACCAAGCGTTGTTGTACACATTGTCGGTCTTTTCTATTTAATAAACATGCTGTTGAATAGTTTGAAACTAATTTGACAGGGCACTGTTGCTGCCAGTCAAATTATTTTCAAAATATTCAATAGCTTAGCTGTATAGTTTTCTGGAAATGTATAGTCTGGGAGGCATAGCTAAAACTGAATTCCCGTGTTATTCCTTGTTGACCCGAGATAGAAGGATCCGTTTCTGGCTATGTCACGCCCATTTCTAGCTAGTCTCCACCCTCTTTGTAGGGATGCTGGAATCGATTTTAAAACTGAATTCTGAATGCCTTAAATCCAGATTTCAAGGCAACAATACAGGTAATGTGTTGACTATTTTGAAACTAATTTAACTGGGGGCTGTTGCTGCCAATGGCAGCAACAACTCCCAGTTTAATTAGTTTCAAAATATTCGACAAAATCTTCCCTAAATTATAAATTCACTAAAGATATACAATTCAGGCACATTCGGGACTGACTGGTACCGCTTTCCTGACAGACCTACGTATTTTTTATATTGTGACGTCAACTAACAATGACGTACTTGATTATGACGCCAAGATACCCGAGTGAAAAATCGGGCCTCTCCATAGTCTCTCTGTATATGTGTCTACGGGCTATCTGTAGTTTTACAGGTCCATTCTCAGAATATAGGCCTACTACTTGGTATACTTTTCTTTGTAATTGGGAGAGCACGTCTACGTTTCTGTACCATTTTTACTTCTTCGCCATCATGTTTCTGGGAGAAAAGAATCCATTATTCAGCCTTTTGGCGACCCTCACATTCCCCGGAACTGGCAGCTGGGGGCAAAATCAGACACAATTACAATTTTGGCGCACTCCCCATACCGCAACACTACATTGAACTCGGGGGCAACACACACACACACCCACCCACCCACCCACCCACCCACCCACCCACCCACCCACCCACCCACCCACCCACCCACCCACCCACGCACGCACGCACGCACGCACGCACGCGTTTTACGTGTGTTTAATTCAATTTATATAGTTTGAAATCTGAATTCCTGAAGATGTTAAATACTTTGAAACTAATTTGACTGATGATGCTGCTGCCCAGCTCCCAATCAGATTAGTTTCAAAATAGTCAGCAGAATATTTATTAAATTGTAAATTCATCAAAGACATAGGACAATTTGTACAGTATTGATTGTTCGATCTTCGTGACGGAGCTATAATACGTCATTATAATTGTAACGGCAGCTAACTAGTGATGCGCTTGTTTATGACGTCAGACGCTTGAGCGACAGATCGGATCCCTTCATTGGTGTTTAAAGGGTGACACGACATTGGACATTCTCTGGGAAATGGTCCAGTAATCATTTTCCAAACTTGGCTATAATTAATATGCTCGTTAAATCATTGCGTGCCCGCTCCACGGGCACGCCTCTATTTATTGCTGTCTAGAATTGCCTATAGGCGCGGCCATTTCACTCAGAGGATTGTGGGGCTGTGTATCGCGAGATCTCCATCGATACGAGATCTAATAATTCTCGGCGTGAAGACACGGCTCTATTTTTAGATTGCTGGATATCTCATAATTATTATCTTCATGCGCGTGATTCATGGCGAGTTCTCTTATTTGTTCTGGTCCGACTGTAATAGAGTTTGCGCGGCGATGACTGCTTAATTATTTTAGTAAACAGCCAACGGAACTCCAAATAACTACTCTAAATAAGTACTCTTCTTTTGCTGGAGGACTGCGTACAAAACATGTTTATCATTCCTTCTGCAAATGAAAGTACTCAAGCACACGCCCACTTGCGGCGTCTCTTATATGTCCACTTTAGCGCGCTATCAAACTGACCACAAATGGCTTCTTGCGGTGATCGTGAGAAATGTCCATTTGCATTAGCTACTCGCCGGAGAACTTGTTTTGAAAGTTTACCACTGGAATGACTGGTTGGATAACCGATCCTATAATTCCAGTAGTAAATTGCAAAAGAAAAACCACAATGGTCTCTTGGACGGCAATTAGACATAGGACATTTTCTATGATAATGGATATTTCTGATCTGTTTCTGCAGTATATGACGTCATAATTATTTAGGTCAGATGTAGCTGGACGTCACAATCAAAATGTGTAATGAATGACGTATCTCGCTCCACCAGGAACATTGAATAGCCAGTCAAGTATGCGAATTGCACGTCTTTACTATTTAATCAACATGCTGTTGAATATTTTGAAACTAATTTGACTTGACGCTGTTCGAATTGTATGTCTTTGCTATTTATTCAACAGTCATTTTCTATGATAATGGCTGCGTTCAATCTGTAACTGAAGGATATGACGTCATAATCAATTACGCCATATACAGGCTGACGTCACAATCCAAAATGTGTAAATGAATGGCGTATCGAGCTCAGTCATGAACATTGAATAGTCCGGCAAGTGTATGAATTGTATGTCTTTACTGTTTAATCAACATCGTGTTGAATATTTTGAAACTAATTTGACCTGGCGTTGTTGCGGCCAGAGGCAGCAAACCTTTAAAAGCACCCAGACAAATTAGTTTCAAAATAGTCATCAGCTTACCTGTATAGTTACCTTGAAATTGGAAGTCAGGGAATTCATTATTCAGCGTATATATACATACATCGATTCCAACACGCAAAAAAGGGGTGGAGCTTAGCTAGAAATAGGCGTGGCATACCTAGAAATGGATCTCTCTATTGAAATTGTCATGAGCAAATTGAGCATTACATGGCTAATACCACTTGGTAATGCGTGGCCCACACAATATGGACCACTTGTATTAAGAGACCACCCATATTTATAGGTCACATATTTTAACAAGGCCAATCAGAGATTGTTGCCCTGAATACAATATACTCGTCCTCTGACGGAGGGAGGATAATTAGTACCACTTGCTAATGGGAATTTTCATGTTGTCTATCCGTCATATCTCATAATCAACGACGTGACGTATAGGATGACGTCATGATCATGACTCCATGACTGACTCGATTTAGTCCGTCTTAAATGCTTAATAGTCCGACACGTTGTACGAATTGTATGGCTTTGCTATTTACAAAACATGCTGGTGAATATTTTGAAACTAATTTGACTGGGCGATGTTACTGCCACAAGCAGCAACAGCACCAAGTCAAATTGGTTTCAAAATAGTCAACATCTTACCTGTATAGTTTTCTAGAAATTGATGGTCAAGAAGCTCGGAGATCCATCGATACCAACACGAGCGCGGTATTAATGTATTAATAAACCATTCTGATTCAGTGACCGATTGACTAACGTTAGGCCTATGGAAGGCATTTCAAGCAACCGCCACCAAGATGTGACTTGCACAATTGTGTGTTTTTCTAACAAAATCCTTTAGAATGTTTAACACCGAAATTTCAATATCTCAGATAAAGACAACTATACGAATATCTTTTTAATACTTTTACTGTTAGCCCACCCCACCCTACCCACCTAATTGTTGCTATCATAGACTTGTATTACGTATTGCAACGACAACGACTGTCCATGTAAGCCTATCATCTTCTCTTATTGTATTTTAACCCTTTCATGAGGAAGCTGCCAAAACTGGCCTCTACAGTGAACTTGAGGATGCTAATTTGCAGGTCAAGAGAAGATAGTTTTTGAAAATTCACCACTGAAATGACTGGCTCGATAATTGAGCCAGTCATTCCAATAGTAACTCTTTAAAACACCCGTCTATTGGCCTGCAAATAGGCACTCAATAACCAAATATCTTTTTTACATTCTTGACTCAATTTAGGTAATACAGGGTTAATAAATTATGAGGACGACGATGAAGGACCATGTCTGTTTAACCCTTCCCGTGTTGTATTATAGTATGATTCACATTTTCACATTTGTTGCATTCGAGATAGGGTAAAAATTACAGACTTGTTACAGACAGTCTTGAGGCGTACTATGTGTGTGGTAGATTTCAAAAGAAAAACATGCATAATAATATTGTTGAGGGCGGAAAAGTTTGAACTTGGAAGTTTGGGAATTCATTATTCAGCGTATATATATACATCGATTCCAACACGCAAAAAAGGGGTGGAGCTTAGCTAGATATAGGCGTGGCATACCTATAAATGGATCCCTTTATTGAAATTGGCATGAGCAAATTGAGCATTACAGGGCTAATACCACTTGTTAATGCATGGTCCACACAATATGGACCACTTGTATTAAGAGAGCACCCGTATTTATAGGTCACATATTTTAACAAGGCCAATCATAGATTGTAGACCCTTGCCATCGCAAACGCACGTGGACCCGAATACAATACACACATCATCTGACGGAGCGAGGGTAATTAATACCACTTGCTAATGGGCCTTTTCAGGTTGTCTATCCATCATATTACGTCATATGACGTCGTAATTAATTAAGTGACGCATAGGATAACGTCATAATAATGACGTTATGACTGACTCGATTTAGTCCATCTTAAATGCTTAATAATCTGACACGTTGTACGAAATGTATGTTTTTGTTATTTAATAAAAATGTTGTTGAATATTTTGAAAGTAATTTGACTGGGCGCTATAGACAGCAACAGGACCCAGTCAATTTAGTGTCAAAATATTCCACGGCTTACCTGTATAGTTTCCAGAAATCCATCGATCCCACCTCGAGAGTGGTATTTCATAAGCTAGTTATATTCCGAATCTAACAAATTCTAGATGAAGTAATTTTAATACGCAAAATTTAGCTTAAGTGATTGTGTATTCGCGGTTTTCGGTGCCCTACTTACCGTAATATGGTCGTTTCCAGAACTTCGCTCACATAGACGTATAGGTGTTTGAATATGCTAGTTACATTGGGAATTTAAAAGAATTCGAACGTGAAGTATTTTCGTAGTATGCGATTTCATCGCATAAATTTGTTCCAATGTTGGCAGGTCTGCGGTTTTCAATACCCTACCGTCTGCAATATGTGTGGCTATATGATTTCACCCATATGGTTAGATAGGGATATGAATACGCTAATGAATCTTGAGATTTCTACAACGTAGTAATTTCGTAATATTCAATTTAGTAGCCACGGACAGTTGTCAAATGCCAACAATTTACTATATTCAGTATTAGAATCTCAGTTCTCGGTTTGTAATCATCTTTTTTTTTTACATAGAGCTGTATATAACTGAATATGTACTACTGCTCTTGCACGAGTCTACGATCAAGTAATTTGGTAATATGTAGTTACATATTCGCCATATGGCCCCATTGTAATATGATTGGTTCACATTCACCACATTCAGATAGGTGTCGTTATGTCCTGACATATCGCTCGTAATGGGTTCAACCCAGAATATCACCCATATGTTTAGATAGGTATAGGCATAAGCTTACGACGTAGTGAGATTAAAAAATTTCATAACGTAAATAAGCTCAAACTTAGGCTAATTCATGGTTTTCATTGCAATACGTTCACCCCCAGAATTTCATCCACAAATACTTATAGGAAATATGCTAGTTGTATTCCGAATTTAAAAAAATTTCTACAGGAATGTAATTTCATAGTACACAATTCCATACCGAAAATTGGCGCAAATTCTGTCAGATCAACGATTTTCTGTACCACACTGTTTGCAATAGGCTCGATCCCAGAAGTTCACCCATATGGTTAGATACGTATATGAATACGCTAATAAAGTATCAAAAGTTTAAAAAATGTTTACTATACAGTAATTTCGTCATATGCAATTTAGTAGTGGCACACCATTGTCAAATTCCAAAAGTGTACTATATTCGGTACCAGAATAAATCTACATGCCTTGTAGCCAGTTTTCGAACATAAGGCCATGTAGAACTCACTATGTTCTCGTGCTGTGCGAAATATTGTAATAATTCTACCACCAAATATTTATTATAGTAATGTGAAAATATTTCTATATATCCTATATTATTAGCCGCGTGTACTGGCAGAACCTGACTTATCAGGCTAATACGCGAACATTTGTACAGATGGTCAACAAGATCGTCATCATTACAACGGTTGAGGCCGATTTTGGCCTTTTTGTCGAGCAAAAATATTTGATTTAATAGTTTGTCACTGTTTCCAGTAAAGATATCGTTTAATAGGTGGCATATATACGACAGCTAAATGAAACAGATCACGATGTCGTGGATGTTTCCCACTGGGTCATCAGTCAGAATGTTTTCTACTATATCATTTTCGTTGGAGAAAAAGAGGTTCACGGTATTGGTTCTATCCTGGCCACTTAACTTTGTTGAAAAGGTTATCTGTCGGTACAGATCGGGGTCCTGTATTGCATCAAACATATGCTTGCTTTGTGCATTTCACTAGCATTGCAGTGTATATTTCACCAATATATTTCCGGGTAATAAGCTCTTCACGTCTGTTTAAGAAGGTATCAAAATTTAGGTTTAAAATATTCTTTACATCAATCTTTAATATGTTTGAATGGGTGTCAGGGTCTGTACTGCTTCTTGCGCTGATTTTCTACTGACTGGGTTGCCAGTTCTGTTGATTTCTTTAACTTTACGACTTGTTGATACCTAATGACCCACATTTGATCTCTTACGCTCTGTTGATGCAGTAGTGCAATTTTCTCCTCACTGGCTGCTCTTAATTTTGTCTGTTCCTCTCTCTGTTAAGGAGTTTGGCCTGGAGAAAAAGGACGGATGGAAAAATTGTTGGACTGACCAAAATATAAGCTGCTTTTCCTAGCCCATAGCTAATACTGCCCATATCTTTTTCCAAGAAATATTCCTTCTTTTGTGGTATTGTCCGCCTATATCTTTGTCATGAGTGGCGTGCATGCCTCTATATAACTTCATTTTTTCATGAAACAGTTGAGTTTATTCTCAGAATTATAATAACCTCCGGGCACGCTATTTACCATTGATGCCTTGCATCAATATGTGTACTTGTATATACTTCAGTTCCTATTGTTGCATTGCATTTGCTTTTATTGCCTATACTATTAGTCACACCAGTGTTTAGGTGTGGGTACAGGCTGTCACCACACGCACACACTTTGCATTCCCCGAGCGCAGCGAGAGAAATACATTTTATATTTCCCTGAGCGTAGCGAGGAAAATATAATTGCTTGAACGTGTGGGTAACAACCTGTGCCCACAGCTAAGCACTGGTGTAACGAATTTATTACCCCTCAGACGTCTGAGGGAGATATTTCATCATAACGTGACATTTAGATAAGCAATTCTTGAATTTGACATCTCGACAGCGAAGCCAAACGCAGTCAGATCTGTGCATAACTGAGGCATCATGGACCATTATAGTGTAGACAGTAAAGCCTAAAAGCGCTAATCGTGCTTATAGTGTTCCAGTTCATGTGACGTTTCAGTGCTGGATTTGTTGGTGTCATTAGCAGCTGTAGGACGTGGGTTTGCTGAAGCAGGGGTGTCCTCGTTGTTTGTAAACATACTGTCACCTCAACTGTTGGTTGATCTAGGTTTTCTACATGGATATGCAAAATCCATTTCATATCGATATGTTGATTAATGTAACTGACACGCTCGTCACACTTAGAGATGACATATTGTTACTGACAGATAAGGAAATCATCCTTACCTCTAATGACTAACAACGCAAGTATTACGGACACTATTACTGACACTGTCAATGGGACAGGTGTAACTGATGTCACTGACCAACGGAACCCTCGTCCCTGACTTTATTGAGCAATGAGTAAAGTATCATTCACACAATTTACCAAGGGCGGTGGCCAAACTGATGCCACTGACCAACAAGAGAACGGGTTCCTGACATTATTGACCAATGCGTCAAGTGTTACAGACATAATTGACCATGGATAATTCACCTTTCGTCAATGTGGCAAGTGAAACTGATGCCATCTGGACAAATGGGGCATGGGTCGGTGGTATTATTGACAAATGAGAGACTCATCTATTACACTAATGCCAAATATATCACAAGTCTTTTACATTATTGACCAATGTGACCAGAAGTGGTTGCCAATAAGGAAGGCATAGCTGATGTCAATTACCAATGTGTCAATGGGTTTGGGAAAGCAAATGGTCCGGAAATATGACAATTTGTGTAGTAAAAACAAGGTATGTGTATGCCTGACACTAATGGCCACCGGAGAAAGCTCCATTGGCTCATGGGTCACACATAATAAATGGTAATGGTCACAGGCAAAAACGTGGACAGAAAATCCAAGAATATTCGCGTCCTTGACATTATTGATCAACGGAAAATGTACCATTGATCAATTGAACAGCCATCTCTGACGATACTATCAAATGGTTCAAGTGTACTAACAGATACGATTTACTAATGGGGCAATGGTCAAAGTAAAAAAAATCTGTATATGGAAATGCAAGAATATTTGCATTTTAGACATTATAAGCAAACTGGAAACGTACCATTGATCAATGGGTCAGCCCACCCTGATATTATTGATACGGCAGATGGCATTTACC